>OX421976.1:44260939-44720939 GCA_949128135.1 Parasteatoda lunata | reverse complement strand
AATTTATCGTCTGCATCATATTTTAACAAAATAAAAGTTCTATTAATTATATCTATCAACTGTTCTCTAATGTGAATATTTTTAGATAGTTTCATGATGATTTTGTTTTCTTTAAAAAGTAAGCATGTTCTCAATTACTTTTTACTTCATAAATTATATAATTTGCTATTATTTTGTTTAAATTATTATTATTATACACCCTGAAAATCATTTTTTCGTCAAATTGATTATTAGTTTGAATTCATGTATAAATGTAAACATTTCATTTATTTTTGTTGTGCGTAAATTAAATGTTAATTTATTTGTAAAAGAATGACGCAAATCAAGTAATTATCGTAGTTAAATAAATTATTCGGTTATCTATCTGTAAATAATTATTCGGTTATCTATTTCTGTGCCATGATAGAACTGTTATTTTAGATATGTTTTTCATTAATGATTTCTAATTTTCTAGACTTTTAATAATCTTAATATACTTTATACTTTACTATATGTTTTCAGTTCACATTAGAATTTATTCTTCTTTTGGTATTTGATGTATTTACAAGATAAGCTTTAATTTTATGTAATATTTAGACCATGGTAAATGTGATAAATCGGTAGATTATGTCTAAATTTTATAAATGTGATAAACATCTTATGTATATTTATAGGCCCACAACTTACACACAGCTTGATCGTTATTGATATTATCTGATGCGTCGAATTAATATAAAATATATAAAATTGGACAGCAAAATATAAACTTATGAATATTTTACACTCACTTTGTCTTAGCCTTGGCCAAAGAATAAGTGAGAAGGCCTTTCCATTTCCCTTCTAACCTTCAGTAAGAGTTCGTCCCGAATAGGGACGAAAAATATAGCACCTCCAAAACCCGTTCCACTGTCTCCCCTGCGGGGGTCAACTAGCTTTCAAAAGATATCAGAAGAGACTCACTCTACATTATGCTTTTTCTCCTTCTAAGAAAATAATTTTTTTAAACTCTAAAACGGCTTTATTTATTTTCCAAATGGTTTTATCATTTTATTTAACATGCACTTTTTCTAATTATATCTTGAATTATTTATTATTTTGATTTGATTTTTAGAGAATTAATAATAACCAGAGTATTTAAATTTATAAAATTTTACTATGTAGTCATATGAAAGTAATTCATATAAAGTAACTACATTAAAAATATATTTATATTTTCTCTATAAATCAAATAAAGTTTGTTAATTTTTTTAAAAATTTATTTGCTAATTTGTAAAACTTTTTATGTTAAAGTAAAACCCTTGAGTTCAAGATTTTATTTTTTTATTACTTTTTTAATTTGCTTCTTTCAATTACAATTCAAATACATATATTTTTCACAACCTTTTTTTTTTGTTCGCCAAGGCCTTAGCATTGTAGAGTGATGAACTAGCCATGTATGACCTACATCTTCGATCGTTTCGAACATAACGTCTAAGGCTCATATATGGCTTTTAATTTTCGCATTGCTCAAAGTTTATAATTTTTATTTTGCACTTTGAATGATAATGTCAAAATATGCAATTTGACTTAAATTTATTCATGTAAAATCAGTTTTATACTATACCTGAAAAAATATCCTCTCATATGAGAAATGTATTACATATTTTACAGAAATATAATTAACAAATGCACTACCTTTCTATAGATATCTCTTGCAGGGCGACAAAGAAAGTCTTCATTTCTTTTTCGCGTTGGCAACATAGAATTAAAATATCAAGCGTGTGATCTGTTATATTAGCAGGAAAGCTTTAACGTACATGTTTGCAAATTTTTTATTCAAAATTCTTTTCTAGCGTGGACAATGAAAAATGGATACAAACTAAGCTATAAGTTAGAAAGAATTGAAAGTTTAAAAGCGAACAATTCATAACGCCAACCAAAATGTTCTATATTATGCTTTAATTATACTTATACAGATTCAATAATTATTTTATTCTTTGTTATTATTATAAATAGACATTAGTCGTGCTGTTACGCTTTTTTGAGCATAATAAAATAAACGTGCTTGAAGAACAGAAGGAAGCGTTAATGACAGTTATGAAACACGTAACATTGAAAGAATGCGTAGGAGACATGCCGTCATATATATTGTTTTTTAAAAGCATAATTATTGTTTTGTTTCTACATATTTTTCTATTCGCGATCGCAACACTCGATACGCCATCTAGCGGGAGACTGTAAATATCGGGCATTAGTTCCCACATAACCATTGGCAATGACGGACGCCATTTTCTTAGCATCAAGAAAGAAGCAAAATTTCCCTAAAGAAAAGGTCAAACTTCTTGAAAAAACTAATCAGAACATGCCAAACATTGAAGCAGAACACGCCAAGAATTTGAAGAAAAACTTCTCAATAATTTTTACCTTTCTATTACCAACAACATAACATTATTTCATGATCACTTGCTGTTACAGATGTGTGTATTGCGGTAAAATAATTTTTCTGTCTTCAATTCATTACAAGTTAAAATGAAGTCAACATTGCTTTCGTCATTCCAATGAATTCCATACAGAACTGTAATAGTTATAGAATATTCTTCTTCTTCATAGAATAGTATATATTTCTGTATCTACATAATTCAGAAAACAACAATAAAGAATAATCCGAATTGAAAAAGTATCTTTTGTGCTGATTATAAATAAATTTTTTATCGTTTTCTTGGTAAGTGTTTTTTAGTTTTGAAAGAATTTAAACTAGAATTCAGTTATTCTGTTTTTAAGCTACATATTAAAATTCATATCGAGATCTTACAATTATAAAATTTTGATGTGTGGTATGTTACCTAAAAGTAATGAAGGGATAAACTATGTATATGTTATTTGAGAATAAAGTTTTCAAACAAAGAACATATCATTTTGGAATTCTCCGGACTTATAAATCAGGTAAGTGTTATGATTTTTATAATAAAAAATTTGTTTGTAAATAATTTTTTTTCGTACTTGATGATCGTTCTCTACAAAATGTTTTTTTTACGTCTGATTAAATACTATAAGAATTAAAAAAAAAAAAAACAATACGAAAGTTTTTATTGAAAAATGAGGAATTTTTAAAATCGTTTTTATCCTAAGAATTCTTTATTTTACGCTTTTTAGTTTATAATTTTTTGATAAAATTGTTGTCAAAATACTTTTTTTGAAAAATTAAATGGTATTAAATTATGTGTTTATGTATACTTCTTGCATATTCTAATATTTGAAGTAATATGATTCAGAAAAGTATGGAAGAAAAATTCGGTACTTACGTATTAACCACAACTACAGATTTGGCAGATTTTTAAGTGCCGCCAATCTACATTTAAATCTTAAAATCTTAAAATGAAACACTTTGTTTAAAATCAAAGTAGTCAATCGGATTACGGTGGAAAATGGGCCGATATAGAGTTTAGCATAGATTCAAAACAAACTTTTCTCTCACCTGATTCTATAGCCACTATGAACTCTAATAAATAAGATTCAAAGTGAAATAACATTTCCAAAACGGACGTTTACTAAGATAAAGTTTCATGTTATGGACTTTGTTACATTTTCGTTATATTTCACTCCATAAAATATTTCGCTCCTAAAAAAATAAAATTGCATCTTGTTTTGTTTTTGGCAAGTCCCAAAGACGCATTTTCGTAACACTAAAAAATGGCGACAAAAAAAGAATGGTTCTTTTTTTTCTTTTTGTTTCGTAAGCATTCTTTATTTTACGTTAAATTTAAATGGGCCTTTCATGTTATATCATTAAATTTAGTAAAACTATTTCTCAGGCATTAGGTTTGAACTCTTATAAGAATATACCTATTTTTTTTTCTTTATTTACAAATATTTTTCCGATGTGTTCTGGATGTTCCTTCTCTAAAAAAAAAGTGATACCATTTTATTTTCGTTTGCATAAGAAAGAAAACAAACATTTTTCTTTTTTAAATTTAATCAGCCACAATAAAGATGGAACGTTACAATGCTGCATGCTACATTAAAGACGTCTCCAGTGTAACTGAATGACTGTTCATATGGAAATCGCAGGGATTCGGCACATACAACAACGCCCCCTATAGTTCGTTGCGATCGCGAATTGTATGTCATTTATTTAAATTTTAATTTTTTTTATTTCAGTAACCTAATTTTGACTAAAAATTTTAATTTTTTAAAGAGGAATTAGTTATAAATATTTTAATATTTTCTGAATTTTTAAGATTTTACTCTTGAAGACATTTCAAATTAGTTTAACTTAGTAGAGAGCGTGATTTGCAAAGCAAACTACATAAGGTTGCATGCGATTATAGGGACGATTGTTTGGTGGGTTGGGGAAAGTCAGCGAGCAGGAAGCGGGACCCACTAGTTATTACAACAAAACTAAAACTGAGCAGTGGTGCCTGCGAGAAACTTTAAAAAAAAAAAAAATGGAAAGAGAAACAGGAGACAAGCTTGAAGAGTAGAATTAGGAGCCAACTTCGAGCAAGGCACTATATTGCAGGGCTAAAGAGAATAGAATAGAATTCTCTTTAGCCCTGACTATATTGCACAAATTGATGCCCAAGTTTTCGAAGATGGTAAATGACTTGAAGTTTAGACTTCGGAGCTACACCCGGGAATCACAGGAGATAAAATTGAAAGTGACGAATTCAGTGCCAAATTCGGATTGTTATAGCGAATTCAGTGGCAAAGTAGAGCCTCTTTCTGCAATAAAAAAATTAAATTATGGATCTTGTATAGAATACTAATAATTCAATATAATACTAGCATAATATAATACTAATAATTCTGATTTTTGTGGCTGAAATTAACTCTATGGAATTTCTGTTTAAAATAAGTAAAACATCAAATTCTTATCATATTTTCATAATAAATATAATATTTGCATAGAAACTGAAAGATTTTTTTGTTCATTGAAGTAAAAATCAAACTAATAATGTTTTATAAAACGCAGACGAGTATGTGAAATCAAATATTGATTAATCAATAGAGAAAGGATAAAAAATATTATTAAAGATTAATATTATAAAAAATAAATATGAATAACATACATTATTAAGTGACTCTTCCGACACTGTGATCAGGGCCCTTATTCCCATGCAATAATGAGGCTCTGTAGTTGATATGGCTGAGAAATTGTTGTTGTAGAATAGTTTCTAACCTATATAAAAGAAACCTAGGAAACCTGCATGATAAATAATTCATTCAAGTATAAAAAAATTGTGCATTTATTTTTCTCAACAAAAAAATAATAATAATAATTTGACTGACACAGTTTTTAGAATAACAAGCGTCTTACATTTCTCTCAAAACTTTGTTATTTATGAAGTTGTTAAACAGGAAGTTAACTGCAAATAAAGGATAGTGCTGGGCCTCCTCTCAGAAATATGTAAACAAATTTATGAAAATTATTTTTAGTATACAGACATAATGTCGGAATGTTTTTAAATACTGATTATATGAAACTTGTTCTAATTAATTAAATCATTGTCATTATTTGAAATTGAACTAATATTTCAAACTTTTGTGCATTGTTTTAGAAAATAACTAAAAATATAAATATACTTAATATGTTTCCACTTTTAAAGGGTCTTATTGAAATAAAAAATCTGGCAGATAGAGTTGATTTCTTATCTTCGATTCAACAGTTAAATCAAGATGTCATTTAATAAGAAGACAAACATTAGAAATTACTTCCAAAAACTTCAGGCATTTAAACCTCATACAAGCCAATTGAATCGTTCATCTAAATCTTTTTTTTCTTCTGGAATATTTAGGGGGAAATCAATTAAGTTATCACCAATTCGCAAGAAACGACTGCCCAAAGGGTGGAAATTGAAAGTTTCCGATGACAACTATTTTGATAATACTACCTATTCGTCTGGCACATGCTTTAATTCTGGTTCCAGGTATGATTTTAAACAATATGGGGAAAATGCGTCTGATGTCGATGAATCTTTATTTATAATAAAAGATATTGATGAATTTTTAGAAAATTCTCAATATAAATTCCGAAACTCTTTCAATTCGAGCATGAATAGGAAACCTAGCCCAAAACTAGTACCTGATAGTAATTTGAATAAATGCATTAAAGATGATGGTATTTCCAATTATCCTTCTTATTTATTGCCTCAAACTCCAGATATCAATGAGGGCTTTAAGAAATATGCTTATGGAAACAAAGATCTTCGACTTTTAGATTTTGACAATCTAAGCAGTCCGTTAAAGGCAGAAGATAGTTATTCCTTAAGTGAAAATTGTGTAACAGAGTTTGAACAAAATGAGTTCATTAGAGATTTTAATGAGATCAAAACCTGTACTCGCGAACAAAGAGCTAATCGTAAACGGAAATCGAACTCAAAAGTAAAAGACGGCCTTGAGCTTTTTAACCGTAAAAGAAGAAAAAAGCTGAATAAGAGATATTCTGAACAATACCAAGATGTTCGAAAAGGGCGTGATTTCTTTGAGAAATTTAGAAAAATTAAGAACACTGAGCTACTATATCGTGACATGGGAGTCAATATTAATGATACTACTCTAAAACACAACTCTGAAGATAATAAAATATTATTCAAAACTATGTTTGAGAATTCTGCAGCAAATTCCGCATCTACTTTTGATGATGAAAATAGAAAGACAGAAAGATTGGGTAGCATAACTAATTCAACATTATCTCAACCATTTAATTCCCAGCCTCTAAGCCCAAAAAATATTTTACTGGAGAACACAGAAAAAGAACAGCCTAATAAATTCCTGTTAAGTGATTCTAAAAAATCCATGAATACCAAAGTTGAAGAAAATAAGGAAAACGTGAATATGAATGAACCTTCGTCAAAAAACAACCATACTTGTCTTACAAAAATAGATTTTAGTGAGAAAAAAACGTCGTCAATGATGGATTTATTGCGATATGAAGCGCAAAAGGAAGGCGTCACTTACAACTGTGAAAATACATTTATTCAACCCATTTTAGAAAATAAGACAAATAAAGTTTTCGAAAATTATAAAAAGAAAACTCGAGAGTTATCTCATAAAATTTTAAAAAATAGAAATACTGTTTCGAAAACTGTAAAAGGGAATACTCGAAACTTCGAAGTGGAACATTTAGTAACCCTTCGTAATAATGAGAGCAACACGAAATTCAACAATTTTGTCACACCTAAACTTCAAAAACGAGAACATGTTCCGAGATGTGATGATAATTATATGATTTTTACGAAAGGCGTCTTTTCCGAAAGCGACAAACTTTCTGAAAAGGAAAAACATTTCAATTTTAATAATTCAAAAAACGATTCTATGTATGAAATAAATTCAGAATCTGAAATTTCTAGTAAAAATAGCACTGTCGAGTCAGTTTTAATTGAATCAAATTCTACTTACACTTCTGCTGAAAAAATTACTTCTGTTGAATCTATTGATGCGTCTACAATCTTCAATCCTTCCAATAATGTAGCAAAATCTCGGAGAGATAACATTGATCTAATAGACAACCATACAGATAATAATAAAATTGCAGACGAAGTTGCTTATCTAAAAATTGAAACTGACATTTCCGAAGAAAGAAACTCAGAAACTAATTGTGAAAAATGTGTTAAAAATGGTGCAGAATATTCCAATAACACGTTGTGCACTATTCCTGAACCTTTAGATAACGCTTTAAGCTTCAAAGAACATAAAGCGACTGACTTGCAAAAAGCAAAATCATTTCTTGAAATACCATCGACTAACAACAAGGAAAAAACATTCATCTTTCAAAAAACATTCGAAGAGAGTGACAAAACAAATTCTTTAAATATAAAACAATGCAATTCATCTAACAAATCGCGAGACGAAAAAACAAGCACACCCTGCTGTTTAAGAAACATTTCCAATGCAATCTTTACTGAAAGTGAATTTGACATAACTGATTCGAACAAAATTGTACAAGGCTGTATTAATTCTTCAGAAAATTCGGAACAATTTAACGAAACCAATATCGACATCGATTCAGAACTTCCGCCAACATTATCGAGTTTCAAAAATCAAGTTAATTCTAACTGTGAAGAAAAAATTATATTTGATGAGAAATCTAATGGAACTGGTGTAAATGAAAAAACTTCTGATAAAGTCAATGAAAAATGTTTCTTTGAAATAGGTGTTCAAACTACACCGTCTACACCTATGAAAATTGAAAAGTGGTGTCAAGTTGGTACTCCCAAAGAAGACAAAGCTGTTCAAGTTGACTTAAGTGAGTAAATAAAAAAATCATCGATTAATTTTTAAAAATTCGCATTTTCTAACTAAACATGACACTATTTGTTCAGTGTAAGTTACCAATGTCATTTACATGCTGAAGTGTGGTAATTATTTGTGTTCGTATTTCATTCATGTTCCGTAAAATTCTACGACTTTAATTAAAGAGAAAATGTAAAAAATATTCCAACATAAATCTAGTTTTTTTTCTACAACTTTATAATTTATTATTTAAAAATTTTTAGGTCTATGTTAAAAATAACATACACAGCTGGCAATTTTAATGATTCTTTCAAAAGATGTTTCTTATTAGTAATGAAATTATAATTTGTTTTAAGTTTATAATAATTTGTTTAATTTTATCCAACAATTAAAAACACCGTTAAATTATTAGATCCTAAGTAAAGAATATTACGTTATAATACATACACACTTTTAAGATCCTTGTCAGAAATAGTATACATATTCGGAGTTGCAAATCGATATTTAATTTAGTAAACAATTGAGTAAGGCAGAACACAATTGAGTAAGAATCACAATTGAGTAAGGCAGAACATAATATATTAAAATTTGCTTGATTATCAGAGTTAACAGAGAAGAACAAAAAGGCGATTTTTAGAAATGTCTTAAAATTTCATCAGTCTTACTAATTTCGATGATTTCAATCACTCTTTCATGTGTATTGATTTTTTTGTTATTTTAATAGCGTTTCTTTCCAACTTAAATATTTTAGACCCCTAAGGTATGTGACTTTTTTCTTCAGTTTAACTAAGACTGTAAATATTTATAGTAAGGGTGGTGTTTAAGGACCACCCGGTCTATATGTTTAGTTTATATAAACGTATAAATATTATTGTAGTAAAATCATGGTAAATTTGTTTCTTATCCATGGACTACATATTAAAACCACTAGACTAATTTTATCGCAAAATACACGCTAGCTTCCAACTATGACATTACAAAACAGTTCCTGCAACATATTAGTTTATTTATCAGTACAAGAGGAAAAAAAATGGGTTTTATTAATGCGTCAAGAGAAAATGATAAACTGTATACCAGTATTCCAAAAAATGTTTTCTTTAATTAAAGGTTTCATATCCCATTATTGTAAGTAATTCAACATAATTTTATGCTTATTATTCGTATTTAAGCTATAAGATTATCATTATAACACTGCTTTTGAGATTTTTATAATTTTTTTTCTGTACTGCGGGGGATTTTTTTTAATAAATTTTATTGATTATTAGTATGTTTAAGCTTTATTAACTTCAATTTCATTGTAAGGATAATTGGCTAAAAATAAGAGCTTCGACACATTAATTGTATTTTTAAATTTATCCTTGAAGTCAGAAAATTTCATATTACACCAAAAATGTGTGAAATATTTGCTCTCAACAAGAAATGACCGCTAAATATTTTGAGATATGAAGAGTGGAAAAATGAAAGAAAGAAAAAAGCTTAGAACCAAAAATTTTTTTTTTTAAAAAAGGTTAACATTTTAATAAAATTTAAATTTTAAAGTCGCCTTAGACTTAACTAACCGTATCATTTAAATCATGTGCATATATTTTGTTTACTTACATATTATTAAAATTTCTCATTTTCTACTTGTATTCTTTCTTTTTCAAGCATATTAATACTCAAATTTTTGATGTACAACGACATCTTAAAAAAATTCTTTTCCTCCATTCTTTTAATGTATTGGAAATTAAAACAAGTTACTTATTGACACCTTGATAATTATTTTCTTTGTGAATATAATATATCATTATTATTTACAAAAAAAAATCAGTCTAAATTTTATAATTTTTTCATTGGAGAAATTTCTTTCTCTCTGCAAGTTACACTGCATGACAAAATTTTCCGCAGAATACTCAACTGTTGCTGCATATCATTCTGCATGAAATTTTTTGTTCTGAATACTGGAAATTTTGTATGAAATATAACATTTTAAATGCAGATCATTGCATATAGCCAGATGCAAAAACTATGCGTACATTTATTTTCTTCTAAACAAAATACATAAATTTTATAGCGATTATTTTATGCATTTCAGCATCTAGTTTCTTGGCAAAAAGCAAATTTATTTCTCAGTCAGGTAAACATGCAAAAAAAACTATTTTTACTGCGAGCTATAAGCTAGCAAATATCACTGATGAGATCTTAAAAATATTTGGAAATATGAAAATCGTCTGCAGTCTCAATTTTATTAAAGGTGAGTTCAAATAAAGCAATGAAAAAATTCCGTTTTTTAAACAGCTACCGAATGAACAAAATGAAGCATTTGGGGGCTAAATTTTCTTCTTGCAGCCCCTATCTAAATTTCATGAAGATAAAACAAATGGCTCTGGAGTTATAAGAGAGACAGACAGACAAACTCGTAATTTCATAAATATAAATTAGATTTTATGAAGAAACTAATTTTGGAAGACGAATATTCGCCAATCATGACGAATATTCGCCAGATAAAGTTTCAAATAATATTCCACTATTTAAAATAATAAGAAAAAATTTCGAAATTAAATTAAAGTAAAATAAATAAATAATATTGAGAAATAAATTTTTTTCAAAACCAGATTTTTCTTAATGCTTTCTTATTATATTAACTGCTTCCAGCGAACAGCATGGACCGTCATTTTAAATTTAAAAAAAAGTTAGCGAAATTTAATATTATACATTCAAACGTCAATAGAATATGTAAGTATAAATACATATTGCACAAGTAAGAACGGATTTAATTTTCTGCGGATTTAAATATGAACTTTGTTAAAGTCAAACTATGCATGTATTTGCTTTTATTAATTTTCGTTGTGTAAGCAATGAAAACTTTTTATTGCGAGCCAATGAATTTAATTTGACGGTTTTTTTTCCCCTGTCAAAACTAAACTGACTTTAGCTGATATAAATTCTGGTATTGTCCCAATATGCCATCAATTTGCGTAGTTACTTGTTACGGTTTCTTATTAATAATCGATATCGGTAAATTAAGAAAAAAATCAATATAGGGAATACAAGGGGCGATCGGCACATAACCATTAAAAACATCAGCGCAGAAGGTAACCCGGTTCACCCACACAAACATTTACACCCATTACTGATAAATATGAACTTTAATACCGCGAACCATTGTCAAAAAATCTATCGCAAACTTTTCCCAATTAAGTTGATTTGTGTTATGCAAAAGCATTGGTCAATATTTTTATTACCCAAATAAAATTTAGCAACTTTCACAGTAATACCGTATTCAATAGTTATCGCTTTGTATAATATTCATGATATTGTCATATTCGATGCATCTATGTATATTATGGGACGCCAGTGACTTGTGTAAATCAGAATCTGGCGTTATTCTACTTGTTCGCAAACTTTGCTTCATTGTCTTTATAACCTATAAGCAATTTTTATTTATGATATTATATGATCAATTTAAAGTTTATGATATTATTTAAAGAATTATAATATGTTAGAGAATTTGCCGGCCAGATGGCCGAGTGTTTAGCGTGTCTGACTGTAAAGACAATGGTCGCGGGTTCGAATCCCGCTCTGGGCATGGATGTTTCTCTCTCTGTGTTGTCTTCTGGTGTGTGAATGAGTGAATGTGGCCCACCCTATGAACGGGTATTTGTGGCAGTGTGGCGTGGGTAACGTTCCTCGCCGCCGTGACTTTGGTTCGCAGGTGCCCGCTAGGTAACAATAATTGAGCAACACTTCCGGCATCTTCTATGGCGAAGAACGAAAGTTTAGTGTCTGCCGTTATTAAAAATTTTAAAAAAATGTTAGAGAATTTAAAAGTCATCTTCAAAAAAGATGTTAACAATTAATTATTATCAATAGTTGGTACGGAAAAGTTTTAACATTAGAATTTAATAAATTTAAACTCCTTGAAACTTTAAATGCCGTTTGGACAAATAAGAAAAAACATTTATGTTTAAAATTACCACTATAGGGAAATAGTTAATATACTATACTATATAAAAGTTAAATATACTATTTCTTAAATTTTCGATAACTTATATTAGTTTGCTTCTATGCACGCTTTTATTTCAGCGCTTAAACTATGAGTTTAGCAAGCCTTAAGACTATTCAATTTTTTCTAGTTTTTTCGTCTGCTTCAATTTTTAAAATAATTTGTAAAAAGGCTGTTTCTATAACAGCATGAGTTTAAATTTATTATAGTTTTCATCAATGAAATTCCGAATTTTCGATATTGCGTCCGAATTATGATTTGTCTATAGAAAGAACTCTCCACGCAACAAAGTCTAAGGCCGTCTGTTGTTATGGTAACAAGGAATAGCGCATTTCAAAAAGGGGAGCACTCTCTCTCCCCTGAATATATACCTTTCTCTCCACCGACCCTAGCAAAAACCTGTCCGAAATATTGAAATAGTTAAATCTCATTTCCATAGTCACCGCCACTACTCCAGGCGAGTGTCGAGGAGAGTTCGTTCAATAGACAGACAACACGACGTAAAGGGAAGATGTGATTGTCGACAAACCATCACGTAAAAATTTGCTAGCTGCAGGGGGGAAAAAAAGCGATCCAAATCAGTATACCAGTTCTCGAGTTATTAGAGAAAATACATCCAGCAGACAGACTTTCGCTTTATTAAATAGAGATTTTTTTCCTTCTAGAAATGCTAGCAGCTGAGTAAAAAATATGCATAACTTAGATCAACAGTTAAGGTTTTTCCCTCTTGTTTATCTACTTTTACCTAATTTCGCTTTCACACATATTTTGTCACGCTACTTCCTGGAAATAATACATTTATGTAGACGTTGAGTGCGCATCAGAGACGCGTTTAGTAAATTAGATAATATTTCACGCAAGTAAGAAATTTCTTAATGTCAGCTTTAAAAAAATGTTTGGTTTAAACAATGGATGAAATAAAGAATTAGAGGAATTCATTTGTTTAGAAGAGAAAAATTATATTTCGAACAGTGTAGAGCTTGCGAAAGAAGTAAAACTTCATTGTTTATTGTTTAAAATCAACGAATCATTCTCATTATTTGAAACATTTTCTGAAAAAGTAAATTAATGACTGACTATACCTGTGAGACAAATTTGATTAATTCGAACACTTTTTACGAGAAAATTAAGTTATGTTAAAAGACAAATTTTAATCTATTGAAGTAAAATCACTTTTTTTTTTTTAAATTTTATTTTTAAATAAAAATGGGAGTAAATGGCGAACACACTTATCATAGACTCAGCATCAAGTCTTATTATTATTATTTTGTGAAAATTAGTCTAAGTTTGAAAGCTAGTTGAAGTTGAAATTTTTCCGTTATAAAGAAAATTAGTTGCGAAAAAAATTTATTAGTAACGGCTTTTGAATAGATAGGTTATTGGATAATAAACAGAGCCGGATTACCCATTAGGCCAGACTAGGCCATGGCCTGGGGCCCCCAATGATTAGGGGTTTGAACAGTGCCCCCCTTAAAAGGGATTTTTTGAAAATAAATTTTAAAAAATTAAGAAAAATAATGATTTTTTTAAAAATATATATATATTAATAAAATACGATAATTTTTTTATAATCATATTTATTTATTACTTATTAAAATTTAATTTATTATTATTTATTTTTATTTTACATATGCTTTCTTAAATGAAAAGATATATAAATACGTTTATATTTGAATAAATAAAAAATATATGAGACATTTTTTTTTATCTAAGGGCCCCAAAATTTTGAATGGCCTAGGGCCCCACGTACGCTTAATCCGGCTCTGATAATAAATTATAAAAAACATTAATTTCATTTATTTACTCTCTTTTCATTTCACGATAAAGATTTCCATTATATATATATAAACGGAAAACTGGCAATTCTGAGTTTCACAGTGCTTATGTAACGAGCTTTCTTTTATTATGATACAGATAAAAGAAAATTTAAACTATTTTAGACAGAGAGAAAATTACTAAACAAATGCTAATATATTTTAATTATAAAGCATTTTTCTTATATTTATTTTATTCTATGGGCTTATAGCATAGAATTAAGTAAATAAAAAATTTAAATTAGTAGTTAAACATTAAAACTTATTCCAAAGTTTCATTTGGAGTGAAAGTTTTTTTTGTATACTGATTAATGGAGAGCTTTCTGATCTATTTATTCAGAAAAAAAGTGAACACATAGGAGAGATTGAAAACAATATGCTTCATTGTTCTTATTATTTTATTGCTTTTAAAACAGTTAAAGAGAAAAGTAATTATTAATAAAAAAGCGTGAAATGAAATAAAAACTGATAAAAATATAAAGTATATAGTGATTCATTGATTATAGGACATTTGTATTAATTTTGACAATGTATCACGTTTTCAAAAACTTTAGTGACGAAGGCTATTTCAGAAAATAACCTTATTTAAAGAACGTGAAATGAAAAAACACCATGCTGTTAAGAAATTAATAATTTAATAAGACAAAGATAAGTTCAAACTTTAATTCTATTATTTGTAGTAAAAAACGTAATTGTGTGGAAACTCTTATACGTGAAATATAATTTTTGATGTTGATTTTAAACATTCCCAATAGACAATATTACAATATTTAGAGATTACAAGAAATTTCTATTACTAATAATAAATATTAAGTAAGTAACATTAACTGTTATAAAAAAGGATCAATGAAATCAGCGACAAATATCATTATAAAAAATATACATTGCGAAAAAAAAAATGAATAAACGGACCACCCTAAATAACTTTTGATCTAATAATCTCATCTCCACATTCCAAGACCCAATCTTTCGTTGGACACGAAAACGTGCTTCTCTAAATAAGCATACCCTTTTTCCGACGGATTCCGATTTTTGACCCTCAAAATACAGGCGGTAGTCGGAATTTAAGAAATATGGATTCAATAGTTAAGGCAGGAGAGCTGTTCAAACTTTGCACCCCTTAATGCTAATTTTACTTTTTGCGTATTTCCCCATATTTCTAGAAGTTTTTCAGCAAATTGAAAAATTTTTACTCACATTTATAAAATTCGTTTATTTAAATATAAATTTCATGCGAAACATAACTTTTAGTAAATATTTATTATTTTTTCTTATTTCATTTAATAAGCGTCGAGAAAATGTTAAATTGTAATATATAAAATTTTTTACATCGTTTTAAAGAATGTACTTTAACAGGGCAAAATACAAAATTTCTGCAAAATCGGTCAAATATTTCCCGAGAAATCGAATTTTTAAAATACGGGTTTTTCAAAATTCGATTTCTCAGGAACTATTCGACTGATTTCGCTCAAATTTTGTATTTTGCCATTTGAAAATGCATTCGTTAAAATAGTGTAAAAATTGTACACATTTCATTTTTAATTTTTTTTCTACTTTTGTTAAATAAAATAATGAATATTTACTAAAAGTCATATTTTGTAAGAAATTATCTTTGAATAAACGAATTTTGTAATTGTGTGCAAAAACATTCAAATTAGTTTAAAAAGGCTCTTGATATATGAGCAAATAAGCAAAAGTAAAAGGGGTCCAAACTTAACCACTCTTCTGACTAAACTGTTCGGACCATATTTCCCGAATTGCCATTACCCCCTAAATTTTGAGGGGCAGAAAGCCGAATCCACCGGAAAAAAGGGTATGTTTATTTAAACTACAAATATACAACTTCCAAAACTACACCACTGGAGAGGATAGTCCCCTTGAGTCAAAATTAGAAGGCTAATTATACGAAGGGAGCTTAAATTGTAAAATTAGTTGGTAGAACTGTTTCCGCAAACTGTAACCTTTTAATCTTGAAATTATTCAATCATTTAACCCTGTTTTTCGAAGCTCTGTCGCCAAGGAGAATAACAAAAAGATATAGTTAAAAGAGCCTTACACTTTAAACTGTATACATAATCTTCCCGTGAAAAATTATCTGCGCTTTAGGGCAGATAAATAACTTAAATATTTTATAAGTTAATAAACGTTCTTAAAAATCGCCAATTGGGTGATATTTTTTCACCTAAATGAAAATTATCAAAATGACCGACTTATTTTCAGTTTTTTGCAAATTTTTATGAGCCCAGGTAATGCAGCATATTATATTTCATAACCGTCGTTGAACAGCCGACCCAATTTTTTGGGTTTACGACTTGTAAGCTTCGTAGCCTTGTAATTTTGAACCTAATCCAGAAAACAAGGGAACTCCTGAATCAAGCATGGGGAGAAACTTGCCTCCGTTCAGGACTTTTTGATGGAACTTACCCGCATTTGCGTTACATGGAGAAAACCATGAAAGTCCCCCAATAGCCTGACGGAAAGATGACTCTAATCCATAATCCGTCTACCACTGAGGATATTTTACGTCAGCATTGTGGTCAGTGCAAGCCGGATGCCGAATTTTGTAAACAATCCAGAAAGCAAGGGTACTCCTGGATTAAGTTTTGAGAGACTAACTCGCATCTGCGTTACATGGAGAGGAAAACTATGAAAATCTCCAACAATTAGTCTGACAGAAAAGGGACTATAACCCATGATCCGTCATTCACTGAGGATATATTTTACGTCAGCACTATGATCGATGCAAACCGGGTGCGGAATTCGTACAAACCAGCCATTGCTGGGATTCGAACATGGGTCACTTCACTGGGACGCAAGCCCTTTACCTCATGCACCACCACGCCTCTGCATTAAGAAATAAGCATGTTTGATGAATCTTTACGGCTGAATCGTACTACGTAAAAATCCGATCAAAAGTTATGAATAAGTTCCGTTTTTATTTTGTGCACAGAACTTGGTGCACTTTCAATTTCTAAAAATATGTATAATTCTAAAAATATGTAAGAATTCCAAAAATATGTATAATTGGCAGCCATTTTGAAGCACATTGTATCTGATCTTTTATAAGGTGGTATAGAGGAAGCACGGAAGCACATCGTATATGATCTCTTCTAAGAAGGGTGTTCCGCAGTGAGGGGCCGTTCAAATATGACGTAAGTACCTGACAGGGGGGAGAAGATTTGAGAATAAATGCCCCTGATATTAGTACTTTTACGCTATACGTGTTGTTGAATAAATCCTGCAGAATAATCAGTGTCCTGATTTTCTTACATGCCTTGAAATCTGAGGAACCTCTTAAATTAAACGTTGAACCTATAAATCAAAATATTAGTTTTTTTCCCTTAATTATGGCCTAATTAAATTCCATAGCTCTTAAAAATAAATATCTAATTAACGTTATGGCAAAAATCGAACTTAATGATGCCTGCCTCACACAATTTACTTCTTCCCTTCTAGAATATTCTCATTTAAAAGATAGACCATTTAATTTTACTCTTAAAAATAATAATAATGTAAAGAAATTGTTTGATTTCAGTGTTCTACTGGGAACCGTGTCTTTGCGATCAGTTCACTGCGTTAGTAAATATTTGGAGGGAAATTCTATAAAAAAAAAGGTTATCACAACATGCAATTTTAACTCAAGTAACTCTTATTGTAATGGAAATACTTTATAATGCTTTTTTTTTATTTATCAGAACAACTTATCGCTTTCATTATTTTGTTATCGTCTGCTATCTTAAACAATTCTATTATTAGTAAAAGTTTCTGAGAGAGAAATGTAAAGTTTCTTTCCGAAATCAATGAATTTTAAGCAGCACATGAGAAACTTTTATGCATAACAACCCCCCCCCCCTCTTTTTGGCTGTGAAATCCGACTAAAGAACGAGATTTAGCTTTAATAAATTCCAGTTTTAAGGGGAATTTAGTTTTTGATTGAAGGTTTCAAAGTTCAAAAGAGAAATTGAAGGTTTTATATTGAAAGAGTAAAAGTTCAAAGTGAAGGTGATGATGTGTGTGTACAAACTGACATTTATAGGAGACTGTACTTTACAAAATATGATCGGTTTATTTTATTTTTTGTTATGTTGTTTCATTCTATGCTTTTGGCCTGTAACATTTCCCCGCGCATCTATCAACAAATATTCCTAAAATTTCAATAATAAACGAATATTTATAAGCCGACCGGGCTGAATGGTGGTCAGGTATCTGACCTCATATCATAAATGCCTCGGGTTCGAATCCCACCTCGAGCATGGGTGTAATTTCTCTTTCTTTCTGTTCTTTCTATCCTTCTTGAGTTGTTAAGGTGGTGACAAAAAAAGAGAGATCAACAATACATCCCGTTAAGTACCATAAGTGGTGTGGGCATTGGAACTAAAGAAAAAATAATTTTTGAGAAATCTTAAAGTTACCAGCAAATTTTTTTAATTGAACTTTAAATCTTTTAATCAAAGTAAAAATAAAATAAATAAGCTTATAATAAAGCTTATTAAATTTATTTGATTTATGAGTTTCTTGGACAGTGTGTCCGAATACAATAAAAAGGAATTAAAGGCTTCGTTGTCTTGGGCTCCACTCTTAGGGTCATTCTTACTGCAAGCGAAAAATTCGCTATCTCAAAGACGGGAGTCCCGCAGTGGACTAATCGTCAAGACACGGTTTCCAGCAGATCACCGAAGTCATGCATCACTAGCTGCGGGATGTCTAGTGCGACGTAAATGAACTACAACAACGTCTCAAAGACAGGCCGTGATGGCACAATGGTTACTGAATCAGATTCCAGTTCGGAGGGGCAGGGGTTTGATACTCGACTACGCTAAGACCTACCGAGTACATGCGATAAATGCGCTCGTAAAATCTGTGGATTCTGAAGTAATGCGATCGGTCGCTGCGCAGTAGCATTGGTACAACATAGATTTGCAGGCTTGTGTGCACAATTAAGGCTTATAGACTTTTATCAAGTAGAAGAACAGATAGCACAATACTGTGAGAAGGACAGCACGAAAATGCACCCGTGATAACAAAGGGATTGGAGCCCGCTACCTCCACGCTAGTAGTACCATGGGTACAGGGATCTGGAGAAACTTTTCTGGAGAATTCGAAATTAAATTGTATTTAAAAACTCAAATAAGTTCTGAGCACTTAGCTCTTCGGCTAACAACATATTCTCAAGCGAAAACAAATATATATCTTTTTTAATTTCCATTTCCACCTCCACTCTAGGAAAACGTTCTGTTTGCTCTGATCTAGGGTTACATTATTTTTGATGCGCCGGCTTATAACCACAGTCCTACTAGTAGTAGCTAAATTTTATGTTGTATTTAATTATTTTTTTAAAAATTATATCCTATGAATACTTCTGTGTTCTGTAAAAATATTTTGGGCCCAATAAAAAAGTAGGTAGGTACTTTATTTAACTCGCACCAGGGCTGCACTATGAGCTATTGGCGACGGTTTAGGAAACTTCCCCGAGAATGAACCGAAAACATGCCATCACCACTTTTGAGGCCACTTTTTCAATTTAGACATAGATCTGAAGGTAAAGGAAATTTTCTCCAGATCCCTGTATCCATGGTACTGTTATGCGACCGGCCACAGGACTTTCTATTCACTGCTTGTACAAACACGATTATTGCATGCACTAAGTGGTCCAAACAAAAGGACGGAGGGTTCGAGGCACTTAAAAAAACTGTAGTCATACACAGGGCCCGACTTAGCCTAATTGGGGCCCGGGGCAAAAACCTCCTTGGGGGGCCCCCTCTGCTTCACTTTTTCAGTAATGAAGAACCTAACTTTATGGAAATATTTAAATTTTTCACCTCATTAAAAATGACAAGAAAAATGACTAGAGCCTAAAATAGCTATAAAGTCCACCCCCCCCCCCCGCCTCCAATGGTCAGGCGAAATATCATTCCGTCCATCATGCCAAATGCATTTTTCTGATTGTTAACTTTCTCATCCATATCCTTGCTGACATTAGGGCAGAATTCGGCAAAAATTTCACAATTACGATGGCTCAATTAAGCCTATCAGAAAACCTGTATTTTTGTAAGAATATCGCATTTTGCGAAATGTAAAAATACAGGCTTTTGATGCGCCAAATTTGTCCATCATAGTTGTGAAATTTAAGCTGAATTCCGCCCTAGAAAACTATGGATTTACGAAATGTAGTTTGTGTTCATACGATAGAATAATGAAGAAGCTAACATAAAACTAATGGATTTTACTTTGTACTGATATTTTGTTTAAAAAAAGTTCGTTAAAGAAGGAAATGTAATATAAACTCTTCGATTTGGGGGCCCCCTTAGATGTGGGGGCCCGGGGCGGCTGCCCCGTATGCCCATGCCTTAGTCAGGCTCTGGTCATACAAACATTTCCACTAGTACGGATAGACCTAACTGCATCCGTTCACTCTCCCTGACCCCTTCTTCATCTTATGTTAAACGCATTACAGGTCGTCGGGCTAAGCTTGCTCGAAAGCTTGCTCTGATTTTCTTACTATCAGAGGTTCCTTAACTCTTTTGAGTTGCAGGCGTATAGTGATAAATGATAATTCAGCTTTAAAATTCTTTTAAAAAATCAAATTTAGTCAGCTCATTTTTGATTTGATCTCTAAGTTAAACTCACGATTCATCTTTAGATGATTAATAAAAAGGCAATAATTCTTGCTTGTACGTAAAAGAAGGCTATAATTCTTGCTATATTGTAAGCTATGTAGATCTTTTATCGACACATAACGGAATGCTATAGTTCGATAACTATCTTTGATGACCTTCAATCTCCGATTGTTAAGAATACAATGAGAAGATAAAGATTAAAATAGAGGCAGAAGCCAGCTCCGACGGCTGATTACACACGTTGCGTCACTTGTAAACATGGTGATTCCCATCTCTGACCCGATGTGTCAGAGTCATGTATTTCTCTCACTCATCTCTAGATATTAATGGATTGATTAGAATATTTCGAACTAAACTATATTTTTTCAGTTGTTCTTAACTCTATTGCTGACAGGTTGCCTATAATCTCCCCCAATTATTGTCATAGCATGCCGTGCAACTGGAATTATTACTTGGTCGTTGGTCCTTAACTTTCGTAAACAAAACTCATCCAAATTTATTTGTAGTCGTGAGTATATTTATTTTATTTACTTCATTGATACCAAGTATATTAAAATTAAGACAGAGTTTATAGAATATTTACAGAGAGGATCAATAATAATTTCGTTTTAGTTTTTTCAGAAATTGCTATGTTCTGCAACGAGAAAAAAAAATTTGAATTCCAATTTTTATAAGTAATAATTATTTTAAAAGTTTTATGTACGTCTCAAGGAATTTACTATATTTCCGTTGCCATATTGTACATTCTTTTATATTTATTTTAAAGGCTATGTCCATTTGAGATTTAAAGCTGCTAATCATTTTTACAAAATATTTTTTTTAAAATTTTGATAATTGTTTTAAAATTTAATATATTTTTATAATTTTTCGGTTTTGCTTTATTGTAAAATAAATTGATGCCTTAAAGTTGGTTGTAATTGTAAATAGTTATGTGATTACATTAATGACCTAGTTTTTATTGATATTGCTTATCTTTTTAAGTTGAATGATAAAAGTTATAAATCATATCCTAATGGTGGATGTATGGCTGCTTATTTTAAGGAAATTTATATTTTAGAAATGTTCATTAAATAGAATAAAACTAGTAAATGTACTAAAGTTTTTAAACAGTTGGGGAGAAAAGATATTAAAATTAAGATAACTTATATTTTAAACTTGATGTGGTATTGTTTGTGAGATTTATATCCTATATGGTGCATATAAGATGTATCTACAGATAAATTATTTATCAAGTTCTCTGTTTTAAATTTTAACATGTTTGCTTTTTCCATCAAGATTAATTTTCTGAAGTTACATGATGCATGATAATATTTATATAACAATGTGAAATAGCTTTTTATATTTAAGTTTTTCATAGGATTTTTATTCTTCAAATAATTTTTAAATTCAATATCACTTTATTGTTTTAAATTACTCAAGGTAAACAAAAGTTTAAAGTATTTCTTGAAAAGAGCAATAATGGCAATTTGTATTTATTCTTTTTGTTTTTTTATTGAGTTTAGCTGAGTAATTTGTGACAAAAAAAAAAAAAAATCACAGTTTCTGGAAGATACTCATACTATTGAAGAAAGGAATGATATTTATACATTGTTTTCTGCAAGTAAATTAAAATTTGTGAAAAAAAAAATCAATTTTTTAAAAAAAATAATAATTATAGTAATCTATTTCATGTTGTTGGTAGATTGGCAATGAATTGAAATTCTTACTCAGCAGATAGAAGTTATAAAATAAAAATAAAAAGTAACTAGTTTGTAAAACTAGCTGAAAAATTTTACTTGTTCGTGTGCCATACCAGGATGCAGAGTTTGTTGGATCACTTGCACAAGATACAGGAGGGAAGAATTCAGGCAGCCCTGAGGAAACTTTTAGTTTGATTTAAAAAAATGCTAAAACAAATCTCACTGTAAAAAAATATGCTGCTAAATAACTTTGTAAATCAATTTTTTTATTTGAATTCCTTAAGTTTATAAATGGGATCTTAAATCTAGTTTTATAAATTATAACTATTTCAATATAGTTTGATTTCTGTAATTTTTTACACACATAAACAAGTTTATTCAAGAGTTGTTGAAATTCAAATGATTTTTTAAAATTTTATTTATTTATTTATTTTTTTTTATTTTATTTTTTTTTTGCAAAAAAAACTTACTAAAGCAATATACAAATTTTACTTTCTGTTACTTGGTAATTAAATTTTACATGTTAGCTTTGAAAAAGTTATTGATACTGAAAAAAAACAACAACTTTATTTTAGGTGGAATTTCAATAAAAAAAAATAAAAAACTGTCTGGGAATTATTAGTCTTAGAGAATTTTCTACACCCCTGTGTCTTACCACTGGTCCATTTACATATCTCTATTAAATTTCTTTTTTTTTTTAAATTAATACAATGAGTTTAAAGGAGAAATTACAATACATAGAATATTTAATGTTCATGATTATGCTGAAATCTGCTTTTCTGTGATAGACCAAAACACAAAATCGAAACAACCAATCAATTTTTTACATCAATTACTGGTTCGAAGGATCACTACAAATTATTTTATTGTGGTTCTTTTCAAATTTTAGTAATAGTCCTGGACCAGTGATCACTTTTTATTTTTAGCCCTATTTATCAATATAGAACAAAAGTTTCTCATCACTAGGTAAAGATTTAATATAGAACTGCAAGAAATTTTATTACACTTGCAAAAGCACTTTCCTAAAGAAATTCTAGAAGCCTGAAATTCATTTTCCTTTTTAAAACTAGAATATTTTTCCCGATAAAAATTTTCCTATTTATACACATATTTTATTTAAAATATATTAATTTGTACTCATTTAATATAATGAAAAAGAACTTGAACAAAAAATGTAACTTCTATTCACATTAAAAAGATTTAGTGAACTTTTCATATTTCTCTTTGTATGTTGTTGATTGTAATAAGTGTTACTTATTGCAAATTGTAGAAACAGATGCTCATAAAATTATATTCATCTGTTATAATTTTTTAAAGATGAATGAAACTTTAGAATTGTTAACTGAAGAGGATTAAGAATTAAATAAAAAGTAATATTTTTAAAAACCACGTTTTACCTGTAGAAGTGGAGAATAATAATTTAAAAAAAAAAAAAAATGAAAAACAAAAAACGTGGGGCGCATGAAATACATAACAGTAATGTTATATTAGTGTGTATGTGTGCTCATGAGAATATGTGTATGTATATCTGTAATTGTATCTGAATGTGGATGTGGAATATGTTTGTGTATTAGGATGTATATGTGACTGTGCATGTGTATGAGTAAGAAAATGTGTATATGTACTGTTATGTATTTCATGCGTCCCATGTTTTTCGTTTTTCAAATTTTTGTTTTTTAATTATTATTCTCCACTACAAAAACGTGGTTTTTAAAAATATTACTTTTTATTTTGATTTTTTTTTGTACTCACTTCCAAAATCTCAATTTTTTCACTCACTGTACACAAAACTTTTCAACTGACACGTGACACTAATTTGAAATAATCGAATCGACAATAAAAGGCAATCGCGAAAATATTAATTTTTCTTTAATTTTATTTTTATTTTGCTTTGTATATCTTCTTTCTCTTCATTTTCATGCATTGTTATCCAATTCTGAACTATGTGCCAAGTTTGAAGTCTGTAGCAAGTCAGGAAGTTAGTTTAAAATCGATTATAAAATTCCACCCGAACAGACATACACGAAGGCAAGTTGATATAAACGTGGTAAAATAAGAAAAATGAGAACCAATTTTTAATATTATGATGCTTTTAAAAGTTGCCAAGAATAAATCTTCTCTTATAAAGAAATCTAGATTAATTGTTATTGAACCGTAATTTTTTATAATTAATTACATCTGTATGATATATATTAAATCTGCATTTATATATTTTAGCGTACCTTTGCTCAATATGGATAACCAAGCTTATGATCATGGTAAATAATTGTTTCTATTTTTTTTTTATCCGTATATTGCTAAAAAAATATAGTGTACCTTTTAGTCTTTTTAGTAAATTTTAAGTTTTTGACTCTGCTCTGAATTTCAGTTAAATAAATTATTAAAATTCCTTTAGTTGATTATGGTTCATTTATTTAACTTCTTTCTAGAATTTAGATAAATTCTTGTATATATTTGTATTGGATTATAATGTAGTATTATGTACACATACAATGTATTGAATTATAATTTAGATTTTCTAATTATTATCCATTTCAATTTCAGGTTTCATTTATGAAAAAAATATTACTATGAAAAAGAAAATTATTTTTAGAAAAATTTCTTAAGTGTGTCAAAAAAATTACATTTCAGCAGTCGCGGTATTTTACTAATATACATTTATTAATGATCAAGTATATGCAATAATATTTAATTCTGAAGGTTACAAATATTTTTATAAAATGAAACTTTGTGGATGGGTAGTTTTTTAAAAATGTATTTTTTTATGGTAATGGTTATTATAAATTTGAGTTTAATTGCGGGGCTTTTTTTTTTAAGTGGCTTTGAAACAGCCCAGATTCATGGTTCATAATTAAAAATGCTATTTTCTTATTCTCGAATCCCTTGGGTGAAAAGCATTTTCCAATTAAATGTAGGTTCCATGACTCAAAAAGATCTTTTTGATTTTTCTTTTTTAAATTACCTTTACATCAAACTTAGTTTTTGGTTGTTTCGTGACATAATAATTTACATTAAATGAATGAATTTAATACTTTTGATGCATTGTTTTATTTTTAGTCTTGCTGTTATTTTTTTCTTCAAAATTTTTTCTTCCTGCAGCTGTTCCTTGAATAGTTTTCTGATCAAGTTTTCAACTTCGCTTGTTTATTGAATTAAAATTCCACTGAGCAAAGTCTATAGGATAGCAAAAATATTATCTAAATAATTAATGTTTCTTTTATTATTTCTTTGATTCACTTTAAAAAAACTTTTATTCCTTGATTTAAGAAGCTACTACACTGAGAAATAAGTGAAGTTTTAAAGCTGATTGATAAGTAATTTCCTGAATTTTACCTTTTCACAGTTGTATTTTTTTTTTTTTTCATTTTATACTGTCATAGATATAATTTTTAATATTATTTCTAAAATTCATAAGTTTCTTATTGTTATTTTACTATATTTTAACAATGCTGCCTTATCTTTCTTGAAGTACAGAAAAACCTCATTAAGTCGTCACCCGAATAAGTCGTCACTCCGCTTAAGTCGTTTTCCTATGGTCCCGACTAAGCCTCATAGACAATAATGTAAAATAACCCTCTTTTACCAGTCATCGAATTTAATTCTACTCCGGATAACTCGTCATCCCAAAAAATGGCAAACCTATCTTTTTTTGCACTTTTGTATACCATTCTGTTATCTTTTCAGACCCGCCCCTTTCACTTTAAGTATCTTGGGGAATTTCTGACCACTCACGAAGTTCGGTCTACAGCTGTGAGCATTCCTTTCCTTTTAGGGGATTTGGATTCTGGGAATTTTGCATGCCAATCGTTCAAAGTTCTCACTTCTTGCTCCGACTCAGTCGAGTGTAGACGTTTTTCTTTATTGTACGTTCAGTGGGACTTCATTTCATAGCGAGTAAGCCCCGCTATAAGGGCCATTTTTTTTCCTTACAAAATTGTGATTTGATTAAGTTTCAAAATGCCGGGAAAACTAAAACTTACTTCGTTATCTCTTAAAGAAAAAAAGGACTTAGTTTGCACTTTTTGAAAAGTCAAATGTTTCGAAAACAGCTTTTACCAAAGAACACAATATTCCGAGAACTACTTTAAGTGATATTCTATCATCAAAGCAAACCATTGAAGAAGCAGACTGCAAAGACAATAGAAAGAGAATCAGGAAATCAAAGTTTGACGAGATTGAGGAGATTTTAATTCGATGGTTTAAGCACGCAAGATCGCAAAATGTGCCTATTTCTTCTGTCATTCTTGAAGAAAAAGCGATGGAAATTGCTAATAAGTTGAACATAGAAGATTTCCATTGCAGCAATGGTTGGCTGGAGTGTTTCAAAGATAGAAATTGTCTTTCTTTTAAAACAATTTGTGGGGAAGCCGCAGCTGTTGATGGTCATGCTATAGAAAATTGGAGGAATAGTGTTCTCAAGGATATTTTATCCAGGTTTGATGTCTCGAATGTTTTTAATCTAGATGAAACGGGCTTATTTTATTGTCTTTTGCTAGATAAAACTCTATCGTTTAAGGGCGAAAAATGCACCACTGGAAAAGCCAGCAAGCAACGTCTAACACTTTTGCTGGGAGCGAATATGAATGGAAATGAAAAGCTTAAACCACTAGTGATAGGTAAGAGCAAAAGGCCACATTGTTTTAAAAACGTTAAATCTCTGCCAGTTGAATATGAAGCAAATTCAAATGCATGGATGACTACAACGATTTGGGAACGGCATTGGATCCCCACTTTTCGCGCCAAAAGAGAAAAATTGCCCTTATTGTCGATAATTGCACAGCCCATAGTCAGCCCGAAAGCTTAAAAGCTATTGAAATCGTTTTCCTTCCTCCTAATGCTACTGCACTTCTTCAGCCATTAGATCAAGGGATGATTCGGGACTTCAAAAGAAAGTACAAAAAATGCTAGTAAAGGACCTGATAAAAGCATTGGATAAAAATGAAAAGTTTGAAGTTTCCGTTTTAGACGCGATCAAATATGTGCATAGAACTTGGAGCTCAGTTTCTTCGCAAACTATTTATAATTGCTTCAGACATGCAGGATTTGTAGCCAATGCAGAATCCGAAGATATCCTCTGTGAAGAAGTCGAGCTCCTAGAAAATTTGCTGCAAGTTGTTAATGAAAAAGGTTGCAGTGTCAATGACGTAAATGCATTTGCCGATATTGACAATGACATCGCTATTTGTTCTCAAGCGACAGTAAAAGACTTAACTTCAGAATTTTTAGATGAAAAAAAACACAGTTCCAACGAGGATAGTGATGATGAGGATTCGGGTGGAATTCCGCCCAGCAAGACTGAAACATTAGAAGCCTTAGAGAAAGTTAGACAATATTTAACATCAATTGAAGGCACAACAGAGGAAAAATTGAAGGCGCTGATGACATTGGAAAAGAAGGTTAATAGCAATCAACAATTCCTGCATCAATCCACTATGTTAAGCTATTTTAATGCTCAGAAATAAAAGAAAAAGTGGTAACTATGCAAAAGTATTTCTATTATATATATATAAATCTAAAAATCTAATTTTTCTCAACTGTAAATTAGATTTGTCCATCAAAAAACTTCAATGTTTTTTTGTTTTTTTAAAGAAATTTCTAACTCTGCTTAAGTAGTCACTCTGCTTAAGTCGTCGAAAATGTTCGGTCCCTTGAGTGACGACTTAACGAGGTTTTACTGTATATTGCTAACCAAATTCACATCCTGTCAATGAAAGATTTTATTATTTCTAAAATGAATTTTTTCATTAAATGTTTTCTTTATTTTTAAATATATATATTTATTTTTAAATTAGATGTGGAAATTAGAAGTCAAGGAGATGGTGCTGAAGGCAATGCAAATGAAACTTCTAATTTAAAAAGTAAAGAACTTGATACATATTTTCAAGAAAGAATAACCATACCTGAAACAGATGATGTAAGTCCTTTGTGATATTCCTTCGGCAGTAGTTTTTATTATAAAGTATACATGAGTTGTTTCAGTGCAAAACTTGTTTGGTGTTATCTGGATAATTTTTTATTTTATTTGAAATACAAATAACTTCTGTAATAGCTGTTATCATTTATTTGCCTCAGGACAATAGAATGGAACATTTATAGTCTTTTTGTTAAGTCAATGTTTATTTTCTTTTAAAGTAAAATAAATAAATAAATCTGGAAAATGCTTAAAGAGTTTGCTCTTGAGATTCATGTTTTTCAAATATATTACAAATTTTTAAGTGCATATATATAATTTTTGTAAATCTATATTGTATATATATATATATTTATATTATATATATATTATATATATATATATATTATATATATTATATATATATATATTATATATATATATATATATATTATATATATTATATATATATATATATTATATATATATAGATATATATATTATATATATTATATATATATATATATTATATATATATATATATATATATATATATATTATATATATATAGATATATAGATTTTTTTCTTTGTTCATAAATTTTTTATTTTTTCAAAATCATTTTGATTTACTTTTAATTTCTTAAAATTAAATGTAAACTCAGCCTCTCTTCGCATTTTCATAACAAATGACACTTTAGACCTAGTAGACTAAAAATGAAATCTTGGAATTTATGCTTTTATTATTATAATCAAAATATTGTTGCACTTAAATTGTGATAGAATTATCAATATATTTTGCATATCAGAATTGTTATAAATTGATTTGTGTAAAAGCAATAATATCTGAATGATTGTATCACAATGTATTGTTTACATCAAACAGTGTTTTCATTACAGAAAAAAATATGGGAGAGAATTTCTCACTCTTGCTCAAAAACTGGGTGAGATCAAAAAGTTAAGTGAGATTTCTAAAAATTAATAAAACACGAATAGACTTGGGAAAAAAATATTTCTTTAATTATAATACATTTTTAACATCTTCTAATTTCTAAACCATTGAATATTTTTGCTGCATCATCATATGGAAAATGTTCTATATGTACTTTTTCATCAGCTATTCTCATTAGGTTGCTCAAATGCTCATCAGTCAATCTACTACAATATTTTGTTTTATTTCTGTTTCGGGTGCTAAATGATCTTGCAACAGATGCTGAACTATTCGGAATCACTAATTAAATTTATAGCATTGTGTTCACACTTTCCTATCCTCTACATCTGCCAGCATAGGCTTTTCAATTATTTCTGTTATAGAATAGTGAAGTTCGTTGAAATTATTTCCATGTTCATACTTCTTGTTAGGTCTTCCAGCATAGTTTTCACAGACTTCAACTTTTACAAATTGCTGTAAATTGTCGATGAGGGAGTTTGGTAATTCATTAACAACTAAAAATAGAGCTAACTTTAAACAACCTATTATAAAGGACTCATTTTTTTCTCAACACTTGTCGTAGGTGTTTTCATGTCTTTTTCAAAATGGCTGATTTTATACAAAGTGGCGGAAGACTAAATTTTTTCCGAAATTCGAGAGATTCACATATTTTAAAATTTATTAATAGAGTGCCAAACTTCTTGCGTTAATAATTTTTTGATGCGAGAAAAGAAGAAAAATATGTGAGATTCTCGCGTTCATCACACAGGGGAACGCACAATTTGTCACAACACAGCATCGTCGAACATTCATCATACTGGAGAACGGTGATCCGCAGTGGACGGCATATTTGATGTAAAACAAAAATTGAAAGCCAAGAAAAAGGCTGGGGCGATCAATGGCGAGCGGGGTCACTGACGGTGGGGAAGTTCAAAAGAAGATGAAAATCTGCAGAAGTTCGTTGATCTGAAGAAGTTCATTGCACATTTATTTTATCCGTAAAATTTGCAGAAGTTCGTTGAAGTTATTTCCATGTTCATAATTCTTGTTAGGTCTTCCAGCATAGTTTTCACAGACTTCAACTTTTACAAATTGCTGTAAATTGTCGATGAGGGAGTTTGGTAATTCATTAACAACTAAAAATAGAGCTAACTTTAAACAACCTATTATAAAGGACTCATTTTTTTCTCAACACTTGTCGTAGGTGTTTTCATGTCTTTTTCAAAATGGCTGATTTTATACAAAGTGGCGGAAGACTAAATTTTTTCCGAAATTCGAGAGATTCACATATTTTAAAATTTATTAATAGAGTGCCAAACTTCTTGCGTTAATAATTTTTTGATGTGAGAAAAGAAGAAAAATATGTGAGATTCTCGCGTTCTCGCGCTGTAGTGAAAACACTGATCAAACATTTATGACTAGAAATTTGTCACATAGGATTATTTTCATAAATTGTTTCAACAATTTTAAAGGATCATCCATCATTTTATTTCTTAACCTTAAATGTAAATTAAAATAGTGTTCAAGTCATTAAAAATATTTCAAGTAAAGGATATATTATTTAAACCTTATGACACAGTGCATAATAATTTTTAAAGATTAATTTGATTCATGTTATACTGAATTGAGCTCTTTTTTATCACAAAAAATAAATAAAATTCCCTTTTGAAGCTATTTATATAAAAAGATTATAAATTTTAAATACAACATTATAAATATTGCTAATATTTTGCCTTCATTACAATTAATTCCAATGCATCTGTTTCCTATTCAATAATCTGTTTAGTGTTCTATTTTTAAAAGTAGAAAACAATGTTTTCTATTATGTTACTCTCCCATTATTCTTGTACAAATTGAACTAAAATGGTACTGTCCTGATAAAAAGACTAACCTTAGTTGCTTAATTTTTAAAGTTGAAGAAAAGACAGTAGATTATTCCTCATATGAAAGTTCTATTCTTACTGCATTATAATTTTTAATATAAATAATCCATGTCTATTCAAAACTTTTATTTTAGAAATCAGAAATTGAATAGTAATTTTTTTGAGTTTAAATTTTAAAATCTGACTTGAATTATCTTTTTCCTTCTTTTTAATTTTGTTAATAAGTTTAACTAGGAAAGATCTTTTTCAAAAAACTAACTTTTATGCTAAATTCTGAAGAATTTTTTTTGCATATTTGTGATGTGTATCAAATTTTAAAAAAAATCTTCAAGTTATTCTTATAAACTGAATAATTTAGTTTCAGGAAATAAGTTATTAATACAATCTCATTTCATAATTTATAGTTGCAAAAATATTAAAATACTGTTCTATGAATGAGCAAAAAATATTTTTATTACATGGGAACTTTTTCTTATAAGTAAATAATACATGCTCAAATGCTCTAACTTCTTCTTAGACCTATATGTTCTAACATCAGTATCAAAATATTTTTAAATAGGTCAGATACCTTACTTATAACAGAAATTAAGCATCCTTAATTTAAAACTAATAAGCTATATTTATTGATTGAATACTAGTAACAATACATAGCTATCTAAGTGTGTGAAAATTCCAAGTTATGTATTCTATATTTTTAAAGAAGAGCTAAGGTTCATTTCAAATTGGGAAATTTTAGAAATTGCTGAATTTTATGCGATATTGTATGCTTAGTGTATATTGTAAAATCTGAATATAAAGTTTTTATTAATTTAAATGGAAATTTATGCTAGTGGTTACTACTATGAAATCTAAAGAATTTTGTATTTTGAAGTGATTTTTTTTGCTTCTGTAACTGAATAATAAATTTTAAAGAGAAAGGGGATAATATAATGTCTCAGAGACACGTATAATAATGATAAATTAAATTTTTCTTTGCCAATTTCAAATAGAATAAGTGTTTTACTTAAATTACATGCTCATAATAAACTGTCTAATGAAAATATGAAATTAAATATTCTTAATTAAATAAAAATATTCTTTTGGAAATACTACTTTCTTAACTTTATGTTGTCATATAAATAAGTAATTAGTGAACCTATAAATATATGAAACTAGATAAATTTAAATCTGCTTGTTCTCCTGATTTAAAAACTTATTTCTTTTTTTTATAGTTAAATCATTATTTTGTATCTATTAAATTTCAGTAAACATTTAAAGTAAGATTTTATCATTCATATTTCATTTTTTTTATAGTTAAATCATTATTTTGTATCTATTAAATTTCAGTAAACATTTAAAGTAAGATTTTATCATTCATATTTCATTTTTTTTTATAGTTAAATCATTATTTTGTATCTATTAAATTTCAGTAAACATTTAAAGTAAGATTTTATCATTCATATTTCATTTTTTTTATAGTTAAATCATTATTTTGTATCTATTAAATTTCAGTAAACATTTAAAGTAAGATTTTATCATTCATATTTCGTAATAATATTGAAAGCAATTTAAATTTCGTAAAAAAAAAAAAAAAAAAAGTGATTTTCATTGTTTAGAAAGTATGAAGTAATGTACATTTCTAAAAGCTCAGCATTTTTATTGAGAAAATACAGCATATTATTTATGTGATTAAAAAAAAAACTTTCAAAAATGAAATAAAATATGTATAATTTTTACCTAATCACATGAATTCCTTAAAAAGTAAAAAAGCTGTTTTGTGAAAATGTAGTTTCTTTCTTATAAAAAAGGTTTCGTTTTATCTTTTATTCTTTGTTACATCAGACATTTATAAATAAAAACAACCTAAATTTATATCTATCAAATTTTTATAACAACTTAAATTAATAAATTCCTCTAATTGTTTACAGGTAATCTTGTTTTAATATATTTTTTATTTCTTAATATTTTTTATATCTTTATACTTTTAAAATTTAATTTTGATCATTGTTTATCAATCTATTAATATTACTGACATTTACTTAACAATACAGTGTAATGTCCAGGAAGGACCACCTCTATTTATGACCACTTTTGGGAGGCAAGTAAATTTTTCCATGGACTTAGGGTTGAAGATAACCTTTTGGAGAGACCAATGAAACCTCTCCCAGCGACCGGGCAAACATCTGCAAAATGTGGAAACTGTAAAATAAGGAAAAAAGAAAAATATCAAAACAAATAAGTAAATTAAAATGTATTCAAAATATTTGTCTGAGGCTCTTATTTAGAGAGCTTTTTTTGACGATACATCATGCTGCAGGACTACTTTAAAGACAAAGCTATCAATGATTTACTTTTAGAGTTGAAAGTTATTTTAGAAAAAACGAGCATCTCAAACAAGCCTCTTCTCATCTTTTAAAGCCAACTTATTTTTATGATATAAAATTAAATGCAAACTTAAACAAAAAACGTAATTTTTCCTTTATTCAATATAGCTTTATTCATAATTGTTACATTTGTTTTTGCACATAATTATATCAGTTGGGATCATTTTTATAGACACTAAATTTTATTCATAGATCTGTCTTTTCATGACGCTAACAGAAGTGACATTTCCACACCATGAAAAGAACTCTGACTAAAAATAAAATATTCTCAAAAAATCATGTACCTTCCATAACAATTTTGAAGTCAATGGAGGTAACCACTAAGAATGACTAAGTTCCATCAATGACTGTTTTACTGTGGAACGGAAAGTGGTCCCTCCTGGGGCACCACTCCACACCCGTTGCGCTGTATTAATTTCTTTTTGTCCTGATGAATAACTTCTAAATGTTTTCTTTCTTTTTTTCCAGTATAAATTTAACTTTCGCAAACTATGGGCTTTCACTGGACCAGGATTTCTGATGAGTATAGCCTACTTAGACCCAGGAAATATTGAATCTGATTTGCAATCTGGAGCTGCTGCAAAGTACAATTTGCTCTGGGTTCTCATGTGGGCAACATTTTTAGGACTTCTTATGCAGAGGTTGGCAGCCAGGCTAGGTGTTGTGACTGGCCTTCATTTAGCAGAAGTATGTCAAAGAAGATTCCCTCCAGTTCCTCGCTATTTACTGTGGATAATGGTTGAAATTGCCATTGTTGGGTCAGATATGCAAGAAGTTATTGGAACTGCTATAGCTTTTTATCTCCTTTCTAATAAAGCGTAGGTTTTATTTTCGAAGGAAATATTAAACAATGTATATTTATAATTTTTTTTTTTAAAAATAAAAATCATTAAATATATATAGTTTTTTTACATTAGTAAATTTCTTTGTTGTAATATGTTAATTTCTCTTTAATTGAGTTCATAATGATATTATACTGTATGAAACCATACTTTATTTCTTTTTTATATAGTAACAGTCTCAATATAAAAAATTGTATAACATATTGTTGATAAAGATACCAATGTGTATCATAATAACACAATTCAATATGGAGAATTCTTTTGAATTGATAGATGTGGGGCAATATAATGATGTGCCACACTTTTCTCCAAGGGTGACATTTTTAGGTGAATCTTTTCCTTGTTTCTAGATAGATACTTTTCAAGTTTCCAGACATTTTATCTAGATATTACTTTATACACAGATATATCTAAATGCTTACATGGAAATTGTGGTGTTTTTCTCTATATCCCCTTTCTGGAACAATAACAATTTGAAAATGAGTCTTAACATTATATTTCTTCTTGCCCTTTGATTGTTTAAACATTTATGTTTAATATTATATTTAAAAAAATTGTTTTAAGTTAAAATATGACTGAATCTGTTAGATTTAATTTTGTATAGAACTAATGTTTAGAGTCAACACATTTTTTCATTTTACATAAAGAATTTTTTGGGGTAAGGGATTATTGTAAAATGCAAAACGGGATTTGGAATTACTCTCACAAAAATTAATCGTCAATGTTTAATATAAATATTGTTTTGTTTTAGCTTTATATTTTTTTCATTAAAAAGTTAATGCTTAGAAATAATTAAAATTCAGAAAATAATTTATTCTTTACACTCTAGGAGAGAATTTTTTTTTTTTTCATTCAATGATCTTGTAACCAAATTTGCTTTTAAGTTAATGTAACAGGTGATAAGCATGATTTTTATTTCATTTTTTATAATTATTAGTATTTTCTAAAAGATTTAGTTAATACAGTCTTATAGGTCTAGAAAATTAGTGATCACTAATTTTATAGGCCAGGAAGATTTATTAATTAATTTGCTCTACTTAAATTAAATTTTTTAAAAATGTTTGTGCTAGAACATTTTTTTTTATAGAAAAAGCTAGATTTATTTTAACAATTTATTAATAGACATTCAAAAGTTTGTTTAAATGCTGATTGTATCTTTTTTTGCATAATTAAGCACTTACAAAAGTGCTAAATTCATTTCGAAAAGCAGTAATTATGATTAAAAAAGTAATAATTTATGAACTTTTAATAAAAAATAAATTTGTTGAATTTCTATTTATATTCCTTTCTCCTTTTATTAAAAGTTAGGCTTATTTTTTTGTGCACATTAAAATGTTAATTAAGAAAGTTAAAATGCTAATTAAATGTTAATTAAAATGTTAAAAGTTAATTACTTAGAAAATGTAAGTTCTAAGTTAAATTTTTTTAAATTTGAGCAAATAAGCTTTCAAATTTATACTTTGTTAATAAGAGAAAAAGAGATTTTTTATAAACAAGCTTTCAATTAGAAAAATATATAAATATTTAACATGCTTTGTAGCATTCAGATTCTTGACAATTTAATTTGTTGTTAAAAGATAGGGTTTCTAAAGTTAGTTCTTGTCTGTCTCCTGTCAAAGTCAAATGCACTTAAAACTTTTTCCCACTCCAAAAACATTAAAAGACTGTAACTTAGTACCTTTATCCAGTGAGATCAGCAAGGTATGAGAATTTGGTAATATTTATTAATGTTGCGTTGTTAAATAAGACTAAAACAAGTTCTTTCCCTGATTTTTCAGTTTTTTCTCAAATGTCACTTAAAGTTCTTTTCACTATGCTCTTTAATTGTTAGATTTCTATGTCTGTTTTAGTTTACTTAATTTGCAAGTGTTTTTGTTAAAGATGTACTTTTTTTAAAAAAGAATTTAAAACTAGAATTTTATTTCGATATATTTTGTATTTTTTTATTAATTTTGTTTTAGAATTCCTCTTTATGCTGGAGTATTGATAACTATTGTTGATACTTTCACTTTTCTACTTTTGGATAAATATGGTCTAAGAAAATTGGAGTTCTTTTTTGCATTTCTAATCACAGTGATGGCAGTTACATTTGGATATGAGGTAAATTATTTACATTTTTAACTTATAGCTGCAGAGCAAGATAAAAAAAAAATAAAATACCTGCATATACAATCTAAAAGCATTTGCCAAACCTTAATATTCCTTATATATAAGTTCAAAATGTAGAGAAAACATGGAGAAAAAAAATTTACAGAACAATGAAAAAAGGTAAAAAGAAAAATAATAATAAAAATCGGAAGGGAAAAAAAGGGAGGAAAAAATTAATAAAAATACGGAAAATAAAAGATATATATATAATCTTTTCATCAGCTCACACGATTATATCCGCAATGTGAGCTGATCAAAAGATTATATCTTTTATTTTCCGAATTTTTAATAATTTCCCCTTTTTAAAATTTTTTTTTCTTTGGATTTTTATTATTATTATTTTTCCTTTTCTCATTGTTCTGTAATTTCTTTCCATGTCTACATTTTGAACTTAATTTATGAGTTCTATTTACTTGTAGCTTAAGCGCAGTAAATAAAACTTACTATTTTTCTTAATTTTCTTTGTTTTTTTGTCCTTTTTGTATTTATTATGATTTATATATATATATATATATATATATATATATATATATATATATATATATATATATATATATAATAAACACACACACACATTACCCTACAATAATGGAAAAAACAATTGGAGTTTTTCACATTTTTTAAATTTCTCAAGAATTAGTAAAGTATTATTTTATAACTTTGGAGATGTTTAGTTTATGTGATTTTTAATGTTGTTGTAGTTCATTTACGTCGCACTAGAGCTGCACAATTGGCTATTGGCGATGGTCTGGGAAACATCCCTGAGGATGATCCGAAGACCTGATCCGAAGATTTTGATCCTCTGCAGAGGGGATGGCTCCCCTGCTTTGGTAGCCCGACGACCTGCACACGAATTCGAGCACTTTACGGTAGAACAGTTTAACGAGGACCAATACCGCAGACCCTCGGTACCTACGCAGACTGATCAAAGTGGTCACCCACCCGCACACTGACCGCAGCTAGTGATGCTTGACTTCGGTGATCTGGTGGGAACCGTGTCTTAACGATCAGGCCACTGCGGGACTGTGATTTTTAATACTTAGCTATAAGATTTAAAGCTTTCAGATTTTTGGGACACCAACAATAAATTACGAAAGGATTAAGTATTTTTTTTAACACCACCTTATGCAAGAAAATTAAGTAATAAGCTTGTAACTTGTATCTATTACTTTAGTTGTTCATTGAAATAACTACATTACATTTTGTACACCTAGAGTAGATATTTATGGAGATATAAACATTTTTATAAAAAACTAACTTTTTTGTCTTGCGCTTTTTTGCTAAAACTTTATAAGTATTCTATAAAATCAAACAATATTGTTGAAGAAATTTAAAAATTAATAGCAAAAATATTTGTTTAAAATTTTAAAGAAATTCTTTGAAAATTGCACAAGATATAAGTATTTAGAGGTAGTTCTTTTATACTGCGCATGCTCAGAAATTTTTTAAAAAAAATTCTCTTTATTTTGTTGTGAATCATATTTGGCAACTAATGAAAAATTTTTGGTTTGAATATCTTTAAAATTTTAAAAGTTTCAAGAAATTTTCTGAGTAGTTGTCTTTTTAAAAGAAAGCTCAAAACAATTGGGGGTTTTCCACAAATTTATGATAATCGTCTAGAAACCGAAATGTCGTGGTATAAGGAAATAAAGCATACTTTCCTGGGGGATGATCCCCTTAATGCTGGTCTCATTTTTAATACATCTTGTTTAATAGTACAAAATAAAATTTCAGGAAAACCTCTAATCATTTAGAGTTTTCTTTCAAATAGTTCAAAAACTACTTAGAAAATTAGCTTGAAACTTTTTAAATTTTCAAGATATTTAAACCAAACTTTTTTCATTAGTTGCCAAATACAATTCATTACAAAATTTTAAAAAAATGGTTTTTGTAAATTTATTCTGCGCATGCGCAGTATAAAAGAACTACCTTAGTTGCTTGCATAATTTTTTAATGATTTTTTCAAAATTTTAAATAAATAACTTTGTAAATAATTTTAAATTACTCAAAAATATTGTTTGATTCCAGTGAATATTTATAAAGTTATATCAAAAAAAGACGTAAGGCAAAAAAATGTCCATATCTCCATAAATATGTACCCTAGGTTTACGAAATTTTATGTAGTTATTAAAAATAACTAAAGTAATCAATGCAAGTTACAAACTTATTGCTTGATTTTCTGGTGGAGGATGTTCAAAAATACTTGTTTTCTTTCGTAATTTATTGTCTGTTTCCCTAACCTTTGAAAGCTTCAAATCTTATTGCTAAGTATGAAAAATTGCATGAACGAAACATCTCGAAAGTTAAAAAATAATCCTTTAAGTATTTCTTGAGAAATTTAAAAAAGTGTTAAAAACTCAAAGTGACTGTTACCTTATTTTAGGATATATATATATATATATATCTTAAAATAAATTATATCCTTTAAAATAAAAGAATCTTTGATGCTTTTTTTTATATGAAATGGAAAAAAACTAAATAATTTTTAAATTTTTTCAATGATTTGAAGTGATATATTTATTAACTACATTTCTGTTTACTTTCTTTTATCTGTTCTTTGCCCTTTTTTCTTATTTTTAGATTCTGAATACAATACTCAGAAAATGATGGTTCGCTGCCCAAATAAAGTTATCTGACTATTTCACTGATAGCATCCCAATAACATTAAATAACAAGCACACATTATTTTCTGTTTGAAAATAAAATATGAATTTTAAAACCGAAAAATTATAGAATAAAGTATAGTTTATTTTCTAGTTATTAATTTTCTAATTTTCATTCTTACAGTATGTGATAGCTAGTCCTAATCAAGGTGAAGTTGTTGAAGGTTTGATAGTTCCAATGTGTAAAGGTTGTGATAATCAGGCACTTTTACAGGCTGTTGGTATTGTTGGAGCTGTGATCATGCCACATAATTTATACCTTCATTCAGCTCTTGTCAAGGTAATTTTTTCATTTCGTATGCAATATTTCAGAGAAACCTTCAAATCTTTGTAGTGAGGTTTTATAATAAATTAAAATTATTGTTACAATATTAAATAAATAATCCCAAGAAACTGAAAGGGCAAGATATTACCTGATTGAAAACTTAATTCGCTTCAGAAATAAACAACTTTGAAATAATGGTTATTTCATGTTTGTTTAGTTTTGAAGCAAATGAAGTTTTCAATCAATATAATATTGTTACAATAGTTTTGTTACAGACTTTATTAAAGTAAAAAAATTGCACTTTTCAGCACATTTCTTAGAAATGATTAATTATCATTTTGAATTTATTTATCTTACTGTACATTTTACTTTATTTTAATCATGTTGTCAAGTAAATACCCAACTAATAACTAGCATATAATTTTGAAGTTTTATTTGTTCTATCTATAATCTTGGTTAGAAATAAACAAGTTTTGACCTATGATGGATTTGATATTTTTATCATGGTTGAAGTTCTCACATTAAAATCCACAATGCAGATGTGTTTGTAATTGCATGATCAGTATTATTGGCATCTTCAAATACTACTAAAATAATATTTAAAAAACTAAATTTGAAGTATGCTCTTGGAAATCAATGCAATTTTAAAAAATCATATTTAAAAGGCTATCTGGCGTCACATATATTATATTGTGACATCACATATATTATATGTGATGCCACATTTTGGCATTCCTAGTCTTTAAAATTTCTTTACTTCTTAAACATATTTTTGTAATCATTCTTTATCAAATTTTAATTAAACTAAATCAATTATTTAATTTTTCTTAATATTCGATTAAGAATGACTAAAAAAATATAAGTTTAAGAAATAAAGAAATTTTAAGGGCAAGGAAATATGTAATGCCTATTGCGGCATCTCAAGAAAATAATTTAAATTTTCATTAAAAGTAAAACAATGAAATTACTTTCTGAACATCCTAATTGTTAGATTTTTATATTCAATGTTTCTAAATATCTAGCATAATTATCATAGAATATTTTTGGAGGTGTCGGAGGAAAGCAGTATTGGTAGAAAATTTATCTTGAAGATGATGATTAACACTGGTTGAAGAATGTTGATGAATAATTGTAGGAAATTATTATTATACATTTGACCAGTTATTCAATTGTCCAAAGTGACTAGCAATCATTTTATGTTTTTTAAGAAGAATTAAAGTATGATAAATAATAAAGAAAAATGTTTTATTTATAAAACATATGGAACTCCAATGTAAAGAGAAATCTTCATTCTTATTATACATATGAATTGTTCAAGATAATAAATTTTGAAAATGACCCAGAAAGTTTGACTGCAGGGCTTAGCCTCATAGGACATCTCCGTCCACACAGAAATCAAAACTGCAAGTGTTATGTATACATTAGGATTGTTTACGCCAAATAAAGTTATAGAAATTAATGCCTTGGCTATTAATTGATTTAATTTACTGCCAAGGCCCTTTTTCTCATCATTACACTTTAAAATGTGTTAGCAGAAAAGAAAGTGTGAGAAATAATAACGAATTTTAGTAAAATCAAAACATTTAGCAACCATACAACAGCTTTCGAATTCTATGCTAATGTGTTAGACTGACGTAGAAGAAATCTCTAAAAAAAGTTTTTATTTTGCAGTTAATTCAAGGTTGTGCTATTAAAAGATTACGAATTATGTTAAAGATTTTTATTTACTGAGAAAAGGATTAAATAAGATAATGGTTTAGTTTAAAAGTTAAGAAATATGTTGTGCATATTTCAAAATGACAATAAGTTTTTGTTGCTTAGTACTAAATGTGATGTTCGTTTATAAAACTGACTTGAAGCAATAAAATTTTCATTTTTCCGTGACTTAATTGCTGTTTTAATTTACTTGAGAATAAACAACTTTACACAAAATTATTTAAAATTTTTGAAATTATCATAATTATGATTTAACTTACTCCAAAACATGTTTTAGGCACATAATCTGTTTTATTTTCTCCCAAATCGCACTAGACTTGCATTAGAAAATTATTTTCATTGTAAAAGTATGAAATTATTTATTGTAATAAGTTAAAGTTGTATGTTTGATAAGTTATTTATACTACATTCAAAACATTTTTCCAGAAAGAAAGCATTTCATCTAATTACTGATTTATATTTCTTTTTATGATCTTAAATATAGGGTACATTTTTAAACTAAGGGCATAAAAATGGCTTGCAAATGCTTCATTTAAAACTAAACTAGATCAGTTCAATCTTTTGAATTACTAGAAGTCTTCACAAATGCTTAAATTTAAACAATTTGAGGCCATTTTTAACAGATCAAATTTATGAATGCACCTATTCTTAAATATTTTTTTTTTGATTTTCTTATAGTCTAGGGAAGTGGATAGAAGAAATCAGAAGAAAGTCAAAGAAGCTAATATGTATTACTTCATTGAATCTGCGATTGCATTATTCGTCTCATTAATAATAAATATATTTGTGGTTTCTGTATTTGCTAAAGGATTGTATGGTAAATCTAATGCTGATGTAGTAAGTATTTTTTAGATTTAATCTAATTGAATATTTTATATTTCTTATAAAAGTAAGCAGCAAACTAATTGGTCTGAATATTGTTCTTTAGTAACTGATTCAGCATATTAACCCTATACAGGGTTACTACACATTAGCTTACTTTCTTGCCACCATAACTGATTATCATAAGCTGAAAAAGAATTTATTTCTGTGTTTTTTCCCATTATTTATTCTATCTAATTTCTTGTATAAAATAACAAGGAAAAGCAAATTTGTTGAACTTGTTTGGGTTATTAAACGAGAATTAAAAAATAGGCTTAATGTATCAAGCAAAATTTTATATGATTTACAGTATGATTCCAATATCAAGATTAACTACTGTATGCATTGCTTTGTTAGAAAAGCAAGTATTTAGATGCTTTCACTATTTCAAAGTGGAAAGACCTATGGTTTAAAGAAGTAAGGTGAGAATAAAAAAAATGGTTTAATATATAAGGCAAAATTTTTTATGATGTACAGTCTAATTCCAATATCTGGATCAACAACTATATGCATTGCTTTGTTAGACAGAAAAAATAAGTATTTAGGTTGCTTCGAAATTTCAAGGTGAAAAGACCTATGGTTTAAAGAATTAAGATTAAGAATTTAAAGAAAATAGCTTAATGCATTTCGCAAAATTTTATTAATGCGATACTCCAATATCTGGATCAACTGCTATCTGCATTGCTTTGCTAACACGTTGACTGCCGCACACGTTCACAATGAAATCTCCTTCAGGCCATGAGTACCACTCTACCAAGCGTATTCTGCTAAATACTCTCACCAATATTTTAACAATGCAATGCGATACTCCAATATCTGGATCAACTGCTATCTGTATTGCTTTGTTAACACGTTGACTGCCGCACACGTTTACAATGAAATCTCCTTCAGGCCATGAGTACCACTCTACCAAGCGTATTCTGCTAAATACTCTCACCAATATTTTAACAATGCAAGTCTCTGGTGGTCACAAGAATAATATCTCGCTCTGTTTGTTTCCATGGTATCTTCTCTGTCTATTTGTGCCCGTTGCTTTGCATCTGTTACTCATCTCACCACTTTACTTGATCAGTTTGAATCTTTGACGGATAAAGAGAAGTATAACTTAAAATCTTTACCCAAATCCGTTGAAATTTTGAAAAGAAAAATGGAAAACTTGTTTCTTAGTGAGTCAAATAGCAGTGAACAAGAAAGCTTTTACGAGGCTCAGAATAATTTTCTTAAATAATTTTTTTTTATTACATTTATAACAATTCATTACAATAACATAACAATTCATAACAATTTTTAACTTACTGTAAAACTTTTCAAATACATACGGATATCCTTCCCAAGTAGTCAAATAGGCATCACCCCCAATACGGGCGACGCAGCATGATTATAAAATTTGCTGTCAACCGAATATAGGCTGTCAACGTGTTAAACGGAAGAAATACCTATTTAGGTGGATTCAAAATTTCAAGGTGGAAAAACCTATGATTTAAAGAATCAATTAAAGTAGATTAAGAATTTTAAAAAATGGCTTAATGTATTAGACAAAATTTTATATGATGTACAGTCAAACTCCAATATCTGGATCAACAACTATATGCTTTGCTTTGTTGGACAGGACTGAAAAAAAATAAGTATTGAGGTGGTTTCAAAATTTCAAGGTGAAAAAACCTATGATTTATCATGTAAGAAAACTTATCAGTCATTTATTAGGGACAGGGGAAGCATTTTCAATGTAAATAATATCTGATTTTTGATGTTCTTAAATAGCAGACATTATTGACTTTATTAAACGACAAAGAATAAAATGGGCAGGCCACGTTATCAGAATGGACGAAGACCGTACCACAAGAAGAGTTTTCAATGCCAGACCAGTTGGCACACGAAAAAGAGGCAAACCGAATTTGAGATGGATAGATGGTCTAGAGAAAGACCTTTTGGTCTTAAAAACAAAAAGTTGGAGAACACTAGCAAAAAAAAAAAAAAGGATAGCCTGGAAAAAACTTCTTGAGAAGGCCAAGGCCCACCCTGGGCTGTCAAGCCATTGATGATGATGATGATGATAATATAGCAGATTTTAAAAAAGACTATTCTGGGTTAATAATATATTTGACTACTTAAATTTTGGTATTGAAATTTCTTTAAAAACAATTTTACTCTCATTCGAACTGAAATTTATGACTCATTGATTTGAAATTATTTGCTTTTTAATGAATTACTTTGATGGTTTTGTGGTTAAATTTAAATATTTCTAATCTGAAATTTTAAAGATATTTAATGATGTTTTTTAGTTTAATTTCTTAATGTATTAATTCTTAATTATATTATTAAGTATTATATTATTATGTATTGATTTTCAATTAAAATTTTCAAATTCCCCTTTTCAATTTTAGTTTAACCTCTGTCAGAACACTACTTATAATGATATATTTCCAGTAAGTATTATCAATTTTTAAACTGTGTATAAGTTTTTAATTCTAAACTTTCAATGTTTTATTTTTATTTATATTAAAGATTTTAGTAAATGAATTATTACTTTTTAGAAATTCTATAAGGCATATGAAATATGAATGGAACATATTTAATTAGCACTGTTTTAAAAAATTGAAAAAGAGGGAAATAACTAAATATTACCACATATTGTTATTTATACATAACTTTAAAGTTTTGTCTTTCTTTGTAATTTGATGATTTTCTTTTAATTTGATGTTTTATCAAAGCTGTTTGAGGTTTATTATGAAATTTATAATTATGAAGTTTATAGGTGTCAGGCATATATCCTTGCTTTGTATTTATTTTAAAATAACTTGCTTTGTTTTGGTATCAAAAAATAAATTTTTTTTTTACAAATATGTAATTATATTATTTTGCTATCTATATAGCTTGTTTATAAAACATGTGCTAAGATAACTAATAGTCTCTATTAAAAAAAAAAATCTATAATCTAATTTTTTGTTTTAAAAACTTTCAGAATGATAACTCTACTCTAGAAGTTGATATATATCGTGCAGTAAGTATTATTTGTCAAGATCTTTGTTTTTTTTAATTTTGAAAATTTTCAAATAATTAAATAAATGAAAACTGATAATAATTGAGAAACAAACTGAGAGAATTCTCATTTTGATTTCATTAGATTTAATTTTTTTAAAGAAGCGGTTAACAAAATTGTTTTATTGATTTATCTTATTCTCTATTAAATATTTAATAAATTCAATTAGAATAAAAATTTTTAATCCTAGAGTTGTTAAATCTGAAATAGTTAGAAATTATAATTTATTTTAGAAGTAAATAAATATCTTAAATTTGTAATAATAAATTTGTGTTAATTTGTAATTGAAGTAAATAAATTTGTTTCCATGATTAATTTGGATGATTATGCAAGGTAGTTTTAGTTTTTAATGTGCACTTTATGGTTTTAATTCAAGGGTATGTCATCTTTTTTTGTATAGAAAAAAAGAAACTTGCTGAAAATTAAGAAAAAGTGCTGCTCCTTCATATTTTAAAAATTACTTTATTCTGTTTTGTTTATTTAATTTTTATTTATTGCTCAGCAAAAACTTTATAGTAAAATTAATTTTAAAAAAAGCATAATTTATTTTGATCTAACATAAAAACTTCTGTATCTAAAAACATGAAAAGTTATCGCTATCTAAATATCATGTATTAAAAAATAATTCAATTTTAAAAATTCCTCATGAATTTTGTGATATAATATATTATGCCCCAATAATATATTATGGGGGAAAATTATTGGTACTTCACAATTTAGATAATTCAGTTTTAATCTAATAATGCTAAAATCATCACCACTGATATTCTTCCACTACTTTAGTCCGAAACAATTACTGATTATAACTTTGTATACTTAAAATGTTATTAATTTATCTCAGTGTTTGATAATTATTTTAAATTTTTATAAAATAAATTAATATTTTATATTTATTTTTTATTTTAATAAAATAAAAATTTAATATGCTTAGAGTTTTACCTGGTTGCTGGCTGTGTTCTTTATTTTCAGATAGATCCTGAATCACTAGTATGGAATAATAATAGGAGATCTTTTTAATTTATTTTGTTATTCTTTTTAAACTTTTTAATTCCGTATTTTCGAAATCAGATTGATGAGCTGTTTGCAATTATACATCAAAGTGTAAAGAAAAGCAATAGGGTCTAAATAGACATTTTTTTTTTTTTTGTATATAAGCTTTCATTAAAATATTCTCTTGGCTAAAAGAATTGTGGGAAGCTGCTATAAAATTGCCAGATGAAGATTGCAAAAAGTGAATAAATAAATAATGATGGCAAAATTAGTTACAACACTTGACAAAGGTTTGATCAAATATCACTTTCTTACATAAAAATAGTGTTAATTACATTAAGCTACACAATTTGCTAGGAGATATATAACTATGTCATAACTGCATAACTATGCCATAACTGAAAATCAATACATAACTTTTAATATAAAAATGTAACTTTATTTTTAGTTTTATTTTGCAAAGCTTTCTTCTAAGAAAAACTTCTTAGCTAGAAAAAAATTTTGACAGAAAATTAACATTTATTTTTTACTTCTAATTACATGGATAGTTTTAAAAGTTTTAAGTCTAGCTATTATAGAGTTTTAAAGAGAATTATTTAATTATTATTATTTGATTGATTTTGTGTATAATAGATACTTTAGTTCAGTTGAGTTTTACTTGTGAGAGAAAGAGTACATACCTATTCTGTGATTTCACTCAACAAAGATACTTAATGGATATTTTATGATAATATTTTGTAATTTTTTGCTATCAGCCAATCACAGACTGTTGTCTATATGCCATAACTCTCTAAAGTTTAGCTATAATAACTCTAGTTTTGATTGAAGTATGTTATTTGTTTATTATCCTGTCTTATCCTTAAAATTCTAGATATATATATATATAATGCCAAGCCATTTTCTCTCTGGTGTGTATATATATATATATATATATATATATATATATATATATATATATATATATATATATATATATATATATATATATATATATATATATATATATATATATATATATATAATCTTTTAAAATTAAAAAAAAAGAATGGATATGTGAATGATTTTTCTCTGAGTTATTTTGTGTTATGTACTCAACAAGACCTATTCACTTGGAAAAATGTGTTATAAATTATTAAATAAGTTGGACTTATAAAACTTTTAGTTTAAGAACTTAATAAGAAAAAAAAAATTCTTTATTTTCAGATTCGTATTAAGTGAAATTTATATTATTTTGAAATAGGAAAATATACCTATTTATAAATATCTAAAAGTCCAAATTATTTATCAGATCATACTAGAAAATATTTTGCGATTTGAATCTATGATAATTTAAACGTTTAGTTAAAATTGTAAATAGGTCAAGAAAAAAACTTAATCATAATTTATTTTTAGGGTATATATTTAGGCTGTGAGTATGGGAATATACCTTTATATATTTGGGCAATTGGTATTCTTGCAGCTGGTCAAAGTTCAACCATGACTGGAACTTATTCTGGGCAGTTTGTCATGGAAGTAAGTTTCCTGTATCTTTTTTAAAGTTCTTTTTAAGAAATCTGCATAATTTTGCATAAGTTTTAAAAATTTGTGTTTTTATTTCTTTTATTTGTTGTGTGAATTAATAGTTTTTGTATTTGTATTATTACTAGTTTTTGCACCAAAACTCATAATGTAGGATCTTGATTATCCTCCAGGGCTGATAGTGCTCGGTAAAAATCTGGATTTCCGGATTTTTCGCTAACAGTGATCCGTAAGTTTCTGGAGATCAAAGGTCCAGACATTTAAAAAAATCATTGATCACAGAAGTTTCCGGAAATCAAATTTTCAAAGGTGGAACTTAAAAACACAGTTTATTTTATTTGTTTGTAAGGGAGATCCAGATAGTTTATAAGCTTATATTCATGATTAATATTCATTTTTTATCAGTAAATAGTTATTATAATCATAAACTCAAGAAAGACATATTTGTACATTTTAATTACTTCTCCATGTCATCATAGGTATGTGTAAATGATAAAAGTATATGTAAAATTTTAAATATATTTTAAGTAAACTAAGAAATATTGAGAAAAAGGAAAGAAAAAAAAAAACCTTTAAATTTTTTTCTATTTCTTATTTTCTATTTTCTTTATTTTTCAATTTACACTTTTTTTTTTAACTCAAGAAATTTTCCAGAATTTTGACTTGGGCTCACAATTATCCCTGATCCTCTGTAAATGGGAAGTTTATCCATACTTATACATTATCTGTACTTTTGCACCTTTTCTCATATGTCTACATACTTTATCATTATCTTTAACCATAAACTACATATTTGCAATGCATTTTTTTAAAATCTGATTGTAAAATCTTATCTTTTGTTTCTTTATATTTATATAGGGCTTTTTGAACCTTAAGTGGGCCCGTTGGAAGAGAGTTTTGTTGACCAGATGTATTGCCATTGCTCCCACCCTCTTTATTGCAATCTACAGTGACATTAGAGATCTTAGTAAGATGAATGACTACTTAAATGCTCTCATGTCATTACAATTACCATTTGCTCTCATTCCAACATTAATATTCACATCTTCAAAAAATGTCATGGGAGATTTTCGAAATGGAATGTATGTTACTTTGTTCTTAAATTTTTTGAATAGAAATTTCACTTCTTTAAATTTATTGTTGTGTTTTTGTCGGAGAAAATAGTAACTTCGTTAAGTCCTGAAAAATTCTTTGAATCAGTTCTGAAAAATCATGAATTTGAAAATCTAAAATGTAGCAGATACTCTGTAAAAAAACAATTCAGTAATGTATTTGGAGAGTTGAAAAAAATTAGTGTAAATAAAAAATATTTAATGATTAAAGTAACAAATAATACAAATTTTATTGAAGTTCAAGCAAACCCTTTTTTTGTTTTTATAAATATGCATATTTTTAGTAAAAACGTGTTCCTTTTAACTTTATAAGCAGTGTTAAAAATTTTAATTTCTATTAAATATAGTATAAATGCAATTAGTAGTAAACATATTATGCATCATAAAAAATCTAAACATTCAATTTTTTTTTAAATGCCCACTCTATTTGATTTCCGTTTTTATACTTAGTTAAAATCCATACAGAATTGTAAATTGTTTTAATTAAAACAAAAGTAAATAATTAAACATTAAACAAATAAAATTTTGAAAAAAAGTTATTTTGTTAATATCACCTAAAAAAAAAATCTGGAAATGTTATAATTTATCAATATAATGGAATTAAAACATTTAAGAAATGTAAAGTAAAAACATTTGAACAGATATTTAAGAATTTAAGAGATATTTGAGAATTATTTTCTCTTTTTTTTCTTTCTTTTTTAATATAATTCAGACAAAGAATTTTAAAAACTTTTATAACATTATTTGTTTGCGTAACCTCATTTTAGTAGTTGCAAAAAAATAATTATTCATATTTAAAACAGTGTTTTTTTTAGTTTCAGAAGTGAGATTTTTTATTAATTAAAATTTGTTTTTAAAATGTATTTCAGATTGTTACTTACATTTACATTTGATCATTTATTGAGTACTTTTAAATTTTACAGCGTAAATAAAGTAATCATATGCCTACTAGCAATAGTTGTGATAGGCATTAACCTTTATTTTGTTGAAGAATTTGCTACAGACAAGCTTCCGAACACGTGGGCGCTTGACTTAGGATTATCACTCTACTTGATATTTTATATTTGCTTCATAGCATATCTGGTAAGTTTTCATCTAGTTTTTAGAATTAAAATATCCTGATAAGAATTGCTTTTTTTTTTTTTTTAATATTGAAAACTCTAGTTTCTTTTAGGTTGATTAATTAGCAAAGAAGAAATATTGAGAGTAAAATAATGCGAGAAAAAATGGGTTAAATCTTATAGTATTATGAGTTTTAACCAATATTATGTTACTTTTATTCCAGATTTTGCTTCTAAATTTCTTTGAAATATTAATGTTTTGCTTTTTTAAAGATGTTTTTATCAGTAAAATACTCATAGTTAATACGTAGCTTTTGAAGAGAAAAAAAAAAGAAAATTTATATATATGTATAAATTCTTTTTACAGAATCTAAACCACCACATTTGCAAGTGTCTTAAAACCTCTTATTTTAATAGCCTTTACTAAGTCACATGACTCAGTTAATATTCAATACTTTATCAGAGATCTGTCGGGGCCAAATTTACTACCGTTTAGCGGTACCTTCACAAATTCAACTTTAGGAAAAACAGTAGTTTCACAAAATATTTTTCCTTCAAATTTAATTTTTGTATCCGTAAGAAACGATAAATCCATATTTTTGTGTTGATTTTTTAATATAATTTTTAATTTTCACAAATTATGTCTAAACTTTCACAAAATAGGTACCTCTCAGAAAAACCTAGACTGACCCCTGTTTATAAAAGTTAGGTTTGTTCCTGACTTTGTACTAGCTTCAACCCAGCTCGCAGGTTGAGCTAGTACACCTTGCCCATTTTAAAAATTTATGTTTTTGAACAATCTAATATTCTGCTTTTTTTTTTATTTATTCAAAATTTCATACCAATAGTAAGATTTTTGATTGTAGTAGATTCAACCAGCACTTTGCTGCTCAGATTGTGGTCAGACTCTATTCTTCATTTATGAACCAGCGTGTGCACTGATATAACAGATTAGCAACTTTGCTTGCTTTACGAATATTATTTGTGGGGGATAGTTCTTAAATTTTAAAATAGTTCATTTTTATAAAATGTTCATTAAACATTTAGCACCAATTGTCATTTAACCGAAAAAAGCAAAGCAGCATGAAAAGAGCAGGGATAATTTAAATGCTTTCCTTTTGGGCAAAACAGTTTCACAACCTTTTTTTAAAAAAATTTCTTTTTTAGCATTTAAGTTTTTAGGTAATCAGACTCTTTGTTCTTTTCCCACTGTTATGCCTGAAACTTTAAATTGTTTCAAGTCTATAATGAAGAGCCTTCTTCCAGAGCCTGACTAAGGCAAGGGCATACAGGGCAGCTGCCCCGGGCCCCCACTTCAGAGGGGCCCCCAAATCTATTAGAAAGTTTATTTTACATTAAGTTTTTTTAATGAACTTTTTTTTTAACAAAATATCAGTACAGTGTAAAATCTATCAGATTTATTTTAGCTTCTTCATTAATCTGTCGAATGAACAAAAAAAATCTATATTTCCTAAGCCCGTAGCTTTCCTGGGCAGAATTCAGCTAAATTTTCGTGATAACGATAAACGAATTTGGCCAATCAAAAGCCTACATTTTTACAAATCGCCAAATGCGATATGCTTACAAGAATATGGGCTTCTGATAGGCTTAATTGACCCACCGTACTTGCGAAAATTTAGCTGAATTCTGCCCTAATGTAGCAAAGATCTGAATTTTTCGCAACTAGTTGACAAAGTTAACACTCAGTTATCCCATTGCTGACCGTTTTATGCATCTTTAATTCATTTAATGGAAAGAAAATAATAAATTAGTTAAATATCATTGTTTTGGATTTTCTACTTATTAATTTAAAATGCATTTTTGTCAAATTTTGGCTCTTCAGATGTATCCTTTTAATGATGGACATAGAATTGTCAGTAAATCAATAAAATGGACAGAATTATATTTCGTCTGACCATGGGAGTGGGGGGGAATTTATAGTTATTTTAGGTTCTAGTCAATTTTCTTGCTATACATGTATAATGAGGTGAAAAATTTAAATACTTCACTAAATTTCAGTTCTTCATTACTAAAGTAGTGAAGCAGAGGGGGGCCCCAAAAAGTTTTTGCCCCAGGCCCCAATGAGTCTAGGTCGGACCCTGCCTTCTTCAGGGTCAAATCACAGATTCAGGGAAGGAAACAGAGATTCTTGAACTAGATCAGAAACCTTTTGTATTTTTCCCTTTTTCATTCTGTTTCAACAATGAAGAAAGTTAAATAAATAATCCTAAAAAACTGAAGCAGTAAGATATTACCTGATTAAAACCTTCATTCGCTTCAGAAATCAACAAATATGAAATTGAAGTCAGCATGCTTCAAGCGCTTTAAAAGTAGACACCCATTTTCAAGACTTGCCAATTGTAAATGTGATCATATTCACTTCTGTCATCAGAAAGTTATTTATCTGAAGAAAGTTATTGAATTCGAAGAAAGTTATTTATTATTGAATTGTAAATATCTGTTTGTGTGGTAATATTTATGATCTTTTTGCAAAGTTGAGCTCTTTACTTTGACGTAATTTACTAGTTGTCTATCTATTCATTTTTTTTTCCAATTTTGATTTGCATTCCATATAAGCTAAACTGGATAAATTTAAAGGTATTTTATTTTAAGTATTCACTACAAGGAGTTAATTTGATTGCAAATTCTTTTTATAAATATGTATAGATTTGACAGAGTTTCTATGTGTGGTATTTATTTTTTTTCAAATTATATATGTATAGTATATTATGTTTTTTTTATATATTCATTAATTTGTCTACTTTTAAGGTTTTCTGCTTGTTGTTTGTTCTTGGTGTTCAAAGAGTTTCTGACATTCCAGTAAGTTAGTCTTTTAAAACACTTTATTTTATTTTGAAATCTAGTTTATATAGTTAAAAATAATAATAATGAGAAAAAGTTCTTAGTTTAGAAATCAATTATATTTTTATACCAAGCATCCAATTGACTGAAACAAATCAAAAAGGTTACTATGAGTCACTAAGAATTTTGAATATTATATGTTTGAGGTAAAATTAGTTCATTATTTATTACTTCAGAGTCACTGTATTCAATTTATTTTGATTTATTTATAATTCTAGATGATAGAATTTAAAAAAAAAAAACACTGAATTAATTTACTAAAAATAGTAATTTTTTCATGTTTGTTTGTTTCAGGGAATCGGACAATATTTTAGAGAGCCGTATGAAATGAAGCTGCCTTCCTCGGAACCTGAAAAAGAAATGTATAAATCTACTGCAAATTCATCACCTATAACCTTGCGCTATGTAGACACTAACCTCCAGTGATGTGCTCGAATAGCTTTAACATAGCATTGAATGCATTAGTGATGCATGCTTCAGCATTCCATTTTTTGTTTCACCAACTGTTTTATGTTCTTGTGTATGAATGATTTATGCATGTTCTGTGAGAGTTTAATTTTTGATTGTCTTTTATTTTAGTTATTGTGTTGAAGTCTTTCCAAAAATCTATTTTCAAAGTTCAAAAGTCACCACATAAAATCTAGTTTTCATACGTTACTTAAGATGGACAATAATAATTAATAATTGAATTTCTAGCTCCTTTTTAACTAAAGAAAAAGGGAATTTATTGAATTAAATGTAGTTAAGTAAATTTATTTTATAAATTAAAAAATAGCCAATATAAAAATTGTATATATTGATAGTAGAGCTATTTTTGTTAAAAAAAATACTTGCAATTTATCTTTGAACAAAACAGAAATGGTCAAAATATTTTTGATTTGATCTGTAGTTTTTTTTTTTTTCTTTGTACAGTTTTGTGGTTAGGTATGGGAATATTTGGTAAAATAATTAAATCACAACTAATTTGATATGAGAATTTGATTCAGGCATTAAGGGTTCGTACTTATTCTGATTTACCCGATAAAAAATATTTTGTCCTGATTTTAAACTTTTTGTTCTGATATTTGAGATTTTTTTTGTGTGTGTGTTTAGAATGTTCCATTTTCTACAAATACAAGTGTGGATTTTAATATCGACTTGAAGAATTAAAAGATTTGGATTCTCAACCCACAATCTATTTTTATTAATAATGCTTGTAAAAATCGCCAAAATTTGATATTTCAGACTTAGGGATGATCCATTAATTATTTACATGGTTCAGGCGTACAACTTTATTCGTGGGGTTCATATGTTTCTACAATTTCCTTTTTCTAATTTTTTTAAATACGAAATATTTTTTTTATGATGCACTTTTCAAAATCTCTAAATAATAATTCAATTAACTTTAAATTCATGAATTGATGAAGATTAAAGGTCAGCGCGGCTTTTTCAGGTATCATTTACGAAAAAGCAAAATAACTTTATTTAATTAAAACTTTATATTACTAACATTCCAATATTCCAAAAAAATATGAACGTTTTTCAAACTCTATCTTTTCTGACGTATTCATTTGTTTGCAGTAAATTAATTCATAAAAATTTTAAAAAAACTGAAATAAATAATAATGGACTTTCAGCATTTTAAATTTCATCTCTGCAAGTTGCTTTTCTGTGAGCTGCAGAGCTGCTCGAACGTTATTTTATTTAACTTATGATTGTTAATAATTCCTGAACTAAGGATTAAATGTTAAAACGTTTAACTCCATCATACTTTCTATAGATTCTATCCTACACCTTAAAAATTTCACATTTCTAAATACTTCCACGCTGCTCACAAAATGCAACATAAAGTTGAACACCGAGAGTGGTTCTTGCAATTTTTTAAACATTTGAGTGAAGTCACCATAATTTGCCTGATAAACTTTCGATTCTTTTGTACATTTTTAATTATTAATTCTTTTTATAGCTTTTAGCCCTCAAAGTTTAGTCTATTTTATTTATAGCTTCTGTTTCGTTTGTTTATTTCATTAATGTAAATGCATTTAAAATGATTGATGTTTTATACATTCCATTTACATATCTTATTTTTTCTCTGTATATTTTAAATAAGGCAAATGTTAGCTGGATAAAGAGTCAACTCATCTATTTAAATCGCTTTAAATCATAATTTATTTTTCATATTTTTTATAGTTTGCTTTATATAATTCATTATAAGTATATAAATGCAAGATTTTATCATGCAAGATCTTTATTTATTTGAAGGTACTTAATGAATTTAAATGTTTTGTAAAAAACTTTTTATTATTTGAAATTTATTTATACTTTTAATGTGTGCATTAAAGTTGCTGAAACTTGGCTAAAAGCCAGCGACTTACCATTCCTTAATTTTTTGTTCTCTCATCTGACACTCAATTCTCATCAAACAAAGTTTCGAAAAGCAAGACCTGTTAGATGATAAAAACTAAACCACTTTATTTCAATCCTTTTTATTGTATATAAATTATTTTATTAATTATTGATTATTTTTATAGTAATATTAAATTTAAGGATTTTTTTTTTCTCCATAAATTACGTTTAAAATTTATTTTTAAAAAAGTAATTGTATTAATTGCACTATTTAAACTTGTCACCAATCATGAATCATTTCTTAATTTTTGCTATCATGTTTAATTTATAGTGCCTTCTACAATTAAGCACAGAGAAGAATGTAAGGATCATGCAATCACTAACTTTATAAAAATGACTGAAATAATTTAAAAATTACCTTTTAAGTGCATTAAAATATTTGCCTGTTTATAATACATAATTTTAAATATATAAAATTGTTAACGAGCTTATATTTAGCGAACACTTATAACAAAAAAAAAAATTTATAAATATAATTATCTATAAAGTTTTCGTTAGTATTTTATGATATTTATTCACATGAAATTTATCCATGTATTATATATTTTAATTTAAATCTATTTATATAAATAATGTAATCAAAGAGCTTTTATGTGAGATTTTTATATTTGTTACTGGTATGTATAGGTTTAAAAAAACTTAATTAAAAATTACAGATACAGTTTCTCCTGTGTGTTTTAATTTTTTATTTTACCTGCTTATTTATTTATAGCTGTATGATGATTTTCTAAACGTAATCGTTAAAAGTAATCACAATTTCTTTGGTGTAATTTAGCTTCTTTATGGTAAGATTTTTTTCTTTTTCTAGGATTTAATTTAATATCTTAGTAGCACAAATATGAGCTATAAAAAATTTATTCAGAGAAACGTTAAATTTAATTTGTTTTGGCCTATTCAGTGTTCAAAAATAAAAGTGGAAGCACAATTTTTTTGGGCAGTACTCTAAGAACTTAAATACTTGCAACAAAATGTATCACACATTTTAAAGAATATAATCTGTTTTTTTTTTTTTTTTCCTAACTTTATTTGAAGAAAATATATCTACAGAAGTAAAAATCTACTTTCAATTTATAAAAAGTTTAAATTTTGTACTAAGTCCTGAGATATTTGCCTCCATTTATCCTTCCCCCCCCCCCAAATTTTTTGCAACAGACTTAGTTTACCACATCCTTTTATCTGCTTACCTAAATTATGAGATAATGCTTTAAATATGAGATAATGCTTCTTTTTTTTAAAGGGAAAGGTTTAAGTTTTCAAGAGGCAACTAGTAATTTTTTTAAAAATTTAGAAAATAATGGTTTTCCTTTTAATTTTTGTAATATAGATTTTAAAATTAAAAATATGATTGAGAATTATTAGTTTTCTTTTAATAGGTCCCGGTCAAGTTTTACTATTAATGATGTCACTATTCTTAGTTTCTGTCCTTTTTTTTCCTTTCTACTGCGCAAGTTAGAGGGCGTTGTTTTTATGTTTTATTTCAATTTAGTTGTGTCTCTCAGTCACTTGTGTTATTGGATTTTTGTTTCAAGTAAGCTTTTGTATGCACTATTCTTGTGTATTTGTCTTGTTTTTATTCTTCTGTATTTGTTTTGTGTATTTTATATTATGTATTATATTCTTTTCCTAGATTTTGGTAAAACCTTTGGGGTACAGAGAGAGAGCAATTTTAGACTTTTGTTGTGCTCTCTCGATAGAAAAGGTTTTGTTTTTATGACTTCTGAAGCTGGTACCCCCTGAAGACGTCAGCTTTGGTCGTCATATTTATCAAATTTTTTTTCATATTTCATTGTTTCTTATGTTTCATTAAAAGATGGTATTAAATGATCTTATTTCAACAATACTAAACTAAATTTATTAGTTGTCTAAAATCTTTGTAAATGAATAATTTAGCATGTTATGAGGCCATAAAAACCTGAATTCACCAGATACGCATCTAAAAGTATATTTCATGCATAGTTTTTGAGTTTTTAGAATATACATGTATTTTTTTAACATGTGAAAGTCAAATGGCTTTATCTTTTACAATTGTGTGGTTAGTGCCAGCCACCAATCTCTATAAAGTACTAGCATAACGCAACTTTAGATCTGCCAATCAAGCTTGTATTTTATGATCAGATTTTGTGCTGTATTTTTTTTTATCTCTTTCAAATTTTCAAATGGTAGCAAAATGTCTTATTTGATTATTGGTATAATATATTTATTTAAAAGTGAGGCAATGAAATTTTTGTAGTTCTGTGAATGTTGTCAGTCACCTATCTCATTAGAGTGTAGCATTATGCAATTTTAGATTTGCTAATGAATCTTGAATTTTACAATCAGATTTTTGAACTGGAATTTTTTTTTTTTTTTTTTTTTTTTTAAATATTTTTTTCAAATTTTACAATGGTAGAAAAATGTATGCTTTAATATTTGATAATTGGTTTAATATATTTGTTTAAAAATGACTATAGCCTTGAAAGTTTTGCCTATTTTAATGCTTAATGTGTAGCATTATGCAATTTTAGATTTGCTAATGAATCTTGAATTTTACAATCAGATTTTTGAACTGGGATTTTTTTTTTTTTTTTTAATATTTTTTTCAAATTTTACAATGGTAGAAAAATGTATGCTTTAATATTTGATAATTGGTTTAATATATTTGTTTAAAAATGACTATAGCCTTGAAAGTTTTGCCTATTTTAATGCTTTTAGACTATCATTAATAATTAAATTTCAAAAAGCTTCTTTTGTGGGAACTGGGGAAGGGTGCCTCTTTAGGTAAAAATGATTCTCAGAATCCTAGTTTTGATCTTTTCTCTCTTTCTCTTTTATTATTATTATTTTAGTCTGACTTATTTTACAGCCTAGTTTGTGATGATGTTTAACATGAAACAGTAGTAGCTAGTCTTATGCTATTAATAGAAGCCTTCATTTTTTCAAAAAACGTAAGAGTTCCCAGCTATGCTTTTGTAATGCTGTTGGCACAGATGAAATGTATTGTTATAAATACTAATTACATCAACTTTTTTCAAAACATTTATTTTATAACAATAACATAACATTAACATAGTTAGTTAAGCCTTAAATTTAAGGCAAGAATCATTATGCAATTTGAACTACTTTGAAAATTCTCAAATTGCATTTTCATATCAAACATTTACAGTACAGGAAAGCATAATATTAGTATGGCATAACGTACTGAAAAAAATCAAAAGAAATTTTCACATGACTACTACAGTTTTTACTTATTTAGCTTTTATTTTAGATATTCTAAGTCATTTCTTTCAGTGTTCATTTGCAAATATTTATTTCCATTGAATCAGCATTAATTTTTAGTAATTGTGATTATGTTGAAGCATGTTTTATCTTAAAATTTATCATCACTTTTTATGTATATCATGTTTACATATTCTTGTCATTGTAGAAAAAAACATTTTACATCCTTGTATTTAAAAATAACACATGAGCACTTGTTTGATGCTTATCATTAGCTCTAGCTTTACAACTAATTTAAATTAAAAATTATAGAAAACAATCATTGGAACAGTTAGGCTTATATGTTTTAGATTAACTACTATTTTACATTTTATTTTACTGTCGTTTGTAACTTGGTAGAATGTTTGTTAATGATATTTTGTTCCTATTTTTTAGATAAGTTATTATATAGGAATTTTTTAATATATTTTTATTCTGGATTTTCCTTTTTTTTTTTTTTTTAAATATAATTTTGAAATGTCAAACCTTGTTTTCTATATTATTCCTATTTTTCTTCTTTAGTTTTTGTATTATATACAATATGAATTTCTTTCTCTTTATGTTGTTTAGGCGTAAAAAGTGTTGATTGCATAATACAATTACTTGACAAAATTGTGATTTATGTTAATTACTTTTTTTCCAACACTGCTCTTAATACAATAAGGTGGTTATTTGATCGTTTTTCAAAGAATTCCTCAAAGAATAAGAAAGGATTTCAAAGAATAAGAAAGGATATTTATTAAATTTAAATTATTTGCCTCATCTTAATTCCTCTCTCTCTCTTTTTGTTGTTGCTAAAATGTGAAATAGTGTTAACAGATTTAAATTACTTGACAAGGTTAGGATAAATATTAATAATTTGTTTCCTTTTTTATGTTGCTTTTGATACAATAGGACATTTTTGATTTTTTTAGATTATATATCAAGTCTGAATTTTAAACTGCCTTTCTTGAATATTATCCTTATATAATAAAATTAAAATAGTCTTGTTACATTGTTTTTCTAGTACAAAAACTACAGAAATTAGGTCTGTTCTTGATTTCAAACAAAAATTTTATGATAAATTTATCAACACTTATCAGATGATTTTTTCCATATTGCTTAACCACACAGCTACTGATATATATTTGAAATTCATGCACAAATAATGTTTTATTCATAATTTTGAAAAAATTATAAGCATTATCTATTTGTAATTAATAATCAATTAACAGTTCAAATACATATTATAAATTTCTTTATAATTCAAAAGTTATTTAAATTAAGCTACACAAATGATTCTTTATTTTTGTGCTGTAATTAAACGGAATTGCATGATTTTTTCGTTCCCTTAATGCTCAATTCTGCAGTTGCTGTTTAAAACTACTTAAATGATTTTTATGTTAAATTGTCACGTTTGGTTGGATTAACTAAGCTTTTTTAAATGATTACTTCAAATTTATCAGTCTGTAGTCTAATCTTTTGTACTATAATTTAGATGAACCTTATTTTCAGTCATTAAGTGTTTCCTTTGATTCTACAAGTTTATCAAATTCTTGCCATTCAAACTTTTCTTCTAGATACGGTCCTATTACCTGAAAAATATTAAAAAAACCTTAGATTTAATTTTACAATTTTAGTTGTTTAAATCATGTATGTAGCTCATGTTTTATTTGGAAGATCATTTAACCCTTTGCACAGATGGGACACAGGTGAGCCTTTTATATATTTTTTCTGATGCTTTAATTACAAGTAAAAATATATTTTGTTAAATTCTGTTTCAAAGGGTTAACATTTAATAGGAAAAGCATTTTTGATGATCATACCATTATTCTTACTTGTAGCTTCATTTTTTTCTAGAGTAATTATTTAAACAAAATTATTTCCTTTAATACATTATTTTGCCTGCACATATTTATTACTGGATTTAGAAAGCAGAATAAAATAATACAGGTTGCGTAGCTTTTTTAAAAAGTGCTTATTTTTGATTTACGTTTTTTAAAAGCACTTAAAGGTGCTTATTTTATTCTGGGTTTGTAAAAAGGGCTTAATTTTTAATCTTTTAAAAAGATATTTTTCTTTGCCGTATTGATTGCCGTTCTAAATTACAAAAAATGCATGATTCTCACAATTTTCTCTGCAGTATTTATCAAAAACTAGTTATGTTATTATGATTTTATGTTTATAAATTGAGAACTTTAAACGATAGAAAAAAATAATCTTTTTTTTCGTCGTAACTGCACAGATCCTAATTATGATTTTTTTGGAAAGTGATTAAAAATATTTTTTGAGGGCTTAAAAAGTACTTAAAAGGTGCTTATATTTTGTTGAAAAATCTGGCTACGCACCCTGTAATAAAAAGCAGAGTTACTTAACTTCAAAATCTGTCTAAAATTTGTAAAATAATACTCACTGGGAGAAAAACAAGCTTTCCCACTCCCAATACAACCAGCAGACAAAGAATCTAAAAAAATAATAATAAATAAAAAAAAATCATTTACAATGTGATAATAAAAAGTAATTATCTTTAAAAAATGTCAACAAATATAATTAAAGGAAAGTTTAGTACAATTTTCCCCATTGTCCTAATGGTTGGAGGATACTGGAGATCTGAGGTCTGATAAAACTACTTATAACTATGAAGAAAAAAAATGAAATCAAACCTATTTGTGAAACAAGTCAAACAAAAGTTTATTCCTTGGTTAACAGGTGGCGATTTTTTTTCTTCGTATTGATAGTAAATTAAAGATTTATTCAGTTTTAAATTTAATCTAATATGCCAGGAAAGCAAGCAAAAGATGAATCATTGCAGCCAGGTCAATTATTCGATCTGGATCTAGCTAAGTGATTCTTTTGTGTGTCTTCGTGAAAATAGTAATGTTGCTAACAAATGATCGTCCATAGTTCATTCATTTTTATGAAAATCTCAGAGGACCAACATTTTGTTAATAAATGCAGGCATTTATGGTTCATTTTAGTCATATCATAATTTATGTAAAACTCATGATTTGTCATCATTCACCAACCATATTTACATTTTATTGTTTTTACTTTATTAATCTCTCATTATTTTGATGATAAGCGAATTCCTTGAAATGTTGCATTCAAATGTTTTCTTTGTTATTTAGTTTACGTAGTCCTTTGTTTTTTTATTGATAATGCACTTCTTGTTTTAATTTACATGTGCTTGCTTGGATGTTTTGTTTGTGTGAGTTTGCAAGAGCTCAGAAAAATTTAGAATTAGCCTGCTTGTAATGTACCTGTTTTTATTTTGAATATAACTGTCTGAGATGTTTAATTAAAGAAAAATGCATCATAATCTTAGTCAAACAAATTTCAATTTATATTTAACACTGGTGATCTTTTATAGTTAAAAAACTCCACTTTCTAGGAAAAGTAGAACTTTATTTTTTAAGGCTCTGCTAATGATAAAAATGGTACATTTTGCATATAAAATGTTCAACTGTTAAAGTAAATTTAATTGTCTCTATTTACAGAGTATATTATAATGATCAACTTTAACATATATTTTTGGAGTCCTAGTAAAAAATTGAAATCAAAAGTGTATGCAAGTAGGGGCTGAAAATTATTATCTAAGTGAAAGAAATTTTTTTTTTGAAACTATGACCATTCATTGCTTTTAAGGTTATTAAGAGAAAAAAAAAGAATTAAAATCATACAAAATGAAACTTGTATGGTTCCCCCTTTGCCTTGAAACCACCCAAAAACTTAATCTTCAAATAAACTGGCGATAATTGATTTAAATGACTTCTCTGCTTTTAATTGACATCAATTGGGATTGATCAGAATTTAAAATCTAGTCTTTATCGGTAAAACCTAAAATTTATCAGATTGCAATGTTTTATCATAACATGTATATTGCACAAGCAATAAAAAACTCCTTTCCTAAACTTCATTTGAGTTTAATTTCTTATAGCTCTTTTCTTTAGTAATTTCTCACTTCAAAACTATGGTTTTCAATGATAGAATCGGACTTTGAATATGTGTGCAACATAAAAATAAATTGGGTATTATTCAGATCTATTAAAGTTTATGTAATTATGATTATCTATTAGAATAGATAAGAGGTTAAAGGGATAAACAGTAATCAAATAATGCACCTAAATCTTATATTCTTTGTAGGCAAGTTTTGTAATTTGATTTTATATGATCATATTATTACAGTCATATTAAATCAAGTTTTGTAATTTGATTTTATATGATCATATTATTACAGTCATATTAAATATGAAAAATCATCATTAGCTCAGCAATATAATTTTTGGTTGCCAAAATATTTAATTTGTAATAGCCTTTAATAAATCTTGTTAAAGACCTTAAATTAGCTGTGTGTCACTGCTATGAACAAAAAATATAAAAATAATGCATAAGCTATTAAAATTTTCTTTTCCAAACTATGAAGCTTAACAACTAATTCTTAAATGGTTGCATTGGACTAAATTCTATTTGTATTTATTTATTTTAGATATGACGACACAGAATTTGAAAACAGACTAAGATAGCATTTTGGTAAGTTTATTTTCCTTCTAAAATATAATGTAATTTACCCCTAGTTTACAAAACTTCAGTCAATATTACATTATGTTTAATTTATCATATATTATTTTGCCTTTAATGTCAAACAAAGAGGCGTGACTTTAGGAAACAAGATACAGACTTGCAGTTAAATATGTGCGCATCTTTTGCATACATTAAAGTGTTACTGTGATATTTTTTGATTCCTCAAAATAGACAAAAGTCAGTAGTATTATTGATTAATGTTTAGTTTTCTACGGTTAAGTGGGTTAAATTAAGATTTAGTTAACTGACTTACTAACTACTGGATTTTTCCATAGGTAGTAAGATATACTATTTTTAATGATCAGAAATTTATTTGTTTTCGATGCTTCAGCAGTAGCAGCTAGTTTGATTCCTGAACATTAAGTAGATTAATAACATATTTATTATACTAGGAAGTACTCCAAGAAGTTGGTACTCACGATGCAAGTACAGTGAATTCCTTAAGAATTTTTGATCTAGTGATCTGATTTTCATATAAACTGCTATCTTAAGAGAATGCTATACCAAAATAACTCTCTCTGGAAACAGGAAAAAAACTTGAATTTTCAGGAAAAGTCACAATTATCTTTGAAAATTCTCAAAGGATCACTCACAATTTCAACTCTGTTGTTTATTAGACATTAAAACTGTGTTAACGAGTGGTTACTGTAATTTATTTTTCTAAATATCAGTACTATTTTAATAAATACTTTATTTATTTTCATTTCTTATTAAATAAGCAGTTTTTCAAGTTTAAATTAAGTTTTTAAAACAATAAGATAATTATAAACATTTTTAAAATTGTAATAAATTTTAACAGAATTATAATTTTAGTATTTGCTTAAATATTTAACTTGTTTATTATATTTTGTTTAACTTCATGAAAAGTTTAGGTTCTAAAATAATTAACAAATTAAGATTAAAGTATTTCAAAAATAGTTTTTTGCTTTTATCATTAATTCATATTAATGTGAATGTAAATATAAATTTTACTATTAGAAACCGGCTAATATAAATGATTAAAATCTAAAAATCTTTAAATTTGACTTTTGGCAGTTCTGTATCTGTAATTTTTGACTCATAGAGTTTGGTTTTCTGTGGCAAGTGCTACCTTGAGTAAAACTGCCATAATTTCTTGGCCTTTTGATATTTTTAACTCATTTTTTTCTATTCTTCAAATTTAAAATTACAAATGGTGGTGGAACAAAATTTGTCATGAAAAATTCTTTCTGTGCTATAGCATCCTCTTAATGGTTTAAGAGGCTGAACTGAACATGTTATTTAATTTGCACTGAAGATTAAGTTATTGAGTCAGACACAGAAAACCATTCTTCCTTTGTAAAAGCATACCTTTTCCGGACCTTCAAACTATAAGGGGTAGACACAATTTTAAACATAGTCCCAATATTAACAATTTAATATAATTTTTTACTTATTTCGTTATATCAATCTGAAACCAGAATAGTTTTTAAGGATGGGCCCTGGCCCAGGACTCCGAGTTCCGATGGGGCCTCCAAAAGTCTTCAGTTTTATCGCTTTTTTTTTTTTCTCCATACTAACTGATTTGTTAAAAAAAAGTGTTAGTGAGTGAGAAAGATTGAGATGAAGTATTAAAAGAAATAATTGGTTCAGCCATACGTCTCATCAATAAACGACATGTTACGACTGATGGAATAATAAGTTCTTATAGAAGGGGACTTCTAAAGATAACCGGAAACTTGGTTGTTAAAGGGGTGGTTGGTTTTATTCATTTACTGCACCTGCTATACAATTTTGAGAAAGGAGATTTTTGCATGCCAGTCAACAACAATAGAACAATGATTTATGTGTCTTTTTCTTTTGTAAAAATTAAAATTATTATTTGACAGAAAATTTTAATTATGTGTTTTAAATAATACTAGTTCTCCTGGAATGCATTGACCTTGTTTTTTGAGGCATTTTTTTTATGAATCTAATATAAGTAAAAGTTTAACAAATTAATGTTGTATATTGATAAATAAAATCAATATAAAATTATTGTTTGTACAATTAAAATAATTATTATGAATCAGTAACAATCTAAAAATTTTTAAATTTAATGCAATAATTCTATATATATTGCAAAAATTAATTTATGAAATCAAATAAATTCATAGCAACCAATAAATATATTATTAAATTTTAAAAAATCATTTTATGATGACAGTTTCTGTTTAGAAAATATATTATTATTATAGGAAATTTTTCTTAGTGTACATTTAAAGTAAAATAATGAAATAGAAAAACTAATTTGTAAAAGAAAATTATAAAGTAGCTTTGTATTATAAATTACAAAAAATCCTATCCAAACCTATCCTTTATGAAAATTGAATTTTCAACCTTGATTCAAATTATGGGCATAAAAATCACTTTTTTTTTATTTTAACGCCTCTAATTTTTCTATGTTTTTAGTAGATTATTTAAAGAAATTTTTTATTGTAAATTAAAGGAATATCAGTAGTTTAAAAAGCGTTTGATCATACAAGAAAAAAAAATGTAGTGTTTTAAACCTTTCAGCATCAATGATTTCACTTACCTTTTCTCCTATTTTAGTTCAGTAAATTTTTATGATATTTTAGGGATGGGCCAACTTTTGGGATTTCTTAATTTTTTTAAAAAAAAATATTCTCACAAAATGTTTAAAATATTAAAATCTTCTAGCTTCTCTCTCTTTTTTTTTAACTGAAAAAAATAATTTGAAGTTTAGTAGAATTAGTTTTTAAATTTTCATTTCCAATGTGATCTCCCATGTGAAATATCAATTCTCTAGTTTATTAGACATCTTTACTTGATTCTATACCTTTTCATTCCCGATTGCACACAGTGAAGCCTGCCCGCTCTTGACTGTAAATAGCAACACAGGAGCAACCATGCACGCAACTGTAATCTTAATACAACTTTCCCAGCTTCTCAAAAAACAGCAATGAATCAACTAGTGGTATTGGTTCATTAAATTCCATTACAGATAAAATTCTGGTGGGGGAGTACTGTAGCTTGTCTACCACTACAATTATGAAATTCCAATTTACTTGTATTATTAGACATGTTAACTCTAGTCTATCTTGGGGTACCTTTAGGTAGAAGACGGTTAACATTTTCGAAAGCTCGTTCCCCTCAGGTGCTTTGCTAATATTCTCAACTTGAATATTCCCGCAAATCACTTTTCTCCCCCTCAGTGTTGGCATTGATGTAGAAAAAGCAGTAGTAAGAGACATGGATTCTTCTTAAAAGATGGAGAAAATGACTATATCTGTCCTAGGGTATATATGTTTAAGGCTAATTGAAGAATCTAGTTCTTTAGAAATGTTGCTGTTACACAATGCAGCGATCTAATTTCTATTAGCTTAACATTTTGGTCTTATTTTAATGAGCTTTTACAAAACATGTTTTCTCTCTGCAAACAAACCATTTTTTTAAACTATTTTAAAAGTTCTTTGACTTTTATTTGATAATGAAGTGTATATAATTATTCCCTAGCATCTTCTAAATAAAACTTACTCATTTACATAGCCGGTGGCTGAGTGGTAGCGCTTCGCGCTCCTGTGCCACAGGTCCTGGGTTCGATCCTCGGGGCGGGCAAGGTTGACTCAGCCTTTCATCCCTTCAGTGGGTCGATAAATGAGTACCCAGCATGTTTGGGAACTAAACACTCGGGTTTCGCGTTCGGCTGACCACCTAACCAGAACATCTGCTCCTACACCCCAGAGCCCAAGATCAAGAAAACTGAGATGGGCACAGTAGGCATTGACTCTCTATGGGTTGCGCGCCACTGAGTTTAGTTTATTTACATAGTAGCAACAACAGTTTAAATATGAACATATTACTAAACCTTTCACTTTTGTGAACTCTTTGCAAGACACCTATATGGAACTAGATTGTTGTGCAAAAATATTCCGAGTTTCTAGTCAGCCTGGATGGCATATGATATTATTATAATAAGCCTTAAAATGTTAAATTGCAAAAATAGTGAAATGAAGGTGATGTTTTTCAATTATCTTATACATTTTTTAAAAATGTTCCATATTGTATATTAAATACAATAAATAAATTTATTCTTACCAGATATCCGAGACCCAATACATAAAAAATGAAGATCACAGACAGACAAAGATGAACTGGCCATGTGTGAGGGAGATATGCTGATACGAAATTTATGGCAAAATATATATTCAAACCAATAAGGAAGATTGTCATTGTGCCCATAAAAATGTTATTCTTCCTATTTAGAACAAAAGAAAACATATAGGACTGAAAAACAACAAATTTTAATAATTTATTTATTCACTGTAAATATAATTGATTTTTACTATCTTTAATAAATTATACTTAATGAAAGCAGTTTGTTATTGTAATTTCAGAAGAAGGTGTTGTGTGTATTTATTATGCTTGAAATGTGATTAATCTAGTTAAGTACTTAAAGCAAAAATGATAGGGAATTGCAAAACAACTGATAATGCATTGTTTTGTCATTTTGTACTTATCACAATTACAACATTTTCAAATCAACCATATTTTCAAAACTTGACAGGGTGGGTTTTATGTATATATTTAAAATCTTTGTGTCACGCACACTGAAAATAATATATATATATATATATATATATATATAAGCCAGGAAAAAACAAAAACGTTTTTGAAAATCAACAAATTACTACTAAGGATGGAGACTAAAAACATCAAAACCTATTTGACCATAGTAGAAAATGAGTGTTTAAAACACTTCCAAGTTTCATATAACAATCAAACTGGGTTTTGAATTGCTTCATGTCTTCTTTCTCAACTTTGATTCAAGTTTTTTGTGACATTTTTGTTTCTTCCTAGCTTAACTATTAATTTAAAATCCCTAACGAGTATAATTTTTTGACAAGGATTAAAAATCATATACAAATGATGAACATAACGAAATACTCTTTATAATTGTTTAACAAAAATACTTAAAAATTTCCCCCCATTGATTCATCAGTTTTGAAACTGATAGATCAAAAATAGATACTTGATCTATTAAGGCAAAACACTGGCTTATTAAAATGTCATGGAATTTAAATAAAGTAAAAAAATATATATATATTCACATGTCATTGGCAAATTCTTTCATCAAGGCTTTGGAGGCAGTGAACATGAAGGTTGTTAACAAGGCAAAGGGTAATTGCACGGCCATAAGGGCATTTATGTAGTCATTCATCCCACTCATACTGTTAACATCTTGTAACAATGCAACCATGATTGTTGGTAAAATGGCTAAAGTTCTTGTTACCAACACTCTTTTCCACCTTTTCCATTTCATGTTTAGGAAACCCTGAAAACAAACGTATAGAAATTTAATTTAAAAAATTATTAAAAGGTGTTTCAATTCAAATTATCTGGATATAAAAAAAATAACAATTGAAAGCTTCACATTAAATTTTATTAAACAAAAAAAAAAAAAAAAAAAAAAAAAAAAAAAGCTATGTAGTGCATGTAAAAAAAAAAAAAAAGTGATTACAACTTTTGTAGGCTAAAAAACATAAAGAAATATGATCAACAGTTTATGTTACTATGTTTTCCCCCCAATAATTTATTTTATACACTGTTTATTTATGTACTTTTCTCATTTTTTTGTATGCACGTAAATAAAATACTTGTCAAAAACAAAGTCAAAATAATAAAAATATTGGATGCGAAACACAATCTCGCAATAAAGACTGAGGTGGTGAGGAGACTGAGATTCACCACTGGGGAGTCAGATTTAAAATTTTCAAAACCTGTTTGATTGTCCAATGGAACTGATAGGCAGTTACTAGAAACGACTTTCACCTTTTTAGACCTATCAAACTGGTATATTTTTAATCTTGATCCCATTATGATTAATTGGAGTTTGATAACGCTTATGTTTTCATTTTTATTTGTAAACAATGTTTTTTCATTACTTTAATTTTTAAATTAATAGCGGCGATTATTTAGAACTTGTTCCGTAATCACCGCTCTTGCACGTTGTCACGCATTTCAATCGTATATTTAGTTAGCATATAAGGTGAATCTTTCAAACCTCAAGAAATGAAACTCATTACAATGAAATCCGAATTTTAAATCAAAAGTTATTTTCACTTGATTTGTTTTCCCGCGATAAAACATTTAGTGCAAAACTGTGTTTTAAAATTCCATGCATCAAGGATTAAATATAATTACATTACTTCCATAACAAATTGTCCTGTGTAGGTTCCGGTCATTGTTGAGCTTTGCCCGGAAGCAATGAGACCTATAGCCCAGATATACATGTACAAACTTCCAAATTCACACCCTAGAAATACACCCTGAAAAGAAAATATTCAAATTATTAACTAATATTACCTATTTAATGTCATTTAATTTTAAGTATTTATTCGAATTTCCGTATAAAATAACAGATCTGCCTTTTTCTTTACAGTGGTGTAAGACTGGGTAGACCTGTTGGAGCTAAGATGTTCGACCTAGAAACTATCAAATTTAATCAAAATATTCATTGCTTAGTTGTGTACAATATGTCATTCCTGAAATATCATAAATTAACTACTTTTTTGAAGAAAAATTTTTTTTCGAGAAAAGGTCAAATCACCCAGTCTTATGTTAACTTTATGGGAAATTTAGAAATACTAGAACTTAGGCGAAAACGTGCACACATTTCTTTTTTTGACAATTTAAGAAAATTATGCGTGTAATTCACCAAAGTAGTCAAAGCCTTACTCAAGTAGGGGGGGGGGGGACGATTGTCTCGCTCTGCTAACGCCAGATCAAAATTTCGCAAAAAAAAAATAGGGCTTATTAATTTACAGAGAGTTAGTTTTTTTTTATAAAAACTATAATTTTGTATAAAAAGTCTACAAAATACGAAAGTTATGCTTTGAGGGAGGGGCCTGTAAAACTTTCTTTCTGCCTTTTATCTAGTTATTTTCTTCCACCACAGCACTGTAGCTTTTGTGGGCCCAGGATAGACTCACATCAATGGGGTGGGGAAATAAAATCAAGTAGTGCCCGGTCCTACCCCAAGAGCAGAGGTAACAGAACAGTAAATCCTTATTGTTTGCAAAGCTATGAATCTTTAGTAAATAAATTACTTACCCCTCTGTAAATATCACCTGAAATGATGTTATCATTGTCCTGAAAAAGAATAAGGCACATTAAATTTGATTTTTGTTAAAGAAAAAAGCCTTATTAACATTTCAGATAATTGTATAACAATTGTTTGACAAATAGCTTAATATATTTCTAGCACTATTCCTTTAAGATTGCTTTCATTTTATTTAAGACTTTATGTAAATTAAAGACAAGCTTTTCGGATCAAGCCAGCCCTGGGCTGCAGACGGTGAATTAGTTATATGAAAATAAAAGCAAGACGAATAATAAAAAAAATAATCTCTAAATATTTTTTTTAAAAAAATACTGTCATCGTCATAAGGGTAAGCAAGCAACAGCCCTAACCTATACCCGTATTGTATATTTTATTTGAATCCATGAAATAAAATAAATAACAAATTAATCTATTGTAATAGCGTCATTTGGTGACAAGCTCAGTCACTTTTAAAATTATCTTGCACAACATGTAAACATTAATGGTAAACAAGCAGAATGCACACCAGAGTATTTAAATATTCTTTAACCTCTTCCTCCAATCCAACATTTTAATTAGTTTTAAACAATAAATCAACCGAATTTTTTTTTTTCACCGTCAAGCTGTTATTCTACGCCTAAGTGTTTTGATTTCAGTTAACTATTTTATTTAACTATGTTCGCCATATTTTCAAAGTTCTTCATGTATTGAAATTTTGCTATAATTAAAAATCTGTCCGATGATTACGGAACACCCAGTAAATTTTTGTTCCTTACTTATATAGTGGTTTCCATTTTATAGAGTTTCCTAAAAAGAAAAGAAAGATTTATTTAGTAAGTAAAAAATAACTTTGCCTACCTGGAATATATCTGAAACGTTTATTCCTTTTTCTGTACATAAATCAACCTAAAAAATAGAAAGGGAAATAAGTTGAAAAATGTGTTTATATTCTTTAGTTCTGTCATATTTATGTCTTCAAGATTATATTTTAAGGCTGTTATAGGCACGGAACTAGGCTTACAGAGCAGGAGTGGATAGATATTATACATAAACAGGGGCGCCCATATGTTTGAATTTAGGGGGGGGGGGGCTCATGAAAGAAAACGACAAATAGCTTAATGAATTAAAAAATTAATGAAAGGAAATTTTATCTATTTAAATATTTTTAACTTAATTAGCTGAATAACTAATTAATTTCACTTTTAATTATACATGATTAATCAAATATACATATGTTTCATTACGCATATATTTTCTAGGGAGGGGCCCGAGCCCCTTCGGCCCTCCCCTGTGGGCGCCCATGTACATAAAATTATTTAATACAGTTTACAGAGATCTAAAACTTAAAATATAAATATTATTATTACACAACTGGAAACATACATACGTATTTGTAACGACAAACTTAAGTTTCTGCAGATGAAAAGCAACATTGAAGATAACCGCAAACACTCGCCAACTCGTTATCGATTGTAAACTACAATACAGACGAAATCAAAATGGACCGAGATTGGAGTTTTCGCCAGCAAAAATATTTAACTTATGGTGAAATCGAGTAAGCTTTTTGGAGTTTCGAGTTTCCATACACCCTTTAAATTGCATATTTGCTCGATTTGGTGTTGACTTGAAAACAAGTGTCCTTTTCATACAACTTTTAGGGTTGTTTAACATCATATTCGGAGAGATATGACATAGTTTTTTTTTTTTTTTTTACAGAGTAGCCAAGTCGTCTATAAAGCAGATCTTATCCATGAAAAAAAAAAAAAAAAAATCAAAAGGTGCTAGGGATAAAAAAGAAACTTCTAAGCCACAGAATAATGTATAGAGAATTTCTATACAAGCGACATGAAACGGAAGAACATTTTTGTAAAAAGACAATTCAGGAAATCAAAATTAAAAAGTTAGGCTTAGACCAGTGGTCGCCAAACTTATGAAGCTTCTAAGCTACCATGCAATTTTTAAATTCTACTGTATCAACCAAAATAACTACCAACTGTTTTTTAATGAAAAAAAATTCCTATATTTGATTCACCTGACCAAAGGCTGTTTTTCGAAGGCTCCGTCGTATAAATGAAATGTTTTTTTTGCGAATAATATGCTATTTTCATAACTGCTGTGAGTTTCCAACTGTTACTAATGACTAGTTAGGTTTAGCCTAACGCCAGCGCTTTAGATACTTATTATAAAAATGGCGCAAAACATTAATTTTGTCACAGTTTTGTGGAAATGAAAAAGGTTTGTGGTCTAATTTTTTAATATTTAAAAACTTATTCCAATGCTGCATTACCTAGGCTCATAAAAATTTGCAAAACCTGAAAATGAGGTAGAGATTTGGAAAATTTTTATACAGATGGAAAAATGTCGCCAAATTGGCAATCTTTAAGAAAGTTTAATAACTTTTAAAATATTTAAGTTATTTGACCGTTCTAAAGCCCAGATAATTCTTCGCGGCATGATTATATATATAGTTTAAAATTCGCATTGTTTCATGTGTAAGACACTTGAATTATGGCTTTTTTTTATTTTCCTTGGCGTCAGAGCTTCGAAAAACAGCGTTTACGCGATCTACCAATAATGTCTTCACTAGCTACTATTGGCAAAACAACGGTTTGGCGATCACTGGTTCAGATCAGGGCTTCAGATACTAAATATTGCAATTTCTGTCAAAACGGAGAAAGAATGAAAATTCTAATAATCTGTTCTCCGCTTAGGTAATAATGCCCACTGCATCGATACAATAGTGTGACGTGTTTAACAGCTTGGATACTTACTACGTAGTTGTTTGTTTTGCCGCTCATTCCTGCTGCAAATACAGCGAGAACAAATATATTAATGATTAAGGACACTAAGAGAGCTACTGCGGATTCAATGAAATAGTATCTGTTAGCGTCTTTAACTTCAGCAATGTTCTTCCTGTTCACTTTCCTGGTCTGAAATAAACAGAAAATTTAAGTTAAACACTTTATACAAAAAAGAATTAGTAATTTTTAAATAAAATTCAGGGTGTCCATCTAATCACAGCCCATAAATACATATTTTTATAAGCCTTATAAAAACTGAAATAAAATTAGAGCCCGCACATTTATAACAATTTACTATTTAAAGCCGAAAAATAAATGTATAGAAATATGACGAACCATTACTGAGGTGAAAATCATAATAAAGATTGAAATCCTTTGACTAAATATATATATATATATATATATTATGAAACTGGAAAGCAATCTTAAAAACTTCAATTGAAAAGGATAATTTCAGGCATGCTTTTTTTATCTAGTAAATAAATATTTTTGTTTCTTTTATTTTAATTCCATCTTTTTGGTGGTTAACATCGCTAATAATTCGTCAGATTTCGCTACTTTAAATTTCACTACATTAAATACCAGAATGGCATTTCTTGATAGCATTAATTCTTCATGTTGTCTTTTAATGAGTAAATTTAAAGGCTGTTATATTTTAGCCAAAAGTTTGAAAATTGATACTGACATTAAAAGTGGTAATCACACAGAACACCCTGCATACTTCATTCATTAACTTACCTTTACAAGAGATGAATGAAGATAAAGATTATGAGGAGTGATGAGTGCACCAATCATACCTATCGATTGTAGAAATATGGCAGTATTGCATTCTCCGCAACCTGGTATCACTAGTCCTTTTACTAATTCTACCTGGTCAGGCATTATAGCAAAATACTGAAAAGGGGAAAGAAGAGAAAAAAAGTAAAAAAATAAGTTTTTATGCCACACAATAATCGAGAGTTTCGTAGAATTAGTTTCTCTTTGGACATTTCTGAAAAGATTTAGTGTCATTAGAAACTTTTTAAAAAAATTGTCAAAAAATTAATAAAACACATATTTATTTTACTACTCGAGTATACACGTCATACGCATAGCAAGGGAGATTTGGTTCGAAGTGTATATATGTCAAACCTGCTTAACTGGTTACGTCGTAGTCTGAAAATAGAATCGTATGTTTTTATATGTGAGTTAAGACTGCGAAAAAACTGTGGAGAATGAATATGAAAAACAACTAAGAACAACTTATCTACAAAGAAAGCCAACTGATTTCTGATTACAACAAAATGCTTACCAGGTCTAAGCAAATGCTTCAGTTTGGTTTTGAGACAAATGGTTACCTTTTGAAATTAGGATACCTCAAGATTATATACCAGTTTTTTAGAGTTCTTAGTGTCAAGATATTACATCAATTTTATGCCCACCTCATTTTGTTTTAAGACCGTAAATTGCTAGCACTTATCTAAGAGATGGTACTCAGAACCTAACCTTAGACTTTTTAAACTTAATCTTTGAAACTTTTCATTTTTTATCTTCCAATATTTGTACCACATAGGCAATTTTAAAGCAATGAATTTGGATTAGTTTCTAATTGTGACCAAGTTTTCAGCAAACATAGGGGTCACTGGCGAGGGGGGGGGGGTGTAGGTATATGTCTCCTTTAATAATTAGAAATCTTTTAAAGTCTACCTCATTTTCAGACGAAGAAAGAAAATTTTCATGAATTATCATCCATTTAAAGTTATAAGTAGTATAATCAATAAGGAGATAAATGTTTTTGGAGATGTTCAATAAACTGAAGAATTTTTTTTTTTTTTTTTAATGTTTGAAATTTAAAGAGCTAGTGTGACTGTATATTTTACTTTATTCTTGCTCAAAAATTGGATACCAGCGACGATGTTATCGAAACTAAATTTCTTTTACAAATTGTTATATTTTTCTATTGATAAAATGTTATCTTTTTTTCCTTGCATACTCTATAGAATCCTGTGCCCAGGGTCTGTAAATATCAGTGTTCGGCTCATTAATGTAGATATAAACTTTGCTGACAATAAAAACAAAACAAAAACAAAAGGGGGGGGAAACATTTTAGGAATTATAATTTTTTGCCCAATTTTTAAAAAAAAAAATTTTGTTTTAAGCTTCCTAACTTATTCTTTGAGAAAATAAAAATGATACGGAGAATAAATTCCTTTTGATTTAATTTTTGAATTCAGTTCCGTGTGTTCAAGTGGCACTTGATATCGTATTAATTCCGTGTGTCCAAGTGGCACTTGTTGCTGATATATCGTATCATTTACGTGTGTCCAAGTGGCACTTGTTGCTGATATGTCGTATCATTTACGTGTGTCTTGTGGCACTTGTTGCTGATATATCGTATCATTTACGTGTGTCCAAGTGGCACTTGTTGCTGATATATCGTATCATTTACGTGCGTCCAAGTGGCACTTTTTGCTGATATATCGCATCATTTACGTGTGTCCAAGTGGCACTTGTTGCTGATATATCGTAAAAAGATTCTCTTACCTCGTAACCGAATGTGATGGCCATGACGGCGATCAGAAATGCAAAGAACGCTTCGAGCTTTCTAAGTCCATATTTATCCAAAAATAAAAATGTGAAAGTGTCGACTATGGTGATGAGAACTCCTCCATACAATGGGAGCCTATAAAGAGGTTAAATTGTTATCCCTAAAGTGTAAAAATCAGTTATTCTACAGATCATAAATCCGTTTTGAGTGCCTAAAATTGATTCATTTCTCACATTACTAAGGTACTCTGTAAACTATCTAGATAATCTGCACAAGACCAACTAGGAATTCATTAAAGTGAAAATATGGAGACCGTGGTGGCTAAAGAGAGGTGAATCAGGTTCGATTTCCAGCGGTTGATACAAATTCTGCACTCGGCTAAAACCAGCCACAATGCTGGCATAAAATATTCTCAGAGGTAAACGGATCATAGGTTAGAATCCTCTTGCCGGGGCTAACTGTGAGATGTTTTCGTGGTTTCTGAGGCTAACCGCGAGAAGTTCGAAAAGAAGGCTAGTTTGTCCTAATGCTTGATGCAGGAACCTTTTTTTTTTATTTTATAACGTCGTTGAACAGCCGACCCAACTTTAAGTTTACAAATATCAAAGTTCAACTTCGTAGCCATATAACTTTGAACCCAATCGAGAGGACAAGGGAACTCTAGGATCAAGTATTGGGAGATATTTATGATGGACTCAACATGGAGGACTTTATGATGGAACTAACCCGAATTTGCGTTATATGGTGAGGGAAAGCACGATGACCTCCCACGGCTATTCTGACGGCAAGGGGACTCTAACCCATGATCCGTCTACTACTGAGGATATTTTACGTCAGCACTGTGGTCGGTGCGAGCTGGGTGCAGAATTCGTATAGGCCAGCTATCACTCGGATTTGAACCCGGTTCACCTCTTTGAACGCTCTATTCCCTGAGTTTCTACGGCTCCCAGGAGCTCTTTTGTCCTCTGGGATAAGCTCAAAATTACAAGGTTACAAAGTTGAACCTCATTGTTCGATTTCTCAGAAACTATTTGACCAATTTCGCTCGAATTTTATCTTTTGCCATATAAAATTACTTTCTTTAAAATTATGTAAAAAATTTGTATACCTTACTATTTAAAAAATTTTCGACTTTTATTAAATAAAATATTAATAGATATTTACTAACAATTATTTTTTGTATGGAATTATCTGTAAAAAAATGAATTTTATAATTGTGCGCAAATTTTTTTTTTCGATTCGCTTAAAAAAGTTATGGTATAAGTTATGGTATAAAAGTATATGGCGAAATACGCAAAAAGTAAAATTAGCATTAAGGGGTCTAAACAATGAATCCCTCTCCTGACCAAACTGTGGGAACCAGATTTCCCAGATTGCGGCTACACCTTATGTTTTGAAGGACAGAAATCTAAATCCATCGAAAAAACGGTATGTCTATTCAGAACGTTTTTGTGACTGATTTTGATAGCTTAAAATATAATTTGCACTAAAAAATTAGCATATTAAAGGCCACCTCTCGAACTATTAAGATTGAGTTCTAGAAAATGAAGATCCGATCATTAGTTCAAAAATCATTTCGGGTAGGCCGTTTATTAAACTGCACACATGATGCCATTCTTTAATATTTTGAAATTCTGATTAGTTACAGTTTTACATGTTTAAATCCAACTTACTTTTTGTTCGTAAGCAAGTATAAAGCGATAGCTGTCCCTATAACCTCTTGCATATCTGCTGCTATGATGGTGATTTCCAGCATTATCCACAGCAGGTACCTTGGAACAGGCGAAAACCTTCTCCTGCAAGTCTCAGCCAAATCTTCACCCGTGACTGCGCCGATTCTTGCTGCCAGCCTCTGAATAAACAAGCCAACTAGCGTGGCCCAAAATAATATCCAGACAACAGCATATTTGGCCTCTATTCCAGCTTTGAGATCGGCTTCTATATTTCCTGGATCAAGGTAAGCTATGCTCATTAAAAAGCCAGGTCCACTGAAAGCCCACAGTCTTTTGAAACTAAAATCATACTTTGTAGAAAAAGGGAGGGAATTTTTTATTAATGATGAAATACATTTGAATACAGTGTATTACATTTAAGGCAAATAGAGTAATTTGACCAACAAATAAGTATGAAGAGTTATTTTAATTATTTATTTATTAGGAGGCTTCGCCCCCTGCTCGCTGGCGCTTGCCAACCCCCGGAACTGCTTTCGCAATTCATTTCGGATTGCTTCGCAATCCAATGCCCGCTTTGCTCGCTCATTTTATACGTTCTTAACGTCTAGCTTTTGTATACTTTATAGAGGGAATTTCTTTAAAAACACAATTGTTAATTTGGGCATTTGGCGATACAACACTTATAGAATTGAAGGATTTGTTACGTCAAGCGCTCAGGTATCATAATTTTGATCTAGTTGCGCTTCTATGTCATTTTGATTTATGTAGCTAAGTTAACTTTCAAAAAATTCTATGGCTGGCAACAGCATTTTTATTTTTTAAGTTGTTTATTTTTATTTTTGCCGCAGCTGAATTGAACAACCTGATAATGCTCACTCTGGTTATTGTTTCCGTTTTTAAAAGCGCTATATGTTGAGCCTCCTCAGCTAGATTTGGCATGTGACATTTTTAGATGCAATCATTGGTCAATTTTCTAACGTTGCCATTCGGGGAGTTGTAATGAGGCTTTTTTTTGGTGCCGTGTAAGAGAAATATATATATAGATTTGAGCCGTAAAAATAGGTCAATTTATTATTCCAAAGTAATGAAGATTAGGATGCAGAGAGCATAGCTACTTCAGATCTGCTAGTTACTTCGGAGTTAGGACAGATATTTCTCCCAACGATTTAAATAGCAAAACTTAATGTTTTAACATTCAACTTAAAATGGGTTTGTTAAAAAGTAGATTTAAATAAATCAAAAAAATTGAACAAGTATGAACATATAAGTTTATAAGGTATTTTAACAACTTCCGTTTAAAGTTTTAACACATTGAAAACGGCATACATATGAGATATTTTATAAAAATTATTTAATATTTTTCTTAAAAAATTTTTAATGTTTGAAATTTATTGACATATTTTAAAAATTGCTTAATTTTCCAGACTGTCATAGTTTAAATAAAAACGTTAATTTTAAGCTTAGCAAAATTATTACAAAAGTAAAGCATATTGTATATAAAACGAAAATAATTATAGATATTGGCAGCCGACGTCAATCGTTGAGAACTAAAAATATCCAGTAATTATTAGTCATTTTCAATGTGTTAAAATCTTTTGTTGGGTAAAAAAATATGAACAAAAATTTTAGTAAAAGAAATCTACGAGAATTTTGGTTACAGAACCAGCGACCAGAATGAAGTGATTTGTTTAATCTATTAATTTTTTACAAAATTTAGAGAAGTTGACTAAAAATTGCATCGTCAAAATAAGTGGGGCACTTTTTCAGCCAACCGTGCCTGAAAGAGTTAACAAATATCTAAAACCGCATCTTAAAACTATTTTGAAAAATTTTATTTCAAATATGTTAAAATTCCCCAATAAATTTGTTAAAATTCACTTTAAAAATTGAGTGCAAGTGTTTATTACACTGTTGTAGTACTATTCATTATTTTTCAAAAAACGTACTTCAAATTCGATAAACAAGGAAAAGTAAATAAATAAATAAAATAATAAAATTTTTGACGATTTTAAAGTTATTTATTTAAAAATAAGTAAAACCCTTTAATAAAAAGATGCATTTTGAAAATTTAAAATTTGTGGTAATTTTTGATTACTAATTTCATAAAATAAAAAATTATCACGTGGATCCCCTCTCTTTTTTTAAAGAACTAATTTTGAAAATTCTATGTCTAATATAAAATAGATCATACATTGCAATTGAATCGCAGAAATTGAATCTTCAGTCCTACAAACTGTTTTTCATGAAAGCTAAAAAAAAGTAATTAGCAGAACTACAGTGCTACTGTCTACCACTTTTCAAATTAAATTCAGGGTGTACCGTAATAATCACCCTTAATACACATTTTTAAAATCAATTCAAAAATAAAGCATAAAAAAAGTGCATTGATGGTCCAAAAATAATATTTACTCTAGGGGCCGTTCATATATTACATTTAAATGTTTTTGGCAAGAAGAGGGTTTACCTGCACATAAATTAACATATCCCCTTGTAAAGAGAAGCAAATCTCAAACCCACTCTCATACTTAAATAAAAAAAGTCGCAACCATCCCCTTGTATTTTGCAGTAAAATTTACTTAAATAAATTAATTTGAGGATTAAATTCAAATACAAGATATAATTTTGCAGAAAACAAAATTTACGACTTAGTTCTTTTAATATAATTTTGAGTAGAATTTATTGTTTAAGCTATTTACGAATAGAATTATTTAAACTCAACACATAAGCATCAAAATAGATTGTGTCCAAGGATGTTGCAGCTATTTTTTCGTATCTTTTATGACATAGTTTCTTTTTCATTTTCTTCGACTCAGATTAAATCTACTTGGGTATGAATTTTCATATATCCATTCTCCAACTTCTATGCCATCAGCATATTTAATTACGCACATAAGCCCAATTTTTTAAAAGTATTCTTAAAGATAATTTTGAGTTTCTCTTCGGTAGGTTAAAAACCTAGACCTATAAAACTTCTTGAAGTCGGTTTTTTCTAACTTTTTCTTTTTCCAAATTTAAACTAAGTTTGAGATTCATTTAACTGCAATTTTTTCTTAAAATTTAAAATAAGAGGGTTTTAGAGTCATGCGTAAGCACTACTCTTACGTTTGTCTAAGATAGGTACTCTTCCAGACATTCGTCTGGAGCTGTGACGGTGACTTATGGTAGCGAGGTATGATTATTTCAAGCAGGGGTGCGGAGTCCCTCTTTAGGACTGGTTTCGGCGAGAGAAAAGGAGACCTCTTCATCGAAGCTACCCTCCCTAAAATGCCCTCTTCTTGTTTCCATTCCAGACCGCCGCAGACTTTGTGGCGGGAAGAGTACCTATCTTAGACAAACAGTACCTCTCCGCCTTACCTTATCAGCAAAAATAAGCAAATAACAAACCACACCCCTTTTGTGCTTAGATAATATTTGAACGCTCCCGAGGAAAAAACGAAAACGCTATTGCAGTTTGACAAATCACTAATCAGAAAAGCGGGTGCACAGAATATTAAAACCTGTTTAACTGTGGGCAGCAATAAAGAGAATTATTACAATAGGCCTCGTCATGGTTCTTAGAATGAAAAATCAGGAGAACATTTTTCAGAAATACTAGGACATTTTTGTGAACAGTACAAGACTACCTTTAAAAAGGGAAAGGGGAGTTAGGGCACACCAACAGGATTAAAATTGTATGGAAACCCATGGCCGAAAATATTGTATGCAGCCAGTGGAGCTTTCCTTTTATAACCTGTTCAGATTCTCACCAAGAAACAGTTCATAATAGGGAAGCGACCCCTAGCAGCACAAGACGATATTTCCGGGTATGGGTTCCTATGCTATTTTAATCCTGATAATGTGCCCTAGCTCCCTTAGAAGTTTGACGCAAAATTTATACAACCCTCCGTTATATATAACGTTTTTAAACTTGAACATTTCGAAAAGAAATAAACTAAAAATGCCATTAAAATATAAATATACTGTAACTTGGAGAGAGAACAGAAATTAGGGGCGTGAATATATTCAAGATGCGTTAAAAAATCTTATGCAATAGAAAAAAAAAATAAATAAAAAATAAAAAAAAATATTTTATTAAAACAATGTAACCAATTACTTCTATAAAATATTTACAAATGTTAAGGTGTTAAAAATAATCCTCAATGAAATAAAAAAAAAAAATTATTTACATTTTCCGAAGAGGGAACTTGAATTCGTTCTTCCAAAACATCACTGTCAGCTGCGGACACTAATTTGCTGGTGCCCATAGTGAATGACGATAGCATTGTTGTGGTACTACCATAGCTTTGTTTATTTGATATAATTGACAAATCTGTGGAGAAAATAGAAAAGGCTAGAAAAATGTAAAAAAAAAAAATTACAGTCAATTAATTTTTCCTATAAAAAAAGGTTCCGGGATTTTTTAATGATTTTCATTTTAACTAATATAAAGTTTTATAATAAATATTACAATTTTTTTATAAATTTATGGAAGACATTTTAGAAATAGAAGCACCGGGACGCGGACTTGTCACTGAGACCACCCCCTCCCAAATTTTCACCTCTAGGGAAATCTGGTATTTGGGGCAAATTTACTGATTAGAGATGCGGCTGCTAATGTGATAGAGCGCTCGCCTCCCGACGAGATGACCAAGGATCGAATTCCAGAGTTGGGTGGTCGATACAAATTCTGACCATAATGCTAACATAAAATATCTTCAGTGGTAGATGGATCATGAGTTAGAATCCCTTTGCCGTTGGGCTAACCGTGAGAGGGCTTCGTTTTTTTTTCTGACCATGCAACTCGAATTCCGATTAGTTCCATGAGAAATGTCCTCCACGAAGGCTAGTTTATACCGATGCTGTATCCAGGAGTTTTCTTGTCTTCCGGATTGGGTTCAAAATCAAACAGCTACGGAGTTTAACATTGATAATCAATCGTAAACACAGAATCGGGTCGGCTTTTTCTAAACCGGCTATGAAATAAAATAGAATGTTTTGTAAAGGGTAGAATAGAAACTATTTTAGATTAAGCTACGAAAAAGAAGCTTAATTGAAAAGATTTAAAAATTACAAAAATTCGCTTTTAGAAAATAAAATCCTCTTTATCAAGACGGGCTTCTTTCACTACTGCTTAAGACTAGCGGTCATTTAAAGATAGTCATTAACAGATTTAAAATTGAGAAGAAGGAAAAAAAAAAACGCTAAATTTGAGTACATGACAAAGTATAAAATTGATAATAATTTCATGCAAAATATATATATATATATATATATATATGAATCGATACAATTGCAATTTTGTTCGGTAAATTAAGAACCCCCCCCCCGAAAATTGCAAGCTCGTAGAAAGTTGTCAAGTATCCACATTAAAACAATATTAAAGACCAATTTGATCTAAAAATGTCAGTTTTCAAAGAAAAGATGGTTTCTAAATATATTGACCTAAATATATTGAAATTTATTCTAAATATATTGACCTTGATGGTTTCTAAATATATCCTTTAAGCCCTAGGATTGTTATAACATTTTCAAGAATCATGATGATAGCAAGAATGTTAAACAGAATTTTGTTTTATGTTTTAGACGAAAATCAACTACTTTTTGAAAATCAGTTGATTAAGTTCTGTTAATAAACATTTAAAAATAAGAGTTATTATATTTATACATGATGACTTACTTGTATCTGAAGGATAATCCTTCTTTCCATTCATATTATCCTTATTCATTTTTGTATCAGCTGATCATACTTTTTATTCCTGTTGGAAGGGAATAAAATAAAAATTAAGAGAAATGATGCTAATAATTTCAGAACTGTACTGATATCAAAAAGCTGAAAGCACTTTCATATATATAAAAAAGAAATAAACAAAAAAAATGAATTTTTGAAATAATTTAAATCTTATTCGTTGAATAAAACTAATTAACTAAAGTAGCTGTATTAAATGCCATACCAAACTATTAATAAAATTGCACACATTTTTGTGTTGTAGTGTTTAACCATGCAAAGTTGCGTTTATGCAATCAAATTGGACATGTTTTTATGAGAATACGTATTTCGTATAATTAAAATTTAAAAATATTTTGCTCTACGTATAATTTTCATAAATAAATATTCAGTGTAATTTCATAAATAAACTACATATTATAATATGTCTAATCATTCAAGAGTATTAAAAACTGTTTAAAATAGCTCACATTTTGAACTATTATTACGTTTTTCTACGCTTATCCGAGTACTCAAACCTGTCCCGATAGCTAGAGTACTCAAACCTGTACTGGAGAGCTTTGTTGAATGGCAATACAAGTTACAATCGTTTCCTACCACCTATAAGCAAAATGTATCGCCATAATATCGCCAAAAGGAATTTGTCGTTAAAAGAATTTATTCATCCACTGGCCGATTAAATAGATTGCTCTATACCAGGGCTTCTTAAACTTTTTTATACAGCGACCCCCTTCAAGCTTAGGAAATTTTAAACGACCCCCTCCTCCATATAATGAAATATATATTAACCGTAGATGTAGATGTAATATCGCACTATTTTACAATGTAAATAAAATAAGGATTAAAGAATACGTACCCATTCATTTCACATATATATAATAGGAAACGTTGACGGGATATCGGTCGTAATAAAACACAATAAATAGAATGACATAAAACTATATATATATTTATTCAATAGAAAAAATAAACTTTTGTAACAATTTTTTTATAAGAAAACATAAAACTATATCTATATATTCAATAGAAAAAATAAACTTTTGTAACAATTTTTTTAATGAAAACATATTATTAACATCAAACAATATTAATGTGACGGATGTGATTGTTTATTTTTACACAAATAATTAAATCTAGGCTCAATTTGAGTTAGTGCAGATCGTAATAAATTTTCAACGTTTATTAAAGTTGAACGGTATTTTGATTTTATGTAAGTTAATGTGGAAAAGGCTGATTCACATAAATATGTTGTACAAAATGGCAGTAATTTGTTCATTGCCATTTCCGATAGTAGGGGATATTCTGATTTGATTTCTATCCAAAATTCATGCACAGGCACTTGAGAAAATCTAAGTCGCAAGGTAGTATCACTTGTTAATTCGGCAAATTCTTCTTGTGCTTTTAAGTTTAAAAAATTAATTTCTTCCATTTCAATTGAAAATGGATTGCAAATCCATTGTTGTGTATCGATATCATTGGGAAAATACCTATGCATGTAAACTTCCATATCCTTCAAATGATTAACTATAATTTTTTTTATAGGAGTATCTTCTTTTGAAATATTGTTACTAATTATATACTCGTCAGTAAATGGAAACATTTCGAGCGATTCACTTTCCACTCTGTTCTTCCATATAAGAATTTTTTTAACAAAGGCCTCAAGTTTATTTTTTAACATAAACATATTAACGCAGACTCCCTGCATTGATAAATTCATATCATTGATTTTATCAAAAATATCTGCCAAATAGCATAGCTTGAGAAGCCATAAATTATCTTAAAAATAATCGGCCAAATTAGAATTTTGCTCTGTTAGAAATATAAGAACTTCATCTTTTAAAGTTAATAATCGTTTCAAACTTCAACCTCTTGATAGCCACCTAACTTCAGCATGTAGCAATAAACTTGTATAATCCGAATCCATATCAATGCACAAATTTTTAAACAATAGACTATTAAGTGCTCGACTTTTAATAAAGTTAATGATTTTGACTGCATCAAAAAACACAGTGTTTAATTCTGGTGCAATTTTTTTAACAACAAGTGCCTCTCGGTGAATCATACAATGTGTAAATGAAATATGATCATTTCCAGCTTTAACAAATGCTGTAAAACCAAGATCTTGTCCGGTCATTGCTGCAGCACCGTCCGTGCACACACCAACACAATTTTTCCAATTTAATCCTTCTTTTTCAAAAAACTCATTTACTTTTTTATATATATCTTTTCCACGAGTATGACCTTCCAGAGAACGACAAAACAGTATATCTTCATGAATGCTTCCCTCATAAATATATCTTACAAAAAGTAACAACTGTGCCATTTTTGAAATGTCTGTCGACTCGTCCAGTTGTATTGCAAACTTTGAGCTGTCTTTAAGCCTCATAAGAAGCTGTTGAAATTGATCATTGCTAATGTCTGAAATTTTTTTGGACACAGTGTCATTTGATAATGGAATTTTACTAATTTCAGCAGCATACTGTTTTCCATGAACAATTTCAGACATTCTTATAGCTGCAGGTAGTAAAAGTTGCTCTCCAATAGTAAAAGGCTTTTTCGTTTTTGCTATCAAATACGAAACTTCATACGATGCCAATAGATATTTATCATTCAAAGTAACATACTTCTCCAAAGTGTTCTTTTCTTTATTTGATGTTTGCAAAAGACGCTCAAAATATTCTATTGGCTTTTTTGATAACGTTGCATGTTTAGTATTCAAATGTCGTTGCAGTTTTGACGGTTTCATGCTTACTGCAGCCAAAACTTCTTTGCAAATTAAGCACACTGGTTGTTCTTCATTGTTGTGAGAAGAGCATGTGAAGCCATACTGCAAATATGACTCGTCATATTTTCTTTTTTTTGTTTTGCTAGAAGTCGGATTTGAAGCACTGCAACTTGGTTGTGACGGCGTGGCAGACATATTAGTTGGAATTTTAATTAGCCATTTATCCATGATGGTTAAATAATAATAAATAATTAAACAAAATGTAGTTGAACTTTAACGTAATAATTAAAAACACCAACTGAAAATTACACAGTAAATACACACATGTCACTACGAAGACAAAGCTGAGTCCAAACTGAAGTACAAACAGAAAAATAACTACACTCGAATCTTTACCAGTGCAATGACAACAAATTACGATCAGATCAACCCCGATGCATGGCGTGTTCAAAGTGTGCAGCGCACAAAGGCACCGTATCACAAAGACGCCGAAAAAGAAGCTTTCATTTAATTTTTTTTATTATTCTTTTATAAAAATAATATGCCGATTCGCCTAGCCTAGCTTTATTATGCTTCCGTATTGTATGTGTAAGCTGTAAGGCGACGCAGCGTCTGGGTACTTATAATCACTAAGTTATCTTGCAAACACTGACGCCGGCGGCCAGACATCAATGTCGAACGTTCAGTTGAAAATCGAGGAGCGCGTTGTATTTATTATTTTAAATGCTACTTCCATATTTTCATTTATAGGCCCTACATAACAGTTTTGCATTGCCACTTTTTTCAAAAAATAGTTATAATAAAACTACAATAGTATTTTGTATGATTTTTATTTGTATTTATATTTGTACGTAGTGTGTATACTAATTTTAAAATTTTATTTATAATGATTGAAAAGTATCAGATCTTTGCGACCCCCTTTCAGTAGTCTCGCGAACCCCCTGGGGGTCGCGACCCACAGTTTAAGAAGCCCTGCTCTATACCATTAAGTAGAATGCTCCACCAAAGCCCCATGTCTGCTGGATAATACAATATTCCATCATTTTTTTTACCGGTTCAAGCCGAATTTATGACGTGATTTTATCCCCAAGTAGAATTTATCATCGATAGAATTTTCTAGGCAAGTCAGAAGGTTGAAATTTCAAATGGATCTTTATGTTTGAGACTAATATTAAAGTTGCATGAAGTCAATCTAATAAAAGTAAAACTAGGGTACAGTCCACTAAAAAAAATGTGCTGACTTACCGTATTAGTTCAGCTCCTTTTTCCAAACTGCTAATTGACACAATTTTTTCCCTTGTGATTATTTTTTATTGTACAGTGACCACGCAAAAATATTGGTTCCACTACGTTCGAGTTAACAAAACTTTTTTTCCGCAGCTAATATATTAATCTAATTATACATATAAATGAGTATAATAAATTTTGTTAGATTTTTCTGTTGAGGGAAAAACATATTTGCTAGCCTCATTTTTCCAAACTCTTTTTTTTAATGCTGGTTCATTTCAATATTGTATCCTTATTGTCCTTAATTATAATTCTTGAATAGTTTAGATTATCAGTTACAAACAATAGCTAGCACTTTTCACGCATACTAATCACTTCTGCGAATCAGCTGCTCGGTTTTTCCCCCCTCAAGATTCTAAGAGCACTATATGAACTCAAAACTGGAAAAAAATATTTCAGTTAGAAACTTGCTCAGTTATAAATATTTTAAATCAGCTGCTTGTTTTTTTTCCCCTCAAGACTCTAAGAACACCATATAAATTCAAATATAGAAAAAAAAATATTTCAGCCAGCAAGTTGATCAGTCATAATTTAATTTCCAATCAGATGCTCGGTTTTTTTCCCTTAAGATTCCAAGAGCACTATATAAACTCAAAACTATAGGAAAAAAATATTTCAGCCAGAAAGTTGTTCAGTCATAGTTTTTTTAAATCAGCAGATCGTTTTTTTTTAACCTCAAGATTCAAAGAACACTATGTAAACTCAAAACTAGAAGAAAAAAATATTTCAGCCAGAGAGTTGCTCAGTCATAGTTTTTTTAAATCGGCAGATCAGCTTTTTTTAACCTCAAGATTCAAAGAACACTATATAAACTCAAAACTAGAAGAAAAAAATATTTCAGCCAGAGAGTTGCTCAGTCATAGTTTTTTTAAATCGGCAGATCGGCTTTTTTTAACCTCAAGATTCAAAGAACACTATGTAAACTCAAAACTAGAAGAAAAAAATATTTCAGCCAGAGAGTTGCTCAGTCATAGTATTTTTAAATCAGCAGATCGTTTTTTTTTAACCTCAAGATTCAAACAACACTATGTAAACTCAAAACTAGAAGAAAAAAATATTTCAGCCAGAGAGTTGCTCAGTCATAGTTTTTTTAAATCGGCAGATCGGCTTTTTTTAACCTCAAGATTCAAAGAACACTATGTAAACTCAAAACTAGAAGAAAAAAATATTTCAGCCAGAGAGTTGCTCAGTCATAGTTTTTTTAAATCGGCAGATCGGATTTTTTTAACCTCAAGATTCAAAGAACACTATATAAACTCAAAACTAGAAGAAAAAAATATTTCAGCCAGAGAGTTGCTCAGTCATAGTTTTTTTAAATCAGCAGATCGGTTTTTTTTAACCTCAAGATTCAATGAACACTATATAAACTCAAAACTAGAAGAAAAAAATATTTCAGCCAGAGAGTTGCTCAGTCATAGTTTTTTTAAATCAGCAGATCGTTTTTTTTTAACCTCAAGATTCAAAGAACACTATGTAAACTCAAAACTAGAAGAAAAAAATATTTCAGCCAGAGAGTTGCTCAGTCATAGTTTTTTTAAATCGGCAGATCGGCTTTTTTTAACCTCAAGATTCAAAGAACACTATATAAACTCAAAACTAGAAGAAAAAAATATTTCAGCCAGAGAGTTGCTCAGTCATAGTTTTTTTAAATCGGCAGATCGGCTTTTTTGAACCTCAAGATTCAAAGAACACTATATAAACTCAAAACTAGAAGAAAAAAATATTTCAGCCAGAGAGTTGCTCAGTCATAGTTTTTTTAAATCAGCAGATCGGTTTTTTTTAACCTCAAGATTCAATGAACACTATATAAACTCAAAACTAGAAGAAAAAAATATTTCAGCCAGAGAGTTGCTCAGTGATAGTTTTTTTAAATCAGCAGATCGTTTTTTTTTAACCTCAAGATTCAAAGAACACTATGTAAACTCAAAACTAGAAGAAAAAAATATTTCAGCCAGAGAGTTGCTCAGTCATAGTTTTTTTAAATCGGCAGATCGGCTTTTTTTAACCTCAAGATTCAAAGAACACTATATAAACTCAAAACTAGAAGAAAAAAATATTTCAGCCAGAGAGTTGCTCAGTCATAGTTTTTTTAAATCGGCAGATCGGCTTTTTTGAACCTCAAGATTCAAAGAACACTATATAAACTCAAAACTAGAAGAAAAAAATATTTCAGCCAGAGAGTTGCTCAGTCATAGTTTTTTTAAATCAGCAGATCGGTTTTTTTTAACCTCAAGATTCAATGAACACTATATAAACTCAAAACTAGAAGAAAAAAATATTTCAGCCAGAAGATTGCTCAGTCATAGTTTTTTTTTTATTTTTTATAACAGCTGCTCGGTTTCCATCCCTCCCCAAGATTCAAAGAACACTAGATAAACTCAAAACTAGAAGAAAAAAAATTATTTCAGCCAGAAAGTAAAACGAGTTATTTATTATTAAGTTGAAGATGGAATCAGCTATACTGCACAAAAAGAGTTGGAAGACATCTAGAGTTGGAAGATCAAACGGAGCTTTTTACTAAAGCTGCTGACGGGAAAGAAAAAAAAAAGTCGCTTGATCACCTCAAGTGAGTAAGCTGACCAGCAGGAAATTAAAATACGGGTAGTAAAATTTCTATATCCCCGATGGGATTCTTTAACTGAAATTTTTTTTTTTAAAAAAAAAAGTTTGAGTGTGGTGAGTTTTCGAATGTTCTTTTAGAAATTTTGCTACCAGTGTTCTAGTTTTTTGAAGATGCTGGTCAGCTTAGTCATTATGCCCCTATATTTATACCTTTAAGGAAGAGCAAAATATCTAAAGGAATCTAATTTCTTAGATTATCTTATCGATGCAATCGAACGCGCTGCATGCATTGCAAAAATGCATACAGCAAAGGAAGGAAAACGATAGCTGAAGACAGTGGGCTACGCATGAGGGATGACGTATTCAATGAGTGCAAATCGTATGTGAGGTAAAACGATTTAATGGTAGCTAAAAGAGACCACCATAAGAACGCTTCAAAGATTATTTCCTCTTTTACCCCTTCACCTTAATGGAAATAATTAATATAACTATCTACGAAAAAATTAACTATTCAGGGGTTTTGAATAATCACCAACCAAATCCTTTATGTTTTCTCTAGGCACTCAAATAGGTTTTGAAGATAAACTTGACTTCCACATTAATGAATCAACAGATTTTGATTAGCGCTTTTGTTAGAACGCTAATTAATATAATTTTAATGTGCTGCAATTTTTTATAACGTTGATTAATATTGTTTTGTGACATGCATACATATATATATATATATACAGTCGAACCCCGCTATAGTGAACCGTCTGCGGACTCAGTAATGTGTCCACTATAACCGATGGTTCACTATATCCAAATTTTTTGAAGAATATTTTTTGCATAAGACAGTTGAATGATTGAAAATTGGGTTTGCAATTTTACATAAGTTATTTAAAATTTTTTTAACTAATTAACAGATAATAAAGCAAAAATTGATGAAAAAAGTAATTACGTCGCTAAATATTAGTTTTATTTTCACTTTTTATGAAAAAAAATTGTGATTTTTGATTGAACACTATTTGATTTCAAAAAGATGTCATCAATTTTTTTATCTACAATGTACAAAGAATGCAAGATTTTTACATTTTGAATTACAAGATTTTGAACCATTTTAACAAAGCATCTTCTACGTTTTATCTTTCAGCTCCACGCAGTTTTTTCGATGAAACCATGTTTTTGTCGTATGCCGCAAGAATTGCACTTCGATTTTTCCAAATGGTTGAAACTGTAGATTTTGACAAGGAAAATTCCTTACACAGTGCCGATTGATTGGTTCCATCTTCAATACGCTTTACAATTTTAACTTTATACTCTATCGAAAACGATTTTCTCTTTAGAGAATTTGCCATTTTCACTGCTTTTGAAATAAAAATCTTGTCTCAAATAGATAATGTAAGAATATGAAGAGAGCAGCTGTAGAATGAGTTAAATTGTTCCCCTTCTTGATTGTCAAGGGGTGATTTGTAAAGAATATGGTTTGAACAGATAAGAAAATTCCAAAAATTCAGCAGGTGGTCAAGTTAACTAGTTGTAGAGCAAGCTTGGGGAAAAGAGACAAAGAGAGGCTTGTCAGGGAGGGGGGAGTATAAGATAAATGATCTGTTTGACATTTACTACAGTATAGTTAAAAGTGATAAGCATAAAGGAGTGAAATATGACACATTTTATAGGAATGCATTCATTTTCAGTCCAAACACCTACAAGTTTAAAGATGGAGGACTGAAAAAGATATTTAAAGAAATGAAATTTGAGTCCACTATAACCGAGTTTCCAAGTTCTAAGCTGTTCACTATAAGCGTTAAAAATAACATTATTTAAATAGGAATATGGACGGGACCGCTAAAAAAGTTCACTACATCCGAGTGTTCACTATATCCCAGGTTCACTATATATATATATATATATATATATATATATATATATATATATATATATAGTGAATATATATATATATATATAGTCGACTGTATATATATATATATATATATGTGTGTGTGTGTGTGTGCATAATCGTCTCAGAACATTTTATATATTTATATATGGCAAATAACCAGCTTGAAGCGTTTGTAATCTGCAATCCACACTGTAAAAAAACTACGAGCTAATTTTAATTATGAATTATAATCTAATTAATTTCTTATTATTCTTTTCGTTGAGTTTTTTTAATGTAATTTTTCTGTCTCAAAAAACCACTAAAATGTGCAAAAAAAAAAAGTCTTTAAATTGTGCAATTTCTACGTTTCTATGTTTAAAAAATTAACCCTACTTTTTTGACTTAATTATACCATAAGGGTTTTAAAGCTTAATACCACAAAGGTTTATTTTTTTACCGAGTCATAGATATTAGGATTCATTCTCGAAAAATTAAAAAGAAAAAAAAATAAGTGTTCATGGGCATATTAGTTAATTTTGAATGATATTTTATTTCATTACATATGTTCACAAAACATGTTGAATACATGTTGCTAAAAAGTTTACAAGCCAATACCAAAGTCATGTATTATTAGAAAATGTATTGTAATTTGAGTCGAACTTTTAAGGATTAAGATGACATTAATAATGTTCAGTTAATTTTAATTTTTCAGTAAGTCGTGCCCCTACGGAAACTACTTCGTCATGGATTAAAACATTACTATTTTTCAATTTATTTTAATTTTTCAGTAAGTCTTCGCGTACCTTTACGGAAACTCTACCTCGTCATGGATTAAAACATTACTATTTTTCAATTTATTTTAATTTTTCAGTAAGTCTTCGCGTACCTTTACGGAAACTCTACCTCGTCATGGATTAAAACATTACTATTTTTCAATTTATTTTAATTTTTCAGTAAGTCTTCGCGTACCTTTACGGAAACTCTACCTCGTCATGGATTAAAACATTACTATTTTTCAATTTATTTTAATTTTTCAGTAAGTGTTCGCGTACCTTTACGGAAACTCTACCTCGTCATGGATTAAAACATTACTATTTTTCAATTTATTTTAATTTTTCAGTAAGTCTTCGCGTGGCCTTACAGAAACTATCGTGGCACGCTTTCCTCGGGTAGCCATTTATGATGTCAAAAGATTGATTACATTATAGATCAGAACAATACATACAACAAACATTTTGAAATAAAATTATACTTACATACATGATTACGATAGTCAAGCACTTTTATGACGCGATTTTTCCATTAATTCAGGAACTTATTTAATTAATAATTAATTCAGGAGTGTATTGGAATATGTATTTATACGAAACTCAATAGAAATATGCATTAAAAAGTGACTTAAAATTAATTTAAAAGGAAGAAAATAAAGCTTCAAGGAATTTCAAATAATCGAACATATTACAAACCTTACTACCAGTATCCTTTCGAATCTCTGTGGTAGTAACTAAAAATTTAATCTTCACATTTTTCTGTCGTAAAAAGTTTTTAATACGCTTGTTCACGTGTTAAGTTTTAATAGAAAAACAATTCGACATGATGAAATACAGTTGAAATGCTTTACTTTTACGATTTTATTTACCATTTCTTCGTATCATCTTAACAGTTGGGCTGAAAAGTTCGTAGGCTAACATAGAAAAAAAATTTTTTTTGTTGATAAAATTTTATTTTATTATTCAATATAGTTGCCTTCAAGGGCGATACAACGGTTATAGCGGTCATATAATTTTTCGATGCCATCTTTATAGTTCAATTTGTCTTTAGCCTCAAAATAGGCCTTAGTTTCTGCGATTACTTCTTCATCGGCGAAAAATTTCTTTCCAGCGAGGATTCTCTTGAGGTCTGAGAACAGGAAAAAGTCGCTGTGGACCAGATCTGGAGAATACGGTGGATGCGGAAGCAATTCGAAGCCCTATTCATATAATTTTGCCATTGTTTTCATTGACTTGTGACACGGTGCATTGTCTTGATGAAACAGCACTTTCTTCTTCTTCAAATGAGTCCGTTTTTCTGCGATTTTGTCCTTCAAACGCTCCTATAACGCTATGTGATTGTCGCTGTTGATGGTTTTTTCCTTTTCAAGATAGTCGATGAATATTATACCATGCGCCTCCCAAAATACTTGATGCCATAACTTTGCCAGCTGACTGTTGCGTCTTTCCACTCTTTGGAGTTCATTTCGTGTAGTCCACTCGGCTGACTGTCGATTGGACTCCGGTGTGAAATTATGGAGCCATGCCTCATCCATTGTCACATAAAGACGCATAAATTCGGGTTTATTACGATTAAACAGCTTCAAACACAGCTCAGAATCATCAATTCGTTGTTTTTGGTCGATTGAGCTCGCGCGGAACCTACTTTGCATAGAGCTTTCGCATACCCAAATATTCCTTCACGATATGTCCAATACGTTCTTTTGATATCTTTAGATATCTCGATCAAATTCACTTTACGGTAATCTAAAATTATTTTGTGGACTTTTTTGATGTCTTCGTCGGTAACAGCCCCTTTGGGGCATCCACTGCGTGCATCGTCGTCGGTGCTCATTTCGCCTCGTTTAAATTTAACAAACCACTTCTCAACGTTTGATTTTCCTGGTGCAGAGTCCGAATAATGTTTATCAAGCCAAGCCTTGGCTTCAACAGTATTTTTTTCGCTAAAAAGCAATGCTTTGTTAACACACGAAATTCCTTCTTATCCATTGTTTTTAAACTAACAAAAAGTGCTTCACTAAAAATACTATATCTCACACACTAATAGTCCGACAGCTGTCAAATTTATACACGTGTCTTTCGAACGTTAGAACTAACTAAAAATCATATTGATTTAATAATAGTAGCGCCATCTATGTAACAGCCTACGAACTTTTCAGTCCAACTGTTAATTTGGAAGTTTTTAGAAACTGATGAATGCATAAATTTCAAATTGGAAAGATAATTAAATTTGTTTTCCAAATTGAAATTTAAACAAAAATGATGGTTAATCAAAGAGAAAAAAAAATCTCAAAAATATTGACAAGTTTTGAGTAATTTATATTTTTTGTTCGAATATGCAATGTGAAGTTGACGATACGCTAAATAACGGTGCGTCATTTGTAAGTATTGACACGTGATTTGAAAAGCTGATAAATGATAGCCATGCTTTAATTAAAAAAACGCATGAATACGATTTATAATTTATAAATGGCGTCTTTACGAGTAAACGTTAAACTCTCATTAAAGCTGATTTCAGCTCATTAAAGGAAAAATCTATTGTATAAATAGTTTGATAGAGGCCGTACAAATACTACTGAAATACCTAAGGACAATATTATTTGAAAGTATTTGCTTATAAAAGGGGAGGAGAAATCAAAATTTGAACGAAATCGGTTTAATAGTTCTTGAGTTTAAAAACTACGGCTTCTTTGCAGTTTAATTACTCAGAAACTTTTCCATCGATTTCGTTCAAATTTTGATTTTTGTCATTTAAAAAATTGCGTTGTTTAAAATGGTATAAAAGGTTGTATACCTTACATTTTAAAATTTTTCAACCATTAATATTAAATAATATGATAAATCATTATAACTTTTTACTAAATTATTAATTAATATAATAAATTATCATAATGCTCTTATATTAACCTTTAAAGAAGGGCAAAATATCTAAAGGAATCTAATTTCTTAGAATATCTTATCGATGCAATAATATTTTGATAAATTGATTTTATAATTGTGTGCAAAAATGGTTCAAAGTCGATTGATTTTATAATTGTGTACAAAAATGGTTCATTATCTTAATGGTTCAAAGTCGTGTAATTAGTAATTAATTAGTGCTAATCATTAAATTAAGTAGACACAAAAACGTATTTTAAGTTAGCAGCATATTAATGCACGTGATTTCTCTACGACTAAACTATTTTACTTTAATAAAGCTCGGTACGACAAAAAGTGACGTAGTAAGATCGGTAACTGAACTACATCACTTATTAGAACTAATTATTAATGACTGAAATTGATAATGCAAAAAATTACAGTCAAAGTTTCACGACTAGGTAGCAAAATTAGAATTATGCAAGAGTCGACTTTTAGGTTACTTTTTCGAACAAAGTATACATAATTATGTATGATCTTTATTGTGTATTTATTGCGCAATTGTTTTCTATTTGCTGCGTTTGTTTTCCTTTGTTAAAAATGTTACCTATTTGTTTACAATAAAATGAAACGCACAACAATGTAATTGAATTAATTATTTTATAAATCAGGCAACATTGTTGATAAGAAGGAAGGGACAATATTCTAATTGCCCAGTTGGATATAAATCAAATGGTATTATTCCGTATATCCTTTAGTTCCCGGCCATGGAAACAATGCGACATCTGTTTATTTACATCTTGGTTTGTTTGTTATGTTCAATGCATAACAATATTTTAAAAAAATAGCGTGCTTTTCTGTTGATAAAATTGTTGTAAATCAGTGAAGCATAATTAGAAGAAAAAAGTTATATACTCCAAATGAAGAAGCATCTGAAGTTTGTCCAAATGAAGAAGCATCTTTTTTATCAACTTAAAGTACTGTCTAACTTTTCTACGAATTACAAAAGATATACAATTTGATTTTATTTTATAACCGTCGTTGAACAGCCAACCCAAATTTTGAGTTTACGGCTACTAATATTCAACTTCTAACTTTGTAATTTTGAATTCAATCCAGAAGACGAGGGAACTCCTGGATCAAGGATTGGGTAAAATTTATCTTCGTGGAGGATTTTTGAGGGAACTAACTTTTTGCATTACATGAAGAAGAAAAAGCGTGAAAACCTCCCACGGTTAATCTGACAGACAACGCTATACAATGAACCCGGTTCGCCACATTAAGATGAACGCTCTATCCCCTGAGCCACCACTGCTCAATTTTATTTATTTTATTTCATAACCGTCTTAGAACATCAGATTCACGACTACTAATGTTCAACTCCGTAGCCTTGTAATTTTGAACCCGACCCAGAAGACATGGGAACTACTGGATCAAGTATTGACAGAAATTTGCCTTCGTGGAGGAGTTTTTGATGGAACTAACTTGCATTTGCGTTACACGGAAAAGAAAACCACGAAAACGTCCCAGGATTAGTCTGACGGCTCGGCGAGCCTTTTGCGGAATTCGAACCAGAGTCACCTCGTTGGGAGGCGAGCGCTCTATCCCCTGAGCCACCACGATTCCCGTGCTTTACAATTGGAATGAGTATTGCTTTGCTAACTTAGCCACTTACATTAAAATAAGAATTTATAAACAACGCTCGAATTAATTAAAAGATTTGGAATAAGATAAGGTTTCGTAACTAAGAGTTTAGTTTTTTTTTTTTTTTTATATAGTAAATTCCTGTATGACGAGATCTTATTTAAATTAGAAAAAATTTTCATAACTGAATTTTTCAAACCAGGAAAAAGTAGTATAAAATACACTCGGAAAATTTTTTTTTGTTGCATTTATAAAAATACTTGGTTTTTACTAAACTCGAGAGTGGGGATTTCAAATCTGAAATTAGTTTTGCACCTAAAGCTACAGGTTTTTTTAAATTATTTCTTTTGTCGAAGTGCACAAATTTAAAAAAAAAATTAAAAATTTATATGTATAACAGAGGGTCGCGTAAATGATGCCACAAACTACTAGGGGAGTCAGAGCACATCATCAAGATTAAAACTGTATAGGAACTTATGCCTGGAAATGTCGTCGTACGCGGTTAGGAGTGCTTTCCTATTATGACCTATTCAAAAGCACACGAAGAGACAATTTATAATAGGGAAGCGTCCATTACCGCGTACGACGACATTTCCAGGTATCATGGGTTTCTATACAATTTTAATGAGATAATGTGCCCTAATTCCCTGAGAAGTCTGTCGCAATATTTATGCGACCCCTGTTACAAATAACGTTAAGTTTGTTCATTTCGAAAGAAAAAAAAAAATAGAACAAAAAGTCATTAAAAAACTATAGCTTGAAGAGAGTGAAACCTATTGAAAATTAGTGACGTGAAAATATCCAATATCCGTTAATAAAATCTAATGCAACAGAAAAAAAAGCGTTCGTCAGTATACTTTGTAAATAATAAAATAATAGGTAAAGTAATTGACTTAAATGTTATGCATTTTTTAATATATTATAGTTAGTTTAATAATAAAAAAAAATTGCCAAACATCAATTAATTAATCATGCAATTTTTCTTCAATTCAAAATATGTTATTTAAAAAAAAAATATTAATATCTCTCATGTAATTTTCACTTAAAAATTTTACATGCAATTTTCTCTCAATTCCAAACACTCTTTTTTTCTAAAATAGCGAATTGAGTGAATTCGATTAATAATCAATTTCATAATTAATGTTTTGATAAATATCAATTAACGTTAACAATGCATTCGCGATCTCAACAAACAAGAAAAGAGGAAAAGTCAATAGGAAACTTCGGACTCGTTGAAACCGTATTTATCTAAACATAAATCTTAACCCATATTTATCTAAACATAAATCTTAACCCGTATTTATCTAAACATAAAATTTAAGGAATCTGAAAAATTGTAAAATAATGCGTAAACATCTACGGAACAACATATGAAAATACCAGATCTGGTCGTTTGCCCGACAACTCATTTTTCCTGTCCGAGAGTTCGTGGGTTCGAACCCACCGGCCGAAGACTCCCGAAGTGTAGTAAAGTGACTGATGCACGTTAAATCTGTCGAGTCGCAAAAGTCCTCCATGTTCCCATAACAAATCACCACCTCTGGGGGTACTGGATTGGAGATCGATCGTTCTCTGATTCAGGTCAAAATTACGATCTGTGGATGAATGAATGGGTCCGCCCTATAAACGGGTGCGACGTATGTGTGGCTGAAGTCGGATTCTTGGCCGTAGGATGGCGCCACTGAAATAATAAGAAACGCACACTCTGTCTCAAATTAGCTCGGTTTCACCGAGCAGGCTTGTGCTGTGGCAAGTGGCATTAGACACAACACAAAAACAACAACTCATTTTTCCGCCATGCACATTTGCCTGACAATTTATTTTCCCGATGAATTCATTTCCCTAACAGGGATGGCATGTAAGGGACATAAGTATGAGATTCTTTATTGGCAACTGTTTAATCTTTTAAATAAGGTTGGGCTACTTATGGCAAGAATGTACAAGCGATATTTAATGACTGTTTATGTAGTAACTTCTTCTGTTCTAAACTTTACCCTCTGCTTAATAAAGGACCTTCCAGAACTATAGTTATAATTCTAGGTAGCATTAATACATAGCATTGCCGAACAAATGAGTTGTCTGGCAAACGTATCGGAAAATGAGCTAGCGGGAATATGAGCTGTCAAGCAAATGTACCTGTCGGGTAACCAACTGTCGGAAAAATGTACCAGACTATAAAATACTATGTATATTGTTATTACACATACAAGCATATTTCTTTATAGATAATACTAAATCGACGTGTCATAGTAACGTGTAATATTTCGCATTATTTTTATATTAAATTGCTAAAATAAATGTTAAATTTGTTATCAAAGCACCACGGTGAAATAAAAACATTATAGCATATTTTCGAGAAGCCAAATTATGTTTATTTTTCATACTTTTATTTTGCACCCAGGTATACTTCCTAATAAAATTTGAATTATCACTAAATCAACTAAATAAATAGGGATTACAAATGGCACTGTCAATTATATTGTTTAAACAGCTTTTACTCAAAAAGGTTGTGTCGCAAATGCCATGTTTGATGGAATTGTATAATCTGTTTATTAGATTTCGTGGTTGTTGAAATTGTTATACAAGCTTTGGGATTGCAAATATGTCTGCAAGTATCGATGGCCTTAAAATTAAAAACAATCGAAATGTACTATTATTAATTATGTATATCGCTTTTTATTAATTTCTCAGGAATTTAATTGTAAAAGCTTTGCACCAACATCGTGAAAAAACATAGCAATTTTTACAGAGAACAATTTTAAAAAAATAAATCTGTTTATTTTCTTTTCGTACTTTTAATAACAATCTGTTTTAAAATCTGTTTTGATACTTTGAACAATAATATGTTTGTTTTAAAATCTGTTTGTTTCGATATTTTTAATAACAATCTGTTTGTTTTTAAAACGGTTTCAACACTACAAATAATAATTTTTTTGTTTAAAAACCTGTCTGTTTCAATACCTTTAATAACAATTTATTTGATTTAATCTTTCGCCACGTGAAAGAAAAACAAAAGCAAAACAACTGGTACAATGTAAACACAATGTAAAAACAAAACAACTGTTTTTTTCGTAATTTTTTAACTATGTTCTTCTGTTTATATTTTCCATAATTTTTCTCAATAGAGTAAAACTGTAGTGAACTGACTTTATTAAATTTTTGACTAGCTCAATTAGAAATGTTATAGGAAAAATCTGAATGAGAAATCTTTTGTATAAAGAAACGGGAGTTTTTAATAAAGTAAAAAGAGATTACGAACTTAAATTCTCGAAAAATGTAAATGCCGAAAAGAAACGAAATTATTTATTTTGAAAACAGACATTTTGAAGTTAAATTTCGCAAAGATATAGAGAAACTGATAAAAATATTTGTTTCTACCCATTAATAAAGAAAATAGTTGATTTCGTAAGTTTCTTGGAGCCTGAGAGTTTAATTACACGTTTCTTAAAACTCGCGATCCATAAAAAGACTTAGAATTTGAATATTTGCGAAATTTAAAAGCTTATTTAACACATTTCCTACATAAAATTTTAATATAGCTTATGGAATTTAAATGGGTATATTTTACTTATATGTATATACATAAAATGCAGATACACATGAGTTAAGTTTAATTTTTAATCGGTTTTTCGCCCAGACGTAGCATAAGTTAACACAAACTTGTTTTTAGACAAACTAAAACATAAAAGTATCATAGATAAACTAACTCAATTACTTATACAAATATTGAATGCAGATTATTAAATTTGAATGTACGTAATTATAAGATTTTAACAACTTTCTAATAGAAAATTAAAATAAAGCTTATTAGTTTGAACTTATGTATCAAAACTTATTTTAGAATGTTTCTTACAGAAAATATGAATGTAACATACTGAATTTGAAAGTATGAATTCAAAATATTATTTTATTTGAAGAAAAATTTATCTATACTTTATAGGTTATCAAACTTTAATAGAGGAAGAACAAGGTTGAAGTAACAACCTAAAACAAAATTTAAATAAAAGCTTATGTGTATTTTGAACATTATTTTTTTGTTGTAATTTTTTAATGTGTGGTCGATATAAACGTCTAATCTAAAACAATATAAACAAATTTCCATTTTTCTACCCATAAAGCGGTGATTTAGAGTCATCGTGACCAGATTTTACTGTCGCGAAGAAACATAAAATCTCTTTTAACCTTACTTTTTCAACTTTTCAGGGACACAAGGACCACTAAAGTGAAGACCAAATGTTCTAAAATCGGACTGAAATTTGGCTTTTTCCCTTGGCGATATTTTCTGATATCCTTTCTTTTAACTGAATTCTTCTGCAAACAACAATGGCCACACAATGTCAAGCGTGAAAAAATTAATTCTTTCATTCTCTTGTAATAGGAGTGTGCCAAGGCGATTTTCCGAGGAATTTCTTGATTAATGTCAATGTCTCCTTAGGAATATTCAGTGTCGAGTTTCTTTCAGATTTTAATCAAATTGATATTTGCCGCTCTGTTGGTGTCGGACATATAAAGGGTAAGTTTGAACCCCATCTTTAGATACGCATTTGCTTAAGGTTATTGTTTTAGAATGTTAAAGTATAGGAAAATATCGCAATAATATTTTCAATAAGAAATACGTAAATTTATCTTTCAAATTCGGTACATCTGTCGAATAATTTGTCGTTCAATAAATAAAAGTTTAATTTTATTTACCAAAACAAATATTAAGATTCAAATTGAGAAGGCTATTCCGAAAAACCATTATTGTATCGTTTTCTTGAACTTGGAAAAAATGATAAAAAACTGAGATACTTAAAATATGTCTTATTTTATTCAATTTCAGAAAGCGATACAAAAATCCATGAAATCGTTTTCATATAATAAAAAAATGGCGGTTTTGATTAGTCTTATTTTCTTTTTAAATAGATGTTATAATTAAAATTCAGAAAGTGATTTCCAAAGCCACCCTTCCCCCCATTTATAGAATCATTTTCTTATTAAAAATAAAATTTAAAAAAAACTGTGAGTTTAGTATGTCTCATTTTGTTCAAAAATGTTATAACTAATATTTAGAAATCGATTTTATAGTATCGTTTGCTCTGAAAAAAAAAGTAGTTTTTACTCTCATCTTAAAATATTACTTTTGAATGAAATAAAGACTTATTGAAAAGTTAAAGAGTGTTGGACAGCAATAGATTGTGAAATATGCAAAATTAAAAAACTAATTTCAACATCGCTTAGGAAATGCAAGGATGTCAACATCTAATATTAAGTGTTTTAAAAAAATTCTATTTTTTTTCAAGAGGTTTATTTTTTATAATCAAGTTAGTATTCCGAGTGTTTTATGAAATAATCAAGTTAATATGCTATAACGTTTAAGTAGAAGTTATTCAGAAAACGATATTTTTCAAACATTTTTAAAGCGCTTTGTATAATCAAGTTAATATTTGATTATAAACTTATAATATTATTGAATAATAAACTTATAATATAAATTCTGCTTATTTATTCACAATAATAAGCTATTAAAGAAAAGGTAAATAAATACTACAGAAAATGCAATAGTAATGTAAATACGGTTAAATTTAGCAGAATAAAAAACATAAGTAAATTCTATATTTAAAAAGGATAAGACTCCTAAACCTTAATACACGTTTTACAGGTCAAAAGACAAAATTTAGTACCAGCAATTTACAAAGCTATATTCATATTCTGTAAGATTTTTGAAAAAGTCTTTAAAAAGAAATAGTTTATGCTTTCATTCTGGGAATACCTATTTTTATTAAAACACTAAAATATTAAATCCCATGCATTTTATTAAATGAAGCGTTTATTGGTTTATATTATTATTTTTTTTTATTTGTATTCAATATCATTCTCCGTCATTTTTTAATTAAAAAAACTCTACTCGTTTTGTGGGAGTTTTAGCTGAACCACCAGCAGTTTCAGGCCCTCAGGGGCAATTGTCCTTGCCCCCCCCCCTTTCTTTTGAGTACACTCTTAGGGTTTGCTGTAGACAAAAACAAGGATCAAAACTGAAGCAGATTTTATAGAAATAAGAAAATACATAATATTTTCTTATACATAAATTTTAACAAAAATCCCGTTCTTTAACACGTTTAAATTTTCAATTCTACAAGCTGATTCAGAATTTGAATTTTATGCTGGTAAATTTGAAAAGTTTTAAGTAGAAAAACTATCTTTTCTGAGACAAGCTTTAATCCAAATATTTGAAGAACATAAAACTTTAAGTGAATACAGTTTAGCTATTTATATCTAAATTTAATATTTTCACTAACCTTGCCACCGTGTAGTCCAAACAAAGAATAAAATAAACGAAGTTAACGAAATTACTTATTTGCTCACTAGTGTTCTTAAAATGATCTATAATGGTGGAAGTTAAACAATAAAATTACATAATTTACAATTTTAGTGATGTTTGCTTCAACGCGACAAAAGTTCAGTATCATTAATTTATTAGATCTGAAAAATAAATAAGATAATTTACAATTATAGTGATAGCTACCTAAACGGCACAAATATTCATACTCGAATTAAGATATCTGATTTTTAAATTAAATCAAAACATATCACAATTTAAAACAGCTTTTAGTTACAGCTACCTAAACAGCACAAGTGTTTTTAGATAGAATTGTGTTTCTCGATTGGTAAAATAAGTCAAATCATATAATTTAAAATGAAAGCTGCAGCTACTTAAATAGCACTCATATTCCACATTGAATTCAAATGCAAAATATACAGCAAAAATATTCCTCATCGCATTAAGATACTAGACTGTTAAATTAAATCAAAACATATCATTATTTAAAATTTTAGTTACAAATACCTAAAAAGCAAAAATAATTCTAGGTGAACTGATTGGTAGATTAAATCAAACAATATAATTTAAAATGAAAAGCTTCAGCTACTTAAACATCACACACATTCCACATCGAATTAAAATATAAGATAAACAGCACAAATATTCATTGAATTAAGATATCAGATAGCTAAATTAAATCAAAGCATATCATATTTTAGGATTTTAGTTATAGCAACTAAAACTGCATCAAATAGTTCTAGGTCGATTAAAGTTGGTAGACTCAATTGGAAGATTACAATTTAAAATGATAGATGCAGCTACTTAAACAGCATATATATTCTACATAGAATTAAAATATAAGATAAATAGAATAAATATTCCTTATCGAATTGAAATATAAGATTGCTAAATTAAACCAACACATATCATAATTTAAAGTTTTAGTTACATAAACAGCACAGATACTTTAGATCAAATTATGTATTGTAAATAGATCGGTAAATTAAATCAAAACATTTCATGATTTGCAAAAATAACTACGACTTCTTAAGAACCACAAAGATATAAGTATAAGTTTAGTTAAGATATAAGTTACATAAGTTTCAGCCACAGAAAGATTCAGGATAAGTGCATAATTTTGTTATTTTGTTGTACGAACTAGTTATTTGCTCAATACGAAAATTTGGAAGAATCACGAAGTTCGTTTTACGTTTTATCACAATAACTTGTAAATAAACATTTCCCTACGTTATAGATACAATGTTAAATTGCTACTCAATTTTGACGCAAATTATTATTTTTAGATGAAATTACATAATAGTCAAATTTAAAAAGGTCAAAATTATTTAAAACATCACATTAATTACAATAATAAAGATGTTATTTTAATCACTGAAATATTCAAAACATATAAAAATGATTGAACTAGGTTAACTGTCCAATTTAAAAATTTTAAAGCTTATTAAAAATTTATGTCCAATTGTCACTAGGATGTGAAATTAATGAAAATAGTACTTTCTGTGCTTTTAGCACAATAAAATGATTGCGAATGTAAATACTTTATCCTAACGAATAGCACTTACATCTACTTAATATGGTGAGATAATAAGTAATAACATTATTTACATTTAATCCTAACGATGAGGAATGAAACCATAATAAGCATTCAGGACGAAGGCAAAGTACCAGAATCCAGCTGCTAATTAACGAAAATTAAATTCACGTGTTTCATGTAGATCTACATGAAACACGCGAAAAACACTCGAGTGCGGGGGGAAAAACATTCTGAATAATTTTTGATCAAACGATAGGATTTTCATGTACCAGGACTCAATCTTATTATCACGATTGAGGATGAATGATATGACAGTCAAATATTTTATAGAGCAAGAATTCAAATCTGTTAGAAAAGAAGGTTTGTTTATTTAAAGATAAAACGTTTTTGTGTCAGATTTTGTAACACTAAATACCGTCTGCACCAACTAATGACAATATTTGAGGTCACCTCTTAAACCATTAAGATTGAGTACTAGTACGTGAAAATCCAGTCATTAGATCAAATATAATTCAGGGTATTTCGATTATTATTTTTCGCATTGTGCAAAATAAAAAATGGACCACCCTTAATATCTTTTGATCCTAATGATTGGATCTTCAAGTTCTAGGTCTCAATCTTAATGGTTGGAGGGGGTAACCTCAAATACGCTAATTAATGAGCAGACGATATTTTAAGTTACAAAATTAGATATAAAAAGTGCTTTCTCTAAATAAGCATACCTTTTTCCAGGGCTAAAGAGAATAGAAGGGCTGGTTCACTCCTTTGAAGAAACTCTCGCCGCGCCAATCCTCCGATTTTCTCTAGTGACCTCATTTAGGCGCAAAGCTCGCACTTTTACTTCAAGAACAGAGCGTTCGGCCTTACTAGCTCTGACTAATACGAGTATTGGAGAATTTCTTTTTGTGACATATTCTAAGACATTTGTTATTTTCTATAATGACTTTCCTCAGTTTTTGCAGTGAATTTAAAAAAATTTAAAACTATTAACGAAATGCCAGTTTGCACGATTGCAACTTGCAAAAATTCTGATAGAAAAACAAGAGGAAAAAAATATAATTTTCCGCGTGTTCCCTAAAGTAAATGAACTATGTAAAGAATGGATTCCGAAATGACACAGTTAATATGAAACAGCAATACGTTTTTTCTATCGTTAAGAACTTTTATAAAAATTTGTTATCTAAATAGAAACCGCCTCGTTACTTCAAAAAGAAAGGCAGGTGAAAAAAATTAAAAAATGGATAAAGTCAAAGAAAATTAAAACGTAAGTAAAAAGTATAAATAAAATATATAGTGTATAGTTGAAATTCTCCTAATTTCATAACATATTTTTTAATGTAGTTATTCAAAATATTTATGATTTTTAAAAAAAAATTATATTCTCTTAAATTTAAATATCTATAAATTATATCATCTTAAATTTAAATATCTATAAACAATTGCAAAATTTCTAATGTCATTATGAACCTAAATTATCATTTTGTTTCAGTAATTAGCGTTTAAGGTTGATGTTTCCTAATGATTAAGTATGAACAAATTGCTATTAACGGCATATTTTAAAATCAGGGATTCTAAATTTAACTCAACTTATTGTTATATAAGAACATGTAGATAAAAAAAGTGTCGATATATGCTTTCATTTTTCTTAATAATTAAAGTTAAAACTGAACTTTTTAAAATAAAGTATTTATAGTGTCATTTTCGCCAACTAGTAAAGTATTTTTATAAGTTTAAAATGGTATTTTTTTTTTAATATAATGGCCAAGAAAGACTTTTTGAACTATGTTTATGAACGCATATAATGTGTTAATTACGTAAAGTTTGAAAGCTAATAACCAGAAAAAGTCTTACTTATTTTTACAAAGAGAAAGATGCAAAGTTGTTATAATATCTTTGCGTGCGATCTCCGAGATCTGTGAACACAGTGACGAGGAGGGAAATCGTAGCTTCTGCTCTAAGTGCGGAGTGAACTAGCCCTTCTATTCTCCTTAGCCCTGACCTTTTTCTCGACGGATTCGGGTTTTTGAACCCCAAATCATAGGGGAGCGCTCCAAAGTTTGGACCCCTTAATGTTAACTTTTCTCTGCATATTTCGCCATATCTCGAGAACTTTTTTAAGCGAATTGAAAAAATTTAACTTTTAGTAAATATTTATTATTTTTATTTTATTTAAGAATGGTCGAAAAAATTTTTCAATTGTAGGATTTATCATTTTTGAATCATTTTAAAGAATGTAATTTTAATATAGCAAAATACAAATTTTGAGCAAATTCGTCGAATAGCTCCTGAGAAGTCGAATTTCAAAAAAAAAAAGTTAGATACTTAAAACTAAGATTTCGCAGGAACTGTTCGTACGATTTTGCACAAATTTTATATTTCGTTAGACAAAATTACATTCTTTAAAATGATGCAAAAAATTGTACACCTACAATTCAAAATTTGTTAAACCATCTTTAAATAAAATAACAAAACATTTACTAAAAGTTATTTTTTTGCAAAGAATCATCTTTAGATAAACGAATTTTATGATTGTGTGTAAATTTTTTAAAATTCGTTTAAAAAATTTTCGAGATATAACGAAATACGCAAAAATTAAAATTAACATTTAGAGCGCTCTCCTGACCAAATTAATGGGACCATATTTCCTAGATTGCGGCTACCCCCTACATTTTAAAGGTCAGAAATCTGAATCCGTTGAGAAAAAGGTATGTTTATTTAGAGAAAGTACGTTTTTGTGTCTGGTTTCGCAATTTAAAATATCGTCTGCATTAATTAATTAGCATATTGGAGGTCACCCCCTCGAACCGTTAAGATTGAGTCCTAGGACGAAAAAACCTGATCATTAGATCAAATGTTATTCAGGATAGTCCGTTTTTTTATTTAATATTTTTTTTTTATTTTGTGCATTGTACATACACAGTGGTAAATTTTAAATCAGTTTGAAGATACAATAAGAATGAAATTATATTAAATAACAAATTAAAGGATATCACCTTAGATAGAAAGCTTCAATTATGATAATTGAAAAGGCATGTCTAAACGCATATAATTGTTGATGTTCTTTTCTTCTGGATTTTATTTAGTAGATGTTTTTGTGTTTTATTATTATAATTTTTCACTCGCTTTCGTTGAATAAATGTTTTAAAATGTTCTGTAATTATTATGTTCAGTCGGATAAAGTACTTTTTTGTACTATAAGGATAGTTTGACCTAATTAATTAGCAAATTTGAAGTCCACCCTCATGAACCAATAAGATTGAGTAAGATAAGTACGTAAATAATATAAGATAAGTACGTGAAAATCCAATGATTAGATCAAAATTTATTCTGCGTTATTCCTTTTTTTTTTTTGCACTCAATATGTATAACATGTAAATAAATCTATATCATTGTTGTAAGTACAATAACGTATTTTCTAACTGTAGCATCATTTTTATTTTAGTGGATATATTTTAGAACAATAATTTAATCTAAAGCAGGGAGAGTTCATTATTAATTTTGAGGTAATTAGAGGAATACATATCAATTACTAACGATATATATGTAGACAAAAATACATATTCAGGATAAATAGCTCAGAGGATAGTTCAAAAAATTGATATTTATTGAATGATTCATGAAATAAAATATGACAACTTGTAGAAGAGATAGGCCGCAAAAGGTGCTCTTTGAAGTCTCTTAAGAGGCCGTTATACAGCTAGAAAAATCATTCATGGTTAATTTTCTTTTACCTACATAAGTAATTTAAAATATAGAGTTAAGATAAGACAAGATCAAATCATGGAGTTTTAAATACTGAAAAATTGTTTTAAAAATATCAAGATGCGAACAAATTATGGGACGATTACGAAGTCGGAAGGTTGGCCTGCAATAATTTGTTTGCTTTATGATGTTTCGAAATCGTTTTTTTTTCCCCAGCATATGAAATTTCATGATTCTCTCTTGGCTTACCTGAATTCAATATTCTTTAAATTATAAAATACCAATGAAGGTGAAAAGAATTCACCACGAAGGATATCTCTTGCGGTGTAACGTCCTCTTAAGTCAACACTTTTTGTCAACTACCAAACAAATATCTTTAGAAACTAACACTTTTGCATAAAAATAATGTGTTTAAACATATAAATTTTACAGTACACTGGCATCCTTTGAGATTTCTTTATTCGCAAAACGAGCATTTCTCAGCTTGCTTTGTCGGTTCGAATCAACATTGTTCTGTGCCCTTAACATACGAAGACGTCATTTGTTTCTTAAGTCAAAACAATAATTGACGTGTCTCAGACGTCTTCAACACAGAGATGCCAACTTGCTCTGAACAGCAAATAAATATTTTAAAGTGGTAGTTTATCAATTGTGATTCTTGGTTTAATAAATTCAATTTAGTAGATTTTTATCCATCACTATTGCTAAATAATTCGTAAGCTTATATAATTCTCCACTTTATAGTAGTTATGTCATGCTATACCTTTTAAAAAGCAAGCAAAAATAGTCAAATATATGCAAAATTTAGTTTGTAGTTATTTACAGTTTTTTTTAAAAAAATATTTTGGCGTGTCAGGAGCAGATGGCATTTCTGTCAACATTCCGTTGCGAGTTGTTGTTTACAATGCAATCAAAGATCATTTCTATATAAAGAAATTAATAATTTCGAACAGTTTATAGTTTTAAAATGATATGTCAAGGGGTTTAGTTCCTCAATGCACCCTACATTTAGCAGCATTTGCACTAAATCATCTTCTATGTGTTATTAAGAATCAATAAATCTGAGAGAAATAAAATTTTAAGTATTTCAAGTGCTAATATATGGCAAAGAATTCAGCTTTCGAAATGGGAAAACAAATTTTGTGCTTGCTTTTAAATATTCTTCTATATAGACATGCTTTACAACATTTGTACCTTTCTTTTCCAGACTCGTAATTCTTCTGAGATGCTAGTCAACATGCTTCTGATTAGTTTCATTGTATCAACGATAATAGAGCGTAAGTATTCATACAGCATAATTAAAATATAAAAGTTATTTGCTGATTAAGGCATGCAAAGTATTCCACGAAGACTCCTTTAGTATCTCTAAAATGATATTTTTTATAAACCTTTTTATATCTTAGTTATAAATTCATTGGAATTAAGTCGTAAAGTTTATTTAATAATATAACAATGGTTTACTGTTTAGATTTTAGTGAGGAAGCTTTCACATTTTTTTACGTACCATTGGCGAAGTGCCCTTAATGTGTATAATTATGAAAATTGACGCTCAGTGCTCCGAGCGTTCAAAGCGATCTCGAACGCTTTGTTGCCATTACGAATACCCATGCACCCATCATGTTGGCAATAGTCTAACAATTGACGATTTGGATCATACCTTTACCGCAATCGAGGTATTTTGGAGAAAACATTCTAATAAGCTAGTTAAGCGATTATTTATTGTTTTGATTGTTCGCGTCAACAAATCTTTCCCATGAATTGTCATTTGACAGGTCTTCCTATATAAGCCTGATTGCCCCCTGAGCCGTCCGTGACCCCTCAACGACGTGGAACCGAACGGCCGGTCCAAGGATCACGTTTATTAACCATATCAAATAGTTTCCGAGCATAACAGCTTCGCCCACTTATACCTCGTAATATAAGGCATTGACATATGCAATAAAAAAATTTCGAATGTTTTTTTTTCAATTTTAGACTGGAAAACCCCCTTAGTAAAAAATGGATTTCAGTACTTATATTTTCTAAGGAATACTCTCATATATTTTGCACAAATTTAACGAAGAAATTTTTGCATTTATATTCTAGTTCTACTCTCAGAATCACAGTGATTTACACAAAGACGTTAGGCTTCTGCGGAATGCTTTTTGGAAAGCGCTGCAATATATTTTTTAGGAATAAGTTGTTAGTATACTAAATCTATTTAGTATACTAACAACTTACTATTACTTTAATCTATTAAGCATTATTGAAGAAAAGCGTTTAAGTCATAGAATACAATTTAATTACATCCAGTTTAAAATCTATCGCGATAAGTTGACAAATAATAAATATTGACAAATAATGCAAACTATAAATATTACTGACAAATAAATATAATCATTCTAAGAACCTTTTCAATTCAGGGTTTTATTTAAATAAACAAATAAATTAAAAACAAATAAAAAATAATTATAAAAATTCTTTTTTTTACGGTGTATATTATCTTCGGAAAAACGAGTTTTATGATTGTGGGTGAATTCGAATTCGTCGAAAAGAATATATGTTCTGATTTTGAAACTTTAAGCATAGTCTGCACTAATTAATTAGCGTATCTAATGTCAGATCCTCGAACCATTAAGGTTGCAACTTATAGTAAGTGAAAATCTAATCATTAGACCAAACGCTATTAAGACGTCCTATTTTTTATTTTTTTCTCTACCCGTAGTATAAGGGAAAAAATAGAAGAAAGGGAGAAAAAATACGGCTGGCATTAATTTAAATTAACAATGTAGTAGCAGTTTATTTACGTCGCAAAAAAAGACTTAAACATATTAATTTCATTAATTACGTAAGCGTTTTATTTCTTAATTTTAAAAATTGCATGCTTGAATTCTCGTCACGACTTTCTTTTCGGCCAAGAAATATAAATAGAAATAAGACCTTGGTCCTTTAAAATTCTGCACTACATCAAAATTATAATATAATAAACTGCTGTTTGTAGAAAATGCAACACCATGAAAGAATCATCAGAATCAAATGAAATTTAATGCAGAAACGACTTGTACTGATACAAATAAATGATGAAATTTTCAAAACAAAAGAAACAAATTAAGCGTCCGAAATCAGTATTTGGTGCAGCCACCACGCGCTGCAATAAGTGCTGCTATACGACGTGGCATGGAGTCAAACAGATGTTGAATATCTGCTTGAGGAAGAGAATTCCATATCGCTTGTATGCGCAACCAAAGTTCGTCTTTGGAAACTGCAGGACGCGGATCACGAGTGAGACGCCGACCAACCATATCCCACACGTGCTCAATAGGCGACATATCCGGCGAATAAGCAGGCCAAGGAAGAAGTTGCATGCGTTGTGCTGAACAGAAGTCTCTAACAGTCCGCGCAACATGTGGGCGTGCATTATCCTGCTGAAAGATAGCTCCAGGGATGCCTTGAAGGAAAGGAACGACTTCGGGCTGTAGCACTTCACGGACGTATCTGTTGCTATTGAGATTACCCTCAATTCGTATCAAATTGGATCGTCCATGATACGAAATCGCACCCCAGACCATAACTCCGGGTGTTCGACCACTATGTCGTTCAATAATACACTCAGGAAGGCAGCGTTGACCGGCATAACGTCTAACACGAACACGGCCATCATGGGTCCACAAATTGAAGCGTGATTCATCTGAAAAGACAACTTGGTGCCAATCAGCTCGCCAGTCTCTGTGCTCAAGAGCCCACTGCCGACGCAGCCGTCGATGATCCGCCGTGAGGGGAATCCTGTATAATGGCACCCTTGCACGCAATCCACGGCGCAGCAGACGACGACGAATTGACGAAGCCGACAATTGTACACCTGTAGCAGTAGACCAATGTGCTGCCAGCTGCCTGGAGGAAGCTGTGCGATCATTCACCGCCATGCGGAGCAGGTGTCGATCATCGCGCTCTGACGTCACCTTCTGTCGTCCAGTGCCTGTTTTTCGAGTTGTTCGGTGCTCGTCGGTCCACTGCTTCCAAACTCGCATCACTGTGGAACTGTTCCGCTGCATACGAGCTGCTATTGCGCGATAGGAAAATCCTCCTTCTCGAAGGCCGATTATCCTCCCTCGTTCAAACTCCGTAAGTTGCTTGAATTTCTTATTCTTCCGTCGTGGAGGCATACTCAGGTCTCACTAAACGTTTGCCACTAACAAATAATCATAGACTATTTTCAACGTCCCGCTACAGCACTTTATTTATACGCTTTCAGCATCAATTCAGAGGGCGCTGCGCGCGCCACGCACGCGCGATGGCTCTGAAACTTTATTAATTTGCATAATATCCTATAATTGACATTTGCTGCGAATTTCATTTGATTCTGATGATTCCTTCATGGTGTTGCATTTTCTACAAACAGCAGTTTACATCGTCATTTAACAATGTATATCACGATAATTTCCAATTTTAAAACCTTACATAAATTTACACTGAACGATATTTTTGTAACTCAATTGAAGATAGACAATTTATTTTAAAATTATCGATAAGGATTGCGATATTATAGTATATATTGCCGAACGCGGTTTTTACGCTATATCGTGGGAACACGTTTTAGGATATTATCACAATTTTTTTGCAAAAAAAAAAAATAAATAAATAAATAAATAAATAAAATAAAATAAAAAATAATATTTCATGGATAAATCATCCCTTTTTCATCCATTGTCATTGTACTATGATACATGTTCCTATGTTAAAATTGTTCTTTATATAATGCCAATCATAAAATGTTTATTATATTTCTTTTAATGAATATACTGAGAAAAGTTTTAAAAATAAATGAATGCATTCTCGTATTTTTCCCCAGTGTTTACTAAGAGAAAATCTTAAGAATTCTAAGAAAGAAGTATTTTAATTTTTTGCATCTGTAAACAAAAAGGAAAATAAAAACTTCTACTAAATTCCACTTACTCACGTAACTTTTGAACCAGAAATATAGATATTTGAGTTAACATTGCAAACAGAAAAGTTTTTTTTAAAATTTATTTTTATTAATTTTTGTTTACTTGCTGTAAGGATAGAATCTTGTAATTGAAATTTCAACCCACTTTTCGACAGGCTATAGCACTTAAAACTCAAGCAAAAATTATCGCTAAATAATCAATATAGAGCAATTACACAATAAATAAGGAGCATTATAAACCCCAACTACTGTCTGATTTGTTAAAGTGTTCATAATTGAAATGAAGTTTCTAACCATTTCAAATAGAACTGATGACACCATTTTAAGGAAAAAAAAGAATTAATCGACAGTCGAAATTTCGATCACTTTTCGAACCAGCTGAACAGCTAAAGTTTCTACTGAAAATCTGTGCCTGATGCAGTAATAGTTACAAGGGATACTATCAACCCGAGAAGAAGACCACTGATACACAACCACCTCACAATTTTAAAAAAGAATGCGTGCTAATATTCTTATTGCAGGCTAAGATTAAGCTAAGTTTCCCCACCAAAGTTAGAATGTTAATTAACGTGAGGTTAATTAAATACTACGCCGTATTACATATTGAATTTCCTAAAATATAATTTTTTCTAGTCTTATTTAACCTGGATTTATTATTTGGTTATGTATTTTACTGCAACCGTTATTATTTTCGTTTTCAGCGTATGGTAACTTTGTTTAATAATTAGTTTATGTTCTACATGATTTCGTGAATATCTTTGTGTTAAGAAATAAATAAAATCTTTCTTTATGAAAGAATATAAAATGTATCACTTAAGAGAATTGATATTGGACGGGTTAAACTTACTCGAAATAGACTGGAACGAACAGTTGCTAATATAAACAAATGCCATGTTACATCAGTTAACCAGGAACCATATCCACAATCACGTCACTTGCGGGTATCCAATTGTTTTCTAAATTGTGCAAGCAAAATCCACTGCTTTCCGACATAACAGAGATAAAAATAAAATAAATAAAACTTCAAAAGAGTTAAAAAGTAGAATATTAAACAGAGAATGTCGCATTACCTGTCTCGAGTGTTTTTAGTTCGTTTTGTGGAAATCTTTTATCAATTTTTCTCATCTATATCTTACATGAACTGCGTATAAATATTTTTTTATTAACAGTATAGTCGTAAGTTGGGTAAAATATTTAAAGTCATTGTTAAGCTTTATTTCATAAAATAAAAGAGTGAATTGTTACAACTTATTCGCTCAAAGTAATAAAATTCGTATAGAGCATCTAAATAGGAAATAAAACGTTATTTGTGTTCGTAAAAAATGTTTCATATCATTCGTTTGAAGATTTAAGTTCTTCAAACGCTTTGTGCTTCACACTTTTTACTTCGTGGATAAAAAATAAAAAAAACTGTTCCACTTAAATTATTGTTGAAAAAAAATACAGGATTTGAAAACATTAGGGGGTAATTAGCTATAGCTTTTAACTGACGGTAATGCTATATAACATCAAGCTATATATAATTACTAAGAGAGAAGTCTCAAATTTGGACTAAGTGTTCCTTATCAGATATAAAAAAAAATAAAAAAACCTATAAGAGTTGCATTTCGATATTTTGTAAATATCGAAATGCAATTATTGGCCCAAAATTGATAATGCTACTAAATAAAACGATTTTTACCAAGATGAAAATCTTAAATTTTAACCATTATAAAAACCTTATAAGATAAACAGAAGAACTAAGCAAGTTTTAATTCGATATTTGTAATTATCTGGGAAATTAGGCAGTAAATACCAAACTGATAGTAATGCTGAACAACACGTCTTTACCAATGTAGTTTTATTAAAGAAAAATATTTATTATCACACATTTTTAAATATCAGGGTTTACAGAGGCAGTTTAATAATTTTAAGTACTGTTTTTACCAAGACAGAAGTCTCAAATTTTGACCAGGTGTTTCTTACCAAGTACAAAGAAAAACTAAAAAGGTTTTATTATATTTGCTGATTATCGGCGAAATTAGCCTAAAATTGATAGTTATGCTGAATAACACGTGTTTTCCAAGTTCGAAACCTCAAATTCGAAACATGCCTTCCTTATAAGAGAGAAAAAGAAGAACTAAGAAAGTTTTATTTAAGTACACGTTAGTGCAGTCAATTCGTTTTTAAACTTGTACATTTGGACCAAAATAGACTAAGAATGTCATTAAAAAAAAAACTAACTTTTAGAAAGAAACCTAATGCAGATTTGAAATCAGTGATAAGAAGGTATCTTAAATCTGTTAAAAAAAATCTCATGCAAAAAAAAAAAAAAAATACAAAAAATTTCGCCAGTGTACTTTATGCAAGTTAAAAATATCGCGATCTATTTGGTACCAGCAACATTTTTCTCGAGATAAATTTAAAATTATAATATTGCCAAATATTATATCACACGTTTGAATACATCCCTCAATTTTTTTAGGTCTTCCAGTCCACCCCACCCCACTAAAAAAAAAAGTAAAATCCCTAAAAAAAAAAAGAAAGAAAGAAAGAAAGCACAAAAAATTCCTAAGTATTCCAAAACATCACAAGATTCCCCCCCCCCCCCCCCTAGAAAAATAATTCGGTGAGCAAATTTCAATTAACTTAATCACTGTTTTTTTCTTTTTTAATTTCAATATCCCAAACTCTAGCTGGATTTTCCGCAATGGGCATTAATTACTAAAGTAGAGACTTAAATTTTTTCGATGAAATACAACTCAGGTCGATTTTCCTAAATTCCCTCTCATATGTATAAAGTCTATTTTTTTTAATTTTTATTTTTAAATTGACGTGACAAAGTTGCTGTCCAGCTGACTATTTTTTTTTTTTTCATTCTGCTTCACGTTCTTAATTTCTCATAAGCAAGCCTTTTTTGGGAATAAGTAGTTTAATGTGTGTGTTAGTGACAAAAGCAGAAAATTAATCCATATTTTATTTATTTAATTTTATAATTCCATAATATTTTTTTCACAATGAAAAACAACTCTAATAGAAATTGAAATTCATTCATTTATTAAAAATGGAATGGAAAAAAGCTGGAGAATATAGATTAAAAACTGTTTTCATGTGATTTATGGATCACAATACCCTCCAACTACTAAGGAATTTCCGTAATTTCGGAAAATATTTTTCACAGCGGAAACAAAGTTAACGTTTTAATATCTAAATAAATTGGAATTAGAATGATTTTATTTAACATTACACGTAAATGATTTAAACTGATATATAAGAAAAGGTCGGCAAGACAAGTGGTCACATTCTTAAATTCTGACAAAAGTTTTATAATACATATTTCCATTTATTTTAAAACTTTATGCTTTAATTTAGAAATATTTGACAATAACTTCAAATATTCGAAAGAGCGTTTGCGATTGATAAAAAAATAATAATAATAAAACAATGAAATGAAGAATAAAGAAAAATTTATGAAAAAAAATTAATAATAGTGTGAGAGAGAATTAAAATTTACAAGCCATATTGCTTAAAATATGTGACGATCAACAAAAATATATAAGTAGCAATAAGAGTTATGCTACTTCAATGCGTTATCATTCAATATTTTCGGAAAGTTTTGAAAAACAAAATAAATTAGTATCATATTTATAAATTCGCACGATTTATTATTATTATACAACCCAATCAGCAAATTCATTCCTTTTTTTCGCTAGAGGGCCAATCAAGATGCTGACAGCTATTACCATTTCTTTTGCATCCAGAATGACAATAATAAAATTGTATTTTACTGCGGTCATCAAGTTGTAACAATTTGATCTATACACCCACATAAACAATTTTCTCAACGTGACATTACAAACGTTTTATGGTTGAAATAATAGATACCGTCATTTCCGAATTACTTTATGAACGTCTGAAATAAAAGCAAGGAATTGCTATCGTCACGCCACATCTTTACTCAGTTGTTAAGATTTAAAATTATAAGAACATACTTAAACACTCGTGTCAAGTGAACACTCATGCCAAAGTTTGAATTAATGCTCTAGATGAATTATAAAGAAAACTTTTTAAACTCGCAAAAACTGCTATTCAAATATGGATATTTATAACTATGCATAAAAAATTTTCGATGAGAAAGCTTGATGGTATACGAGAAGATCCAGATATTTTTGGTTGTCGTAATATAACATTAATAAAAGTCATAACCCGTAAATTACTTACCTATTTGTCATCATTTAACGATGCTTTGCCACGCAAATTTTTTGCCTACAGTCAACACATCTCTTTATTACATCTTTTGCGGAAAAAGAATTTACTACAAGCTTTTTTTTGTTGTTCATAATACAGTGAAATCTGTGTAAGTTGACCAATTGCGGTGCATTACTTTAGTGGTCAACTTCGACCAGGGGGGGGGTGGATTAAGCATACGCGGGGCCCTGGGCCAATAAAATTTTTGGGGCCCTTAGATAAAAAAATTTTCTCGTATATTTTTTTTTTATGTAAATATAAAAGTATTTATATATCTTTTCATTTAAGAAAGCATATTTAAAATTAAAATAAATAATAATAAATTAAATTTTATTTTATTTTGTTAAATTAGAACTAAAAAAAATAATCATAAGATTTTGAAAAAAATTGAAATTTATCCACACTTTACGCAATCAACGTTACTATAAAATTGGTATTCAAAAATCTTTTTTTTTCTGCTCTTGTGATCAATAAACTCATCGATAATGTTATCAAAATTAATTTCACGGAGAACATCTGATTCGATAAACATCAAACTTAGCATGTCTAATCATTTTTGAAACATGACGCTTCTTTGCTCATTCTTGATTCGTTTAATTTTTGAAAACGAGCGCTCCGTAGAACAATTTGATATCATAAGAGTTAGAAACATGCGAAGAGCAGTTTCAACATTTGGAAAAACAGATAAAGTTTGTTTTGAAATAAAGTTTCGTGAAGATCAGAATGAGTGAACTGAGTTTTTGATGGGAATTTTAATTTTATGTAACTCTGAAACTGTTTCAGTTCAGAATAAAAATCTTCCAAATCGTCAAAATAAAAGTCAACTAAATTAGAAATTGTTTCTCGATATTCATTATAAAACTCTAAATAATTATAAAAAACTAAAAAAATTAAGAAACACTTCAGTTGAGGCACTAAATAACTTTTTTTTTTCATTTAAAAATTCTCAGTAATGTCAACAACATTTAATTCTTTGCTTCTTGTTTAAACAAGTCTCAGCTCGCTATAGTACCGCTTTCAATTTTTCACGCGCAAATCAAAAAGACAAATTTGAACTTAAAAAACATTGATAAATATTATAATACATAAACTATAATAATACTTATAAATAATAACTAAAATAAGTAATAAATAAATATGTAAAAAATATGTAATAATTATGTAAAAAAATTATCGTATATTTGAAATTGATTTTTTTTTTTAAAATCATTGTTTTTTTAAATTTAATTTCAAAAATTTTTTTAAGGGGGCCCATAATCTTTGGGGGCCCCAGGCCATGGCCCAATGGGTAATCCGGCACTGACTTCGACAGGCGGTTAACTTATAGAGGAGAATGAGTCATTGTTTTCTTTTAATGCATGTTATTCCTAAGAATCACATTATGTATGTCATTATATACATTTCCAATATGGTCGTGATATGGAAATACAGAAAAGATCCAGATATTTTTGGTTGTCACTAATACAACATTAATAAAAGTCATAACAGTATTTACCCGTAAATTACTTACCAATTTATCATTACTTAACGATGTTTTGCCACACGAATTCTTTGCCTACAGTTAACACATTTAATTATTTATTACACCTTTTGCGGTAAATAAATTTACTACCAAGTTATTTTTTATTCATTCATAATACAGTAAAACCTGTGCATTGCTTTAGTGGTCAACTTCGACAGGCGGTTAACTTATAAAGGAGAAGGAGTCATTTTTTTAATACATCTTATTTTTAAGAATCCTCATAAGAATACCATTAATAAATATTTATGTCATTATATACATTTCCCGTAAGGTCAACTCACGAAAAGGTTTATGTTAGCGCTTCATGCTACACTACTTTTAATTAAAATTGTCACACCAGGGAAACGGCACACCACGCCACACATATAAAATTTGCACGACAGATAAAACTGAGTGTGGTATGAAAACAATTCGATTTTCCGCACATTCATGTAATGGAGGTGCAACGCCGGTGGTGACCTCTATAATGCATGTAAAATCAGAAGTTCGACAGCAATTTTCACATACCCAATTTGCATTTGAACGTTATTTCCTGATTGAAAAGGTACTGTTGTGCCTCGAGTAAAAAGGAGAAATGCTCACAGGTAAGTGTATGATTTTAATTAAAGAAAGATTTTAGCCCACCGGAATTTTATTTTATTTTATGACCTCCGTTGAACAGCCGACCCAATTTTTGGGTTTACGACTACTAATGTTCAATGCCGTAGCCTTGTAATTTTGAACCAATCCAGAAGACAAGGAAACTGCTGGATCGATACCCCCAGAGGTATTGATTTGTTATGGGAACATGGAGGACTTTGAGACTCGACAGATTTAACGAGCATCAGTCACCATTTACTACACGGGGAGTCTTCAGCCGGCGGGGACCGAGCTTACGAACACTTGGACATGGGCCCAGCGCCCCACCGACCAGGCTATCCCGGCCTAGACCCACCGGAATTGCGGTTTATTGTACAACATTCCTGTGTGCTCGTCCAGCTATAACTGTCCTCGGAATATGGAATGGACGGGTTCAGAACGGTCACGCAGAACGTCGTACTAGATTTCAGCGGCCCTTTTACCATCACGAACAGCTAAGAAGATAGACATTTTATTCCCATGACCGCAAGGGGTAGCACAACGATATTACGATCCACGAGTATAACACCATATTTAAGACAAGAGATAATTTGCAAGGCGACAAGTTTGTGCTCAAACAGTTCGATAACGTTAGCAGCCGTATAGACAGGCCAATGTGGCAACCAAGGCTTTTGCTGCCTTTGACGCAGTATCACACACAGTAACATTTTCATCGATGAATTTAATGATCAATCTGGACCACGTCATCTTTGCAGATGAATGCCAGGTTTTTACAGAACCATCATCTCCATATCAGTGTTTGGCGGCATCATGGAGAACGGAATTCATGGCATCATAGAACATTAATTCAAAACAGCATCATGGAATATTAAATGAAAGCTTATTTTAACTCATATAAGTTGTATGTCTAAGTTTCAGCCACTAAAACTAATTAACCTGAAGTTTCCAGAAATATATATTTTTCTTAAAGCTTACAGTTATCATTCCAGTCATATGCCAGATTTTAGCCATCACAACAGAGAATCATGCTTATCTCATAGTACTGAACGATACTATTATTAAGTCGATATGGTTTAAAATAATATATATAATTCAGAACAGTGCAGTACAAATTATGTTTAAATGTATTTAGCTATCTTTTTCTTAATCATTACTCTGTATATGTTTGTTCAACAAAAACTAATGCAGATAACTGGAAAGGTGCATAATATGATTTATTATAGACGAAAATGGTAGACTTGACAAAAAAAAAAAATCTTAAAGACCGACAGTAAAAATAAAAACAGGAAGAAAAAAAAAAAAAAAAACGTAAGACTTTGATTAGCTGTAGTTTGAGCATGTATGGAGATAGAAACTTTTTATATATAGCAACTTTATATATATATATGAAGCATATAATTTTTAGTCAATAGCAAGTAAATACTTCATTATTCTGAAGTTTATTACATTTTATTAGGTCAGAAAATTGTGTAGAAATAACCATGGTCAAAGATTATAACAGTAAATGCTTACATATTAATATGTTATGGTACTATTTTGGTTTCATTCCATATTAGGACACCTTTGCAGATTTGTCAACATTTTTATTTATTTGTTTTTTTCATTTATTTATTTTTGAGATAACACTGCATTGTATTTCCGATTTTTACAAGTTTGGGAAAATCTCTATAAATTTACACCGGTCACATGCTAATTAGATAATAATAAACATAATAAAAATTGTATTGTTCTAATTTTAATTTTAAGAAAGAGAGTCCCATATGAGGAACCTTTGTCATATCAATAAGCTTAATACCACTGCAAAGGGTAAATAGTACTTTTTTAATAGATAAAATTAGGGGTTGTGACTATTTATTAATTAAAAAAAAAACTATTTTTCCTTTAAATTCCTAGCATTTATTAATAGTAACGCATCTATAGTATATGGTAATCTTTCAGTGACTCCTTGTACAAGCATGTCCCAAACATATTCCAGTTTCTTAAAGGACCTAATAAGGCGGCAATCGTACAACGCACAGATGGAGAGCAGAGATAAGCGGCAAATTAATAGACGGTAAGAAATTTTGAAACTTTTAAGAAAATTATTAAACTGAAGTACGAATAATGGATTCATGCATTCTTCTGTATATATCATATACTGAAGAGATAAAAGTCATGGGATAGAACTATGGAAATATACAAATGGCAGTGATACCGCGTACAAATAATTTTGTGAATTACATATGGGTTGTAGACCAGCAGGATTTTTATTTGTGTTCAAGTTATTCATCTGAGGATGTTTCTGATGTAATTATGACGGCAAGACGAGAATTAACAGACTTTAAATGTGAAATGGTAGTTGGAGCTAGAAACAAGGGGCGGTCCATTTTGGAAACTGTGAGGGAATCCAACATTCCTAGATCTACAGTGTTAAGAGTATGCCGAAAATACATAATTTCAGATATAAAATCCCACCAACTTAGTGTACGACCGCCTGCAGTTAATCGCTCTGAGACCGCTGACGTGTGTGTATTTGTCAGTGTTAACAGACAACTTTGTGAGTAATAATGAGTGTGAAATGGGTGTGTCCATCAGTACAGTGTAGCGAAAGCTGCAAGGGAACAGAAGACCAACTCGAATGCCTTTACTAACAACACATCATATCCAGTGCCTCTCCAGATCTCGTGACTATATTGGTTGGACCCTAGATGACTGAAAAACTGTAGCATGGTCAGAAGAGTCACGATTTCAGCTGTTCAGAGCTGACGGGAGAGTTCAAGCGTGGAGCAGAGCTCACGCAGCCATGGATTTAAGTTGTCAACAAGGTAATGTTTACAGTTTTTCACTTTCAAGGTGGTTAGATGTTTGGTGGTATCCTCTAAAAAAAATGTTCAGTCTTCCTCTTCGTCTCGAGTTTAAAGGTTTCCCCCAGTCATGCCAAACGTCTGGATTTGAAGTTTTTCACTTTCAAGGTGGTTAGATCTTTGGTGGTATCCTCTAAAAAAAATGTTCAGTCTTCCTCTTCGTCTCGAGTTTAAAGGTTTACCCCAGTCATGCCAAACGTCTGGATTTGAAGTTTTTCACTTTCAAGGTGGTTAGATCTTTGGTGGTATCCTCTAAAAAAATGTTCAGTCTTCCTCTTCGTCTCGAGTTTAAAGGTTTACCCCAGTCATGCCAAACGTCTGGATTTGAAGTTTTTCACTTTCAAGGTGGTTAGATCTTTGGTGGTATCCTCTAAAAAAAATGTTCAGTCTTCCTCTTCGTCTCGAGTTTAAAGGTTTACCCCAGTCATGCCAAACGTCTGGATTTGATGAATCGAATTATGTTTTTTATTTTTAATCTCATTAAATTGTCAAGTTTACTATTTCTTATTTTTTACCGTGTATTATTTACTCTAATTGATCCTAAAATTCTTTTTTAAAATTTTAATTTCGAAAAGTAGGTTAGATAAGTAGGTTAAATTCGTCCTCATTTCTTCGAGTTCAAATTTCACTGTCATTCGTAACTATAGGTCTGATAACTGTTTTATAGATCTTCTACACTTGATTTCTTTAGTAAGAAGTGTGTTCTTATATTGGTATAAGTAAAAGCATTTTCTCCCTTTTCATATCCTGGAGTTAAATTTCATCTGATGATCTGTTAGTCTTGAAAATTGAACCAAGGTTGCTAAAACTGGAAGCTTTTTCAAACTTATAGTTATCTACCGCAAGCGCGGTTGAAATAGTTGTAGATTTTATTCCTGCCATAAATTTTGTTAATTAATTCTGAGGCCTATTCCATTTGCTCTTTATAAGATGACTATAAAGGAAATTAAAGATATTCTACTTCTACTTACAATAACTATATCATCAGCAAAAGCTGGATGGTCTTACTGATAATTGAGCCTCTCAAATCCAGTTGACGCGAATTATATATTCAAGTACCATAATAAAACGTAATGGTGATAATGAATGCTCTGCGTGTGTCTGACACCAACACCAATATCATCTGTAATCTCATCTTGCAATACAATAGCGGCTTTAGACCCTTTGAGGATAACTTTTATTAGTTTAACTTAATTGGAATTTTCAGCTCAGCTAAAATGTTTACCAACTTAATTCTAATAATTACCTCAAATGCCTATTTAAAATCAATAAATAATGCAGTGATGCCTCATAATTGTTACAGTTCATTTTATCACCTTTTTTATATATTGGTATGATTAGTCCCATTCTTCCATCATTTGGAATATCTTATCCTTTCTCCCAATTGTTAATACCAATTCAAACATTTATTTCCAGAGTGCTTGAAATATTCCACACTTATAACATCACTCCCTGTTGCCTTATTATTCCACATTTAACAATGTACACAAAATCGTCAAAAGATGGTTCCTCTATATCATCATATACATCAGCGGTTCTGAAAAGGTCTTTCGCGGAAGCTTAGGGTTCCGTGAGTTAAGACCTTTATTTTTCTTTCTTTTTTTTAACCAATAATGATTTTTTAAACCTGTAATAACTTTCGAATCTAACAATAATCGATTATTTATTTTATAATTAGATTTTTATTACGCAATTATTTAAGTATAGTATTAATATAAAAATAAATAGCAAACTTTAAATATATATATATTTCCAATAACGATATATTGAATAAATTGTTAAAAGAATGTGCATTTACAGATGACTGTATCCGTATTTCTCACCGCACTCTAAAATTCAAAATAAAACAAATTCAAAAACTACGAATTATTTTTCTCCGATAACCACGTTTTATAAGTTCTTTCTCAAAAACCACAATTTAGCTTATTATATTCAATTTCATTTACGCATACGCCCAAAACTAATAGACTAAAAGCAAAATAAAACCTAATAAGAGTGTCTTTGATGGAACAATAAAAAATATCATTCTTCACAATAAATTGTAAATTAATAAGGTTTTTGTGGTTAGCATATTTACACCAGCTAATTGACCTTTTTCAACAATCAGGTCAATTTAGGGTTCCGTAGCCCAGAAAAAATTGAGAGCCGCTGATCTACATAGTGATATGTATTATTGTCGTCATCCATCTTATCTGCCATACTAAGCAGTTCTGAGGAAGATTCCTTCCATCTATCTGTTACTTTACAAAAATCTGTAATAACATTTCCGTTTTTATCTTCGCAATTCACTGGTCTAGGTTGAAAACTCCTGGCACAGTTGCTAGATTCTTGGAAAAATGTTCTATTCTTATTATACTCCAAAAGCTGTTCGGTCTTGCGCAGTATAAATTTCTTTTTCCTGTATGTAATTTTAGCACTCCTTCTTTTATCATATTCTATTTGATTTGCTCTCGTAGTAGTTTCATTCTAGCTTCATTTTTTTCCTCCATTGGTACTACTTTACATGCATTATCAAACCATTCATTCGTTGCAGATTTTCTCTTATCCAATACTTCTTTGAGGTTATAATTAATGGTTTCTCTTAAAAACTTTCATTCGTTTTCAATATCATCATCAGTCATTGTCAAGGACACATCAATCTTTTCCTGTATTCCAGGGACATTTTACTGTCTCTTAATTGTTCAAGATCAAATAAAATCTTTTTTATATTTTTTTATTCTGTAACCTTTGAAACTTTGTATCGAAATCTGGATAAAACCTGAAAGGGATCAGAATCACAATCTGCACATTTATATAACCTTATGTCAACAACAGATGTTGCCCACCTTTTTGATATCAGTATATGATTGATTTGGTTATCATAATTAGTTCCTGGAATATTCCAGGCTCCTTTATGAATGTCTTTATGTGGGAAACAAGTACTGAAGTTTCAAATTGTTAGCAGATGCAATAATAATAGCTAATTTTCCTTTATCATTACATGAGTGAAGACTATGTTTCCCAAAAGTTAGATTTCTTCTATACATAGATTCTTCTCCTCCAATTTTTGAATTATAATCTCCGAATATGATTAAACGTTCACTACTATTTGATGAATCAAAAACTGCCTGTAAATCTTCACAAAATTGTGACTTGACGTTCTCTTTAGAATCTTTCGCTGGAGCATAAAAATTAATCAATGTAATATTATGGAATTTTCGCTTAATTCTCAATTCACATATTCTATTAATTGGGATGAAGTTAAGTATTGTTTTCACGCTTTTTTTTTTTTTTTATAATTTTTTTTATCAACGAGAATCCTGTTCTTCTGATTCTCTGTGATGTGGTACCATTGTAAAACATATGAAATTCTTTCTTCTTCAACACACCAGAATCGTTCCATCTAATTACCTGGATAGCAGCAATATTTATTCTGTGGAGGATCAGTTGCTGGGCCACCTCCATCATTCCCCCCGCAGATAAAAGTGTTTTAACATTCCATATCCCAATACGTAATTCTACGTGTCGTTTTCCTATATTCGGTTAAGTCGTCTACCTTTAGAGAGTACTGAATTTCTTTGTTCAGCTTTCGTAACATTGGGTTTTTTTGCGGGATAGGGCAGTTAACCCTAAGCCCAACCTCTAATCTTAAGGACCAGAGTGTTACTCTTTGTCAGGTGCTTCAACCAATGACTCATTCGATATGGGTGATCCCCCATCGAACATTTATGGAATATCAAGAAGTCAGCGCGAACACAAAATCCTGCACTCGCAACACTTTTGCAATTATGGACATTTATTAAGGCTGTATATTCCAGCAAGATTATCATTTAGTTCATTCTCTTAATAAAATTTTTTTTTGATACAATAATCTAAGTTTTCCTTAAAAAAAATAGAAATTTAAACATAGAAATTACCAAGAAAAACTCTTAAATAATAATCAATGAGAACACATATAATTTAGAAAATGTTTTCAAAGACTTCTAAAAAATTCAAAACTTCAGCAAAATTTATTTTCATCTATTTTTGTTAATTGTTTGCACAATGATAGGCTTCATGCAACTCGAGGAGGATGCATAGAAGTTTATTAATTAATACTCTGGAAAACTTTAATATTTAATAGTTTATTTTAAGTATTAATTTATCAGGAAAAAAGTACTTATTTTGTAGTATACTTAATGGCTACATTGCATATGCTGGAATTTGAATGATTTTTAATTTTCAAATTAATAAAGATACTAATTTTAATTGAGTAAAATAAATTTTTTTAAATGTATTACTTTCAGATCCTGGTGTTGTGGAGATTCTTTGAGTTCTTCAATAAGTAGCATGACTAAACAAATTAGACGTGGTTTACAATATGGATGGAAAATAACTGCCCAAATAATCAGTTTGGTATGGAAAAAAAAGCTTTTTAATTGATAGAAAGTTTTCAATGAAATGTTTGAGATCTCATGTTTTCATTGCTATTTCTTTATTGTGAAGTTTTGTAATAATATGTTTAACAATCAAAAGATAAAATAATCAATTTTGAATAAACGTACAAAAAAATAATAATACATAGTTAGTGTTTTTAGCGATACCACCAAGAGAGAACAAATTGAAAATCATTTTGTCAAATTCCTTAAGCTGCATACTATATTTTAGCAATACTTAATTCTCATAAGACGCAAAAATGCAATTAAATAACTTCAGAGTGATACATTTATTTTTGCAAAGTATGCTTAATTAATGCGAATAGTTTTCCCTGTTTTTATTACATATTAGAGAAAATGCCAATTTGCAAAAGAATGTATCTGAAGAGCTTTAATTGTTTTTCTTAGGGGAGTGTCGGGTATCCCCGCCCACTGTCAATTTCATATGTATAGAATATTTTTTCAAGTCAATGGGCCATCGGACATTAATTGTTATATTAAAAAAAGATTATTTTCCAAGTTTCAAGTATTTATGCAGCTGGTAACATGGTAAACAATAGTTTTGAAAATATGTTGAATACAGTAGTCAAATTTTTTAAATTTCTATTTTTTTAAGTTAAACTATTCTTTTTTTTTTGGTTTATTCTTTTTGCATTATTTAATTAGATGATAAAACAATAGAAACATACAAAAATATTGATTATTACTCAATATTATTCAGAAATATAAGCAATACTCCTTAAGTGGGCGGGGCTACCTGACTCTCCCCTACATATTGCTTAAAGAAAGCGTCAATTAGCAGAACCAAAAAGTTATTACTGCACATTAAAGTGATAACGATTTTTTTTAAAATATTTATTTTGGAATTATAAATTTCAAATTGATAAGCAATTGTCACTGCGGTCACATATTTGTTAAACATTTTCGTCAAATCAAATATTACTTAGCTCTCCCAGATTGGGTCGAAAATTCCAATTTGCAAAAACGTCAGTACATTAAAAAATTTAAAAATCAGTTTAAAAAATAAATAAACGTCAATTTAAAAATTTATAAAAGCATAAATATGAAACCTCTTGGATTTCAACATAAAAATGTAAATTAATAGTAAAAAAATGTACTATGAATATGAAATGCAACATTAAGTCAGCTGGAATCTACAAAAAAACTTTAATCCGAAATCTATATAAATAACATAACCAACAGATAGGGCAGAAAAACAAAAATCTGAAGTTAATGAAAATTAAGGTTTTTCTAATAGATTACGGGAATCTATATGTTTCAAACCAAATGTGATCTGTATATCTATGTGCGCTGTAATAAATAAAGCTATGATTATCTGAAATCTATGAAAACACAGGATGGCCACAACAGGGGAAAATGTAAATAGTTTTGGTAAAAGTTTCATGGAAATTTAAAAAGTTATATTTTCACGATAATTTTAGGAAGTAAGACAGGGAATTTCAACATCTAGATATATTTCATTAAATTTAGAAATATAATTAGGTTGATAAATATTAGTTAAAAATAGTTAGTTTCTTCAATCAATCTCTACCATTTTTAAAATTTTTTTTTTTCCTGGTAATGGCCATTTTGGGACAAGACTATTTAAAAAAAAATCAAAATCGCCTTATTAGATACATTTTCTAAGCATATAAACTAATAATCCTAAATGAACCAAAAGTATATAGAAAAAATAGTACATTATCACAAAGTAAATTATTAGTGTATCATAACCTTAAGAGGGTGTATCATAAATCCCTTCGGAATTAGGAAGGTTTATAACAAACAAAATATTACTAGTACATCAAAAAATTTTACTTTGCCTCATGAAGAAACATTTTCAACTTATTCTTTTTTTTGCCTCACAAATGTTCAATATACGAACACCTGGTGCTGTGACAGACTACAAGTCTAAAGTTAAATTTTCGTCAACATTTCTGCAACATTCACACCTGCCAACATTGGAGAAATAAAATAACGGAGATTTTACTAGCGACATTTTTTAGGCTACGCATAAAGTTTTGATACATCATAGATAATCACGTAAGTCAAAAAGAGAAATTCAAAATTGGAAATAATATAAGCACTTACATTTAGAGAAGTAAAAATTATGTATATAAATCTTAATCAAAAGAAGATTTCTCAAAAACATTATTTATAATTAAACTATTGTATTTCGTGACCGTCGTCGAACAGTGAAAATTTTTTTTTGGTTTTCGACTCTTGCAGTCTTGTCATTTTGAACACATTCCAGAAGGCAAAAGAACTCCTGGATCAACCAAGTATTGGGAGAAATTTCCCTTCATGGAGGACTTCATGATAGAATAAAACCGCATTTGCATTACACAGAGAGGAAAACCATGAAAACGTCGCACAATCAACTCGACTGCAAGGAGTCATTAAACTATTAACACTCAACATAATACAGTACTGGCAATAGCACTATCTGTTGAGAAAGAAGAGAAGTATTTTTGCCACCAGCGGGTACTTTATTGCCAATCTTTTTTTTAAATTTTTTAAATTTCATCAAAAAATACGGAGAAATTTGAGAATATACAGGTAAACAGGAACAAGTCGTAAAATACAGGAGTCTTTGTTAAAAAACAGGTGACTTGGCAGGTATGAACATTTCATGATCAGTGCTAGCAAATACGATACTTCGTCGTAAATCTATTAAATCACATGGCATAGGAGGCACGAACATATATTTGATGTAACCTTATAAAAAAAAATACAGTCTTAAAAACTGAGACCCCGGTGATAACTGTTATACCTGTAACATGTCCGTCTGGGGACAACAAAATTTTACAGTATAACTAAAGTCCTCAAAAAACGAAAGCGACAGTCTTCAGTCATACCAACGTATTTGTATGACATACTTGTCAAGCCAACGTTTCATAATTGGCGATCGAGATGGGCTATAGGTGGCATAGGGCAGAACTCTCGACTTATGACAACATTCGCATACTTTCACAAATAGCATGTGGAGAGTCATAGGAGAAGGAAGTACGTTAGTTTCTGTCCTGATTTTCAAATAGATTAAAAACTTTTAAGTTAGGAAATTAAAAGGAACTCGAAACTACATTGAACATAGTTCTAAAAGAAAGCATTGTGGAAATTTATAAAAAATATTTTTGGCAATTGAATACGAAAAATATTACGGAAGGGGAAAATATTGTAGTACATTCCTATACAACTGAAAAGAGGAGAGTGGTTGATTCATATCGATTTATTGATTATTTACTTTTTTTTCTATCCCATAGTAAGAACAGGTATTTAGTTAATAATATAGAAAACATTTTTTGCGTACAATTTCTCATATAAAAATACTTTTATCATTTCAGTATAATGGCATTAAAGGTATAATCGCTCTCTTCAGTCCCGACAGTTCCAAGATGCAAGACACACAAGACATAGTCGATCAATTAAGGAACAGAACAAAGCAATCTGTATTCGAATATTTAAAGATGATTGGACTGAATTAAATAAATATTTTTCTTACTTTTGTATATGATTTTGTGTGTCTACTTATATTTTAAATATGTTTTGTAATTGTTTTGATTTAGCTTCTTCTATTAACGATTCTGAATTATACACTATTTATAATCCGAGTAAATAATGTAAATGTGCAAAAAAGCTCAAATTAAATCACCTCATTAAATTTAAAACATAACTAAAAAAGAAACAAGTAACCTTTTACAAAAAACAATGCATTTACTTACCTTGAATAGCTCTCTGGGATCAATTTGAAAACTAGTGTGATAGTTTAGACTTATAAAATTTGATAAGAATATTTTTTAAAATAAAATATTTCTCTCTCTATTTTATAAACGATTCAATTTGAGAACTAAGTAATTGTTTAGACAAGTCAAATTTGAAAAGAATATTTTTTAAAATAAAATATTTCCCTCCCTTTTCTATACACTATTCAATTTGAAAACTATGTTTTACTGTTTAGACTTGTCACCTTTTATATATGAATATTTTCAAAATAAAATATTTCTCCCCCTATTTTTACAGTGAAGTTCAACAGATGAATCAGATTAAAAGTTCATTTCAACATCTTTGACATTTCTGCTATTAATGAATATGATATAATATCGTCCTGTAAATTTCAATATGTAGAGTTTTTTTGTACAATAAATACATGGTTAATATCTACTTTTTAATCTCTACTAAACAAATTGCTAAGTAATTAACCCTTCTCTTGTTTGTGTATAAACAATTCTACAGTTAAACTATTACATTTAAAAAAAAAAACAAAATTACAAATTTACAGGCAAGTAGACATTTCTGAAAAAAATGCAATATGTACAGAAATAAAATTTAAAATATGTATCATTGTTTTGATTCAGTAAACAAGCATTATACTATTCTAGCATAAGTACATAGATAACTTTGTTTTTCTATTATTTTAAGCAAAATAATATTTTTTCACAGAAATTAAAACTTGCCACCAACATGTGCATATTACTGACTGAACATATACAGCACTATTCACATTTCTAATTATGTCACTGACATGTGCAGCATATTATTGATTTATTCATCAGTCTTTATACAAACAAAACTATGAATGTTAAAGTTTAGGATATTATTACTTACCCTCAATTATCTAATTGGCTATTACCAAATTGAATGAACACAGTTGCTGAAATTTTTTTTATTATATAATAAAATCAACGACATAAATTTTGTGCCCGATAATAACTTAAATTTGATAAATTCGTAAAAAAATAAAAAAATTGGCCTTTTTAAAAACTAAATATATTTATTACCTCAATTCTGTAAAATGCATATTTGAATGTTTAGGCACAGGAGTTTAAACCAGCTCATCAACTCTTTTTTTTTAATTAATTTATTTTTTTTTAAAGAAGAAATATTGCAACAATTTATTTAAGTCAAAATATTGCACAAAACAGAACTTACAACAACATAATAAGCTCTAACAACAATCTAATAAAATTGTAAAATTTATGCATATCATTCAGAAATGTGTAGCTTTAACTAAAGAAACTTACATATTCCTTGGGAGATAAATGTTCCGACGAAGAATTTTGAAAGAACGAGTGGGTAAGCAAAACTAAATTTTAAAACTAGCACAATAATATCATCTAAAATTAATGTTGAAATTCAAATGGAAAAAGTCACTAATTACAGAAAATTAATTAGTTTTATTACATTGATCATTAAAAAAAAAAAACAAAGAACTTTAAAATAAATTAGGAAAACAATTTAAGGAAAAAATAAACTTAGATGAATATTAAAACTCTTTGCACGTGAAAGGTGTATTTTGTTGATACTTAATGGAAACTGGAGGCTGTAAACAGAAATATAGTCATTAAAGGTTAACTATGCAAAGAATAATAATATATATAACAAAATATAACTAAGTGATTTTGGATTTTTTCAACTTGCTTGGATAAATTAAAAGTTTGGAAAATAAATTTTCTTTGCAATTTGTGAAGTTATTAATTAAAGAGTAAAATATTGAATAATAATTAATTTAAACATAAAATTTATATTACACATTATAAAAGAACTTTGATGTTCCAAAAAATTAAATTTTAACAAAATAATGTGGTATTAAAAAAAAACAGCTTTTTATAAATTATATTAAAAGATATACAAAAAACCAGTATACTGATAATTATTTATTGCAAACAAATCTGATAATTAAACTAAATCATGTTTCCCTTGAATAAACAACAAATAAATGAGAGCTACAAATTGAATTGTTAGAACTGCATTAATTTCCATAAAGATTTTATTTAAAAAGTAAATTTATTCATTTAATTTTTTATTTAGTAATATTTAGTAAGTAAATATACTTACTTCTTATGTTATTATATTAAAATAATTTCATGTAAATTAATTTCATTTTATAAAAAAAAAAATGACACATCAGCAATGAATAGGAAGTCATGCTTTAACAAATATTTAATATGTACAGCTGCCAAATGGTTAAATGAAAGCTAAACTATGATAAAACCTAAAATAAAACATTTATTACCATAAAATTTTTATTTAGAAAGCCAATTAATACTACTTGCTTACTGCTTTTATCACATTTAAAACTAATTCATGCAAAAACATTCATTCAACGAAAAAAAAGCATATTATCAATGTATAAGATGTCAGCGTAAAGTACAGTAGTCAAAGGGTTAAATTACTAAAAAACTTGATCTACAATTGACCTTACTAAAAAACTTAATAAGATATAGCTTTTAAATAAGTTGAAATTTTATACAAAACCTTTTCAAAAATATATCATTCTTTAAATATTAGAAAATATGGAAGAACGTTTCTGTGAAAATATCAGTAGAAAACTAATTTCTTACACAAATGTCAACATTTTCAAATATTCAAATTTATAGAAAATAAAAGAATTATTTATAATCCACAGAAGTAAAATAATTAAATTTTAAAACTTCAAATGAATATTTATAAAAATAATAAAGTAAAAAATCCTTTAATTGTAAAATACAATCGAGAGGATATTTCACGTCAGAAAAAATAAAATAAAAATAATTTTTTTTAAAGCAATATAAAAGCAGATAGTGAATTATATAGTAATGGTGGTAAATCATAACAATAAATAACTATATTCAAATCATGACAATCTATGCATAATAATGTTAGTTAATAATTTTTTTTAAAAATATGTGATCCTGGAAAACTGAACAATCATAATTCAGATATTTGAATTTTGCCAGTTTTTTTTTTTTTTTTTTTTTTTTTTTTGGTTAGGGCATTACTGTAAACTTTTAACATCTTTATATATTACAAATGTTTTGCCACTTATCTGAAATGTTTAAAAATGTAAGAGTATTTTTCTTAATCTAATATGTTTGACATATTAGATTAAGTCATTAGTAAAGGAAATAACACCTTTTTATTTTATAGTAAGTGGGTTGAATGGTTAACAACAGTATAACACTTATTTAAATTTCTTTATATTAAAATTTAAGACTGGTAGAACAATAAAAACTAGAAAGGTTGAATTATTTATACCGAATCGAAAAAGAGGCAGACATTACAAAATGCAATCTAAATATTCAATCAATATTCAAAAATACTATTATTTTAATCCTAAAATAATTTGATTCAAAATATTTTTTTAATGATTTTATAATTTTTATTATAATTAATCAAAAATATTTCAATGATCTAAATATATATATATACATACAGCTTTTTAAAAACATTTTTATAAATAGAATATCAAAAGGATTACTTGAAAAACTATTAAAAAAAATAATATTTATATTCTTTATCATAAAACATGTTTTCAAATGCATTCAGGTAAATTAAACCACATTAGATCTTCATCAGTAGCAAAAATAAATCTAATAACATAGTATGAAAATAGCTCCTTAAAGTACTTAATATAAAAATCCTCAATTTCAAAAAATAAATAGAACTCAAGACTTTTACAATTACTCATATTGAGTTCAGAGACTAGTTTGTTTTATAAAAATAACTCAAAAGAATTCGTAAGTATAAAAATTAATACATACATTGGTTAAAATTATGATTAAAAGAAATTAGATTTTTTTTCATTAATCAATCAAAATTCTGATAAATAATTTTTTTAATATTGCTTAACATTAAAATTTTTTTTTACTAAAATATTAAATGCTTCTAACTAAAATAGTTTTTATTATTTTAATTAAAATAAACTAATCATTGAATAAATAAAGTCATAGTTATTTTTATTTAAGCTCAATATCCTCATTACTTGGTAAACACAATGATCAAATTTTTCTATTTAATTCATATACCTCACACTCATCATTTCTTTAAAAAGAAACCTTCTATGACAATAAATTAGTTTAAAAATAATCAAAAACCTCAAGAATATATTAAACACGTTATACTATATAGAAATATTTGTCTTAAATTAAAGAGTTTCTTAAAAAATAATAACAAGAATAGTAAAAAAACAAAATCAAAATTAAATTAAGGAATTTATTTTAATGAAATCAAGTAATTTAAATTATGCTAATCCTGAGACATATAATATTAACTTACTGTTACAATTTGCCCATCAAAATATAAAGAACGTAGATGTATAATATTAAGTAATGAGGCTTTTTAAGAGTAAAAAAAAATCAAAACATTAAAAATGATCAATATGCATAATGTGTTAAGGTATTCAACTCGTGAAAATCGGCAATTTCTATTTTTAAACTTAGTTCATTAAGATGTTTATCTCAAATTTTTAGAAGTTAGTTTTTTTTTTCTTTAAGTGGACAGTCAAAATCAAAACCAGAAGTAAACTCAATAAAACAACAATGTTTTTTGTTTTGCTTTAAGCTTTTAACCTTTATTTAAGTAAATTATGTTTTTAAGACAAATGAAATTCATTTTCAAAAACTGATTTCCAAATTACTTTCTTTGTTGTTGCCAGAATTTCTTTACATTTCAGAATTTTCTTGCATTTCAAATGCATTTCTGAAGAACATTGATTCTGAGAAAATTTTTTCAAGCTAAAACACATTTACAAAAAGATTTTATTATTGAATTCTTTGAAAATTTCAAAGTAGATTTTGAATAATGTTAGCAATGTTTTGAAGCTTTAAAGCTGAATTTGTTATTTTTATCAAGCTCATAAAATAAATAAATAAATTTAAATGCTAAGATATATCATCCGTCGAAAACAATTTCCTTGATAGAAATTTTTGGCACATCTCTTAATAATTTTCAGTTTGCTCTTTAAAATTCTAAAAACTTAAGAATCTGAATTAAAAGAATTTGGTTAGGAAAATTAAATATTTGGCCTGAAAAGAATTTAATATGCATTTAAAGTGAGTATAAAAGATAAAATATTAATATGCAATTTCAAGCTAACAATATTTCAAGTACATTAATCATTTAAAAACAATTTGAAAATATATTAATGTTTTAGGGATATTAAACATTTTTCTATAAAATACTATATAATAATAAATTATATTATGTCAAATAATAATATATTATAAAATATATAATGAATATTAAGTATTAAATTAAAGTAAAGATTTTGATTGAAGTTTAAGAGCCGATTTTTTAATAATTAATGCAAAAGGACTTTGTATTAATTAAATACAAGGAAAATGTAGTAATTTTTTAACTTTAAAATATATAAAATATAATATATAAAAATTATTAATTATAACATATAAAAAATATTAATACTAAAAATATAGTAAATTAGCCAACAATGCATTAAGATTAAACGAACTCTCATCAGCTTGAAACCAACATAAAATAACTAAATTAAGACAGTCTTAATTAAAAAAAACATTCCAGTTCAAAAGGAATTATTATAATAACGATAATTTAATAACTTCATTATAAAAATGAGCATTTACACATTCCTTAACTAAAATAATAATATAAATAAGCATGATAACACTTAATGAAATAATTAGATTATGATATAAAAATGCAAAATAATAGATAAAATAAACATTTTGATTTAGTTCAAGAAGCACTTTAGCTGATATCACATTTCAACTAGCCATAACTTTCACAATTAGAGACAATCATTGCTTTCAGTTTGTCTGATATGAAATTTTTCTTTGACTTTATCAGCGATAACTTTTGCTATGGCCAAAGAGGATGTAGCAGCAGGAGAAGGGGCGTTCCTAACATGCAGAACAGTTCTTGCAAACTTCCCTTTCCCAGAATCAAATATGAAATCATCAACTAGATTTCCATTAGCATCAAGTGCTTGGGCTCTCACCCCTGATGGTCCCCTATACAGTGAACAATGAGAGAAGAAATGGGTAATAGTTAAAGAAAGGGAAAGAGAGAAGAAACACAGATTAAAAACGAAATGTCATTGTTACATTGAAACTTAGTAATAAACATAAGTGTTAAATTTCGAAGCTATAATTTTTTTGTTATATTGAAGCTTAGTGATAAAAATTAGTAAATTGAAAACCATATTTTCATTGTTATACTGAAACATAGTGAAAAGTGAAGATAAGCAGGTCAAGTTAAGTCATAAAAATAATAATAATTATATCCAAATTAAATTGTGTCAATTTAAATCTTAGTTGTTGAAAATAAATAATTCTAAAAACCTTTGTCTTTCTAGGGTTTTTATTTAAGCAAGCAAACAAAAATTTAAAAATTAGCAAATATAATTATTTTAGCTAATTTTCTAAACTCTAAAGTGCATAAAGCTCAATAGCCAATAAAATTCAAGGGGCAATTAAATAAATTGCCCTCTTGAAAAGGAAATCAACATGGGGATGACTCCTCAAGCCAGTGACATTCCTTTCAGGGTTTTGATACAAAACTGTTACATAATTTTAAGACTATTTATTTTAAAGGATTCACTTGACTATGGAGAACATTGTTAGAAAAGTCTCACTCAGTCTCATGTGGTAAATGATTCTCAACAATATACATCCATAATTTTATAACAAAGAAGTCTGATAAATAGTAGAACTACAATTATAAAACCATAACTTAAAAAATAGTGAACTAAATAAATAAAAAGACAATTTGTTTTTATGATTAGTTTATAATGAATAATTAGGTTAATTGAAAATTTATTAACTGCATTAAAAATTCAAGTAAAAAAATTTGTGAATGAAACCTATACAAAATTATCTTCTCAAAGATTTGCACATTATAATCTTTTCATTTAAAAAATATTTTTAAATTTGAATTAATATCAAGAAAACATTCTAAAATATTTCTTCTCTAAGAATGCTAAGAAAATCAGATACACCAATTTCAGAACAAGAAAGACAAAATTATATTTTGGAAATAGAATTTTTAATAAAGTTTACAAAAATTTGATTTGGATCATTTCGTTCATTTTATCACTTTTTATAGCCTAGGTTCACTGGAATTGGGTCACTTTATATAGCCTATGTTCTAAAATTAAAATGTTCACTAACAAAAACATGTCAAATTTATTAATGAATGACACAAATCTAAATGAAAATAATTCCTGCAACAATTATATTATAATAATAAAAAACACAAAACTAGTAATAGTTTCAAACCATATATTTAAAAAAAACTGATTGAAAGAATTTAATTAAAAATATTCAAGTTCTTATGATATTTTATGGGGAAAAAAGACTTACCTCATAACATCAGAGCTTTTCAATGTTGGCAAAAACTGTTTTAAGATATTGACTTGAGCAGACTTGTTAATACTTCTGTAAACTTCTGATAGACCAAAGGAAAAGTGCTTCATAGCTAATTTTTGAAGACCTCTACATATGGGAATAAAAAGAAAATTATAAGTTATTATTACACAAAGTTTTAAATGCTGAGTAATATTAAAACTAATAAAATAATTAATAATAATACTTTTAGTACACTAGGTTAATAAGTAGACTCAACATTAATTATAAATAAATAAATATGAAATTATATATATATATATATATATATATATATATATATATATATATATATTATTTCCTCAGCTCACAGAATTATATCTGCAAAAAGGAGTGCATTTTAATATTGTATCAATATAGTCAAAGCAAAAAATATCAATACAATAGTGTAAGGAGCACTCAAAAAAATTGAAACAAAAATAGAACACATTAAGTAAAAAATATATCAAGCAAAAAGCAGAAAATAAAACGTTAAAAAAATACAGAGCAGAACACAAAACAAAATCTACAAAGTTAGCAGCGTATTCAAATTAACTTACACGTAACATAATCTTTCAAGAATGATTTAAAATATTTTTGCAATAAGATTGATAGATTACAAAATATGAAAACAGAAGCACAAATGGAGTTAAAAGTGTACATAGAGGGATTTTTACATCACGTTCTTACGGCAGCACTGACACACGTTTGTTTTGTAAGTTACCAAGGATTGACCCACAAATGGATGTGCGCAAGGTCAAACTGTTATAAAATGTACACAAGCCTTCACAAATGATTGCTATTTCTTAGTGCAGATAGAACTATTTTAAATAAATAATCAATGTTTTTTGTTTTAGTTTGCTTTTAATTTTATATTATAAAAATTAGTTTACTTAAAAAAAATGAGTTTTTTATTTTTATTTTGAATGCTCAGTTTTTTTTTGAAAAATAACTTTTTTTTTCTAATTAATCTTTAAAACTAAGTCATTGATAGCAGCGTTTTAATACACTCTGACTGTAACATGAGGTAGTTAAACTCTCTCAGAGATCGTCAAAAAGAGCTCTTTAAATAAGAGCCACTCACTGTGCCCCCCAAAAGTGGTCGTAAATAGAGGAGGTCGCTACTTAGAGGTGGTCTTTCCTGAAGGTTTCACTGTATAATATGTATATAATACAAAAATTATAAAAATATTTTTGTATTAATAAAAGCATTGAAACTCTTTAGTTTTCATAAAATGTCTTTGTTAAAGAATAAGTGCAGAGATATTCTATTTTTGGGACTTCAAGGCTGAAAACATACCAATGAATTACAAATCAGATTTATGTTTCAAAGGAGGAGTTATTTTAAAATCTTTCCCTCTTTCACTTCCATATAAGGAAGTATTAAACAATTTTCGATGATGTGTAGGGATAAAAGGAATGCACGACTGGCCCTTTCTTCCAACTTTTGGTTGTAGTATTTAATGCAGGAACGACAGTTTTAGCATGACTTTTGGTGTAAGATGTTTCCCATGTAAGCTTTGCCGGAATTTTTTGGATAATTTTCCACCTCCTCCAGTGGGGAGAGTGGGTGAGAACTTCTACATTCGACATCTAACATATAAATAAAGTCTGTGAAGAATTTTATGGCTCATGACTCCAACTAAATGGAACTAAAAACGACCCCAAAAAAACAGTGTTGTAGCCCTGTTATTAGATGTATATATATACATAAATACTGTTAAAAATTAACGCTATAATTTATGATACAAAATTAACATACACCTGCCTTTTTTTCTTAACTGTATGAGACTTGAATGAAACATTATATATTTAATAGGAAATATACCTTTTAAATTAATTTTGTAGTGAAACTTTTCTAATTTTTAAAAAAAACATAATTCTAAACAATTTAATATAAAAACTGTACTAATTTATTAACTATTTGATAGAAACGGAGTAGTAAGCATCCCTTATTACTGAAGACTAAAATTAATAAATATTTACTTAGAATAACACAAAACTCATATTTTAGGAGGTGTTTAGCTTGTTTGATGTGCTCAGGCTTAAAAAAATTGGGAGGGGGGGGGCAGTCTGTCCCATAATTTGCATATTTTCATATAAGTTTTAAAAGATTGATAAACATATTTTTCAAATATTGATTTAGATCATGAGTTATAAACTTTGGATTGATATAAATATATTGAACACATTTCAAAAGTAGCCAGAAAAAAAAAATGATGAGAAAATATAGCATTTACTTAAAAAATCCATTTTTTTTTTGTATCATGCAATGAATAAAAAACTAACTTGAATGCTAATATATCAAATGCTTCATCCATTTTAATATCTGTAATACCATAGCCTTCTCGTTTTAAAGCAAGAACAGCATTTGGACCTAACCATACAGAACCATCAATGCGAGGAGTTATATGCACTCCTAAGAAGGGTAATCCAGGCTCTGGTACCTGAAAAAAAATATAGTTGACGGTATAAGTCATTTTAGTAATGCATTCGATCATCATCAGTTATATACTGATAATGAAAAAGATACATCCATTATTATAATTACAACCGATATACTAATTCATCAACATCATAGTTAGCCAGACAGTCCAATGCCTTCCTCATTATACTAATTAAATTATTAAAAATATTGTGTTACAGTAGAAGAAAATTTTTTTCCAAGATAAATTTGATTTACAAACAAAAAAAGTTTTAGCATGAGCTTACATTATATTTTCTTTTTAGCATTAGGAATATAAATCTCTATGTTAATAAATATTATCAAATTGATTGAAAAGTAACTAAATATTGTGCTAAGAATATCATATTTTCAAGCACTTTACGAAGAATATGCTATCAGCTAGAATTTCAATGCATAAAAGTCGTCACATTTTTTACAACTAGAAAAATTATAATTAGTACTTACAGGATAAATGTTAGTTTTTACTAAATTTGACTTCTCAGGTTTTAAAACCAGATATTCGCCCCGGAAAGGAATAATTCTTGGCAGTCTAGTACAGCCAGTCATTTCAGCAAGAATATCAGATTGTAATCCACCACATGTTACAACATGCTGGCCTAATAATTCCTAAAAAATTGAAAGAATATTAATGAGCTTCATAACAATAGCAAAACGCTATTCTTCCATTATAAAAATGATTACTAAATAGCATCTATATATTATTTTAAGGTTCATATGCTGCAAACATTAGACTAAAAAATTCCAACCTAATCCAAATTTTAAAAAAATGGAGTACTTAACTATTTATTTGATCTATATTATTATTTAAATGCAAAATAAAACTAAACCATGTAAAATAAAATTATACCATAAATGTGTCTCTGTTTAATTAAATTTCAAATGTTTTCTATTTCAATTTTAAAATGATCTTTGCAGTTTTCAATATTTATTACACTAAATACACCAGCTTCAGAATTAAATATATTTATTTATATTAAATGAATAATCACAGGAAACTAAAGCAGATATACTTGATAGTATAAAACTCCAATTAATTTTAAAAAAAATGAAGATAATAATAAAATTCAACATGTTTTGAGCACTTATAAATAGGCATAAATTTTCAAGTTTTTTTAGGTATAAATGTAGAATAAAAACAAAAGTGAGTTACAATAACTTTTGTTTTCTTATTTTTGAGTGCTCAAAACATGTCAACTTTTATTACCATCCTTATATTTTTTTAAGCCTATAAAGTTTTGAAGAATCAAGTATTTATTTGTAGGTAATTGCAATTGCTTTTTCTAGCGTCAAAATAAATCTGAGTCAAAATTAAAGATTTCAAATAAGTACAGGAAAATTGCAACAAAACAAACATTAGATCCATCTAATTTGCACACATTTAAAACACATGTTACAATGAGTAAAAAGACAAATATTACCATGGATTTACTCTGGACAAGAATAGTTTTTCGAGTCTCTTGTAGGGGAAAAAACTGGTTCACTTTAAAATTGAAATATATATCTGCACCCATGGATTTACAGTCTTCAGCATATGACTGAGTAACTTCTCCCCAATCTACAATTCCTGTATTTGGTGACCAAATTGCTTTGAGACCCTAAAATGTAAGAGGAATTTTATGATGATAATATGTAATTAAAAGTTATGTTTGCATATGACATATTGCTTATGACTGTGTAACTTCTCCCCAATCTACAATTCCTGTATTTGGTGACCAAATTGCTTTGAGACCCTAAAATGTAAGAGGAATTTTATGATGATAATATGTAATTAAAAGTTATGTTCGCATATGACATATTGCTTATGACTGTGTAACTTCTCCCCAATCTACAATGGACAATTACAGTCAATTTTTTTTAAAATTTTAATGCATTCAGAATCCCTCAAAACTCCCAGAAAACATTTTATTACTTTCCTAACAAGGCTATTTTTTTTAGTTATTCTTAATCAAAAAACGCTTACTTTCGTTTTCACCTGAAACGGGGAGTCACATGATTATTCACGAACTGACGTCACATGTGTCCATCTGCCGTTCACTTACAATCGCTGCGCTGTGAAAGCCAATACGTTCTTGCTTTCGTTTGAATTTTCGTAATTAAATCCAACTATTTTAGGTGGTCAATAACTATCTGTATAAAAAATTGCACCCTAATATTGCTTAATAAAAATGTGGGTTTAATATAACGTATTTTTATAATGTTAAATTTCAGTGGTATCCACTGAAACAATGTTAATAGTTGACGAAATTTTCTAGCTCTGTATATTTCAGATTTTTTAGTTCAATAAAAAAAAGTTTGTGGTATTACTTATTAAATGATGCGTTATAAATACAAAATAACTTCGCTTTTTCATTTTTTTAACCATATTAATCTTAATTTTAATGTAAACTTCAAATTCATTTCGAAGATTTATTTTCATCTCAAGTGAAAGAAATGTTGGATCAGTTTTTTATGTAGAATAAATAGTTTTAGATTTTAAAATGTAGGAAAGCTTAAGTTATTGATATTTTATAATTATTTATTCTAGCGTGAATTCAAAGCATGCAATTGTCTTCAGCATAGCAATAGCCTTTTAAAAAACTTGTGATTCCAGCAAAACTTTAAATTCATTCTTTCAACAAAAAAATTTAAAGTTTAAAGGAAGAAAATTTTTTTTATATTCCAGTAGATTTTACTAACTTTATTTTAATTGCCTTAATCTATAAGAGTATTTGAAATCAAGAATATGCATTTATTTAGTTTCTTATTACAGAAACAGGAATTCAATTTTATAAATGCATATAAAAATAATTTTTCGCTATAGCAAAGTTCATATTTACTCAAAGAATAAAAATATCAACATTATTGTATATTTTTAATTATTTAATAAATAATGAAGAATGTGCATTAGAATTTCTTCCCATTTTGTATAAGTTAATTTTTTATTATTGTTCTTTAGCTTTAGTGAAACAAAAACTTCTAGCTTAATGATATTCGCTGAAATTCTGTGGATAAATGAGAAATTACGTGAAATTATAAGTATAACCAAATTACTGTGAAGATGATGGTCAGATATATTTCAATGGACTAAATTCTTGAAAATGTTGATACGTTTTCGGCAATACCGAATGCTTAATCTGAGATTTTAATTAAATTAAATTTTTTAAATTAAATTAAATTAAATATTTTAATTAAAAATGTATAATGTATTAATTTTACTGTTTTAGAAATCTTCATTGCAAGCACTGACAAATAGTTTGCAAAAATAAGGAGAGCAGTGAACTATAGTCAAACTTTGTTAATACTATATTGAAGAAAAAGAAATTAAAATTTATAAATTTAAAAATAATTTCAAACTGTGACGAAATTCCTATTTACGCAAGGAATAATAAATATAAGCGTTAATGTGGATTTAAATATTTAATACATAGTAAAAAAAATGACATAAACTGCATTAGTAAATATTTACTTAAAAAGAAAATCCTTCAACTCTAGTAATAAATAAATAAATAAATAAAAGAAGCAACATTAAATTACATTTTTTGAATTCTTGAACGGTGATGAACTGCTATTTTTCAATGGACTAGATTTATGAAAATACTGATTTGTTTTAATGCAACAACGAATTATAAAATCATCCATCCTATATCTATTTCTATCCAATCTGCGACTTATTTTAATTAAGTAATTAGGCTGTAATGGAGCATTATTTTAATTTAAAAGTAAGTGAAATAAAATAATATTTTCTATGAACTTTAATACCACTGATTTCAGCCGAAAAGAAATGTTGATTCGCTGTAAAGAGCTGCATAATCATTTCTTCAGATATTTTAGTGATAAATAACAGCAGTTGAAGTTTTAAAATTTTTCTTTCACTTTGCACACACTCTCAAAATCGTAAATTTAATTCACGAAATTTTTACTGATAATTTTTAAAGGATGTTCATACGATATACGTGATATCAAAACTAAAAGAGCATTGAAATAGCCTTAGCGGATGGAGAAGGCACGTTTCCATTCGGCACATGTGACGTCATAACCAATCAGGGATCGTTTTTGATTGCATCACTTACGGAGGCCTTTGGGGGCAATTTAAATGTTAATAACTAAATAAATTAACATTTGCCGAAAAAAACAATCAGATTTTCGGTTTCAGGAGAGAATTTCTTATAAGTTAGGTATGAAAATAATAAAATTTATGATATGCTGTAATTGTCCATTCCTGTATTTGGTAACCAAATTGCTTTGAGACCCTAAAATGTAAGAGGAATTTTATGATGATAATATGTAATTAAAAGTTATGTTTGCATATGACATATTGCTTATGACTGTGTAACTTCTCCCCAATCTACAATTCCTGTATTTGGTGACCAAATTACTTTGAGACCCTAAAATGTAAGAGGAATTTTATGATGATAATATGTAATTAAAAGTTATGTATGCATATGACATATTGCTTATGACTGTGTAACTTCTCCCCAATCTACAATTCCTGTATTTGGTGACCAAATTGCTTTGAGACCCTAAAATGTAAGAGGAATTTTATGATGATAATATGTAATTAAAAGTTATGTTTGCATATGACTGTGTAACTTCTCCCCAATCTACAATTCCTGTATGTGGTGACCAAATTGCTTTGAGACCCTAAAATGTAAGAGGAATTTTATGATAATAATATGTAATTAAAAGTTATATTTGCATATGACATATTGCTTATGACTGTGTAACTTCTCCCCAATCTACAATTCCTGTATTTGGTGACCAAATTGCTTTGAGACCCTAAAATGTAAGAGGAATTTTATGATGATAATATGTAATTAAAAGTTATGTTTGCATATGACATATTGCTTATGACTGTGTAACTTCTCCCCAATCTACAATTCCTGTATTTGGTGACCAAATTGCTTTGAGACCCTAAAATGTAAGAGGAATTTTATGATGATAATATGTAATTAAAAGTTATGTTTGCATATGACATATTGCTTATGACTGTGTAACTTCTCCCCAATCTACAATTCCTGTATTTGGTGACCAAATTGCTTTGAGACCCTAAAATGTAAGAGGAATTTTATGATGATAATATGTAATTAAAAGTTATGTTTGCATATGACATATTGCTTATGACTGTGTAACTTCTCCCCAATCTACAATTCCTGTATTTGGTGACCAAATTGCTTTGAGACCCTAAAATGTAAGAGGAATTTTATGATGATAATATGTAATTAAAAGTTATGTTTGCATATGACATATTGCTTATGACTGTGTAACTTCTCCTCAATCTACAATTCCTGTATTTGGTGACTAAATTGCTTTGAAACCCTAAAGTGCAAGAGGAATTTATGCAATTAAAATTTATAAATTGAGTTGACTTATTAACATTGTATTGGTTCAGAAAATATGAAGTAGATGAATTGAGTTGAGTAATTCTTTTAAAATTCAAATATAAAATAAATTTAAGAAGAGCTTAGTAGAAGTAGGTATTAAATAACATTTTTGTAAATTTAAGAACATGAGATCAGAAAAATATAGTCACAGAAGGTAGCTGTGCACCAAACTTCTCATTAGGAACATTCTATTTGATGATTAGAAAAAAAAAAAGAAAGAAAAAAAGAATTAACCCCTTTGTCTGCAGATGACCAAAATTGTACACTTTTTTAAACATACTGAAAGCAAACTTTCACTATGCTCTTCATACATCAGTGTAATAAATGAGTGATCAGAAAATTGGTAAGGTTCCTTAATTAACAAATACTGATACATAATTTATTTTTCATTATTCATAGATATTACCTTGTAATATTTCCTTATCATCCTCTATCATTCTTAATATTATTCTATACTATTATTATAATATCATATTTTATTTTTATCCCAAATTAACTGTTTAAAACTGGAAGTAGTATTCTTTTATTATAAAGTAATATCACCTTAACAGGTAATGTTTTGGAAAAAAATATTGAACATTTTTTAGGAAAAACATATTGAAAGCGGTATGTTACTTAACCATTTTGAAATTATTACTAAACAGCAAATGTTTTACATTTACTTCTATGAAACTTATTTCCAGGCAGAAATGTCATTAAAAATTAACTTCACATAATATTACTAAAATAATCTGGTGAGAAACATGAAATAATTTTAAAGCAACCAAAAAATAAATTAAAATATTAAAAAAAAAATAGTATAGTAAGTTGCAATGTTAATTGAACAAAATGGTTATTAAAATCCAAGTTTGAATTTCATTCCAATAGACATTAATAACAAAAAGTTTGGGATCTTTTAATTGAGTAGATTAAAATTTTTATGCGACAATCTGCTTAGTTTTCGTTATGAATTCTAATTCAAAAAATTTTTCGTCACTTCTTATCTTAGGGCTTTACTTTGTTCCCATAAACACATGCATTACCAGTAGAACTGATATTCTTGAATTCTGTCAATTTTGAAGGTCAATGTGGGTCTTCTACTTAGGTGCCTTAGAACTGCAAAGACCTAAAAGAAAACCCAACTCCCCCCCCCCCCAAATAAGCATGATGCATGTGTAGTACCCCCCTTGTTCACACTCGATTTGTTTCTTTTAAAATGCTTCATTCTCCTCATTCTAGGCAAAAGGAAGAATACATTAATAAAAGAACCAATATATTAATGACAGGACGTGATTTCTTCCCCTTGCCTGTAACCTCCTCACACACATTCCTTCTAGTCTCTCTAAAAGGCTCTACAATCGATGCTTGGTCACATTAGGTGACAAAAGAAATTTTTGTTTTAAATATTTTTGTAAGACTGAAAAATTGTTCCTGTCAACTATAGTGATGCTGAAAAACTAAGCACTTTTAAAAACCTTTTACCAAAATTAAGTACTTTTAAGGGCCTTTATTTTCTAAAATAAAAATTAAGTAGTTTTTAAGTACTTTTAAGGACAGTGGGAACCCTGAGTGATAATTTGCATGATGAAGGAAAATAATTTTTTTAGAAACCCTTGCACATTACATTTTCTTCCCTTCAATAGCAGCATAGTTATTTTGAATGAATCACGATATAACAATTATAATAGTAAATTGAAGTATTTTGAATCAATAATATTGAATTGTAATTACTTGAATATTTGGCTCTATTTCCTTAATTCCCAGAGAATCAAGTATAGATATATCCTTCACTCCATTTTGAACTGCTCTATTATACAAGGCATCTAATGCTTTGATTTCTTTCTTTTTCACAGCTACAATCATCTGAGATAAAGAAATAAATGAGAAGACACCATTTTTTTTTAGAATAAAATTCAATATAAGTATTTTACCTTACTGAATTATTTAAAAACATTTATCTTTATTTTGATTAGTATTAACAGATGTCTGAATAACTTGATCTATAGATAAAAAAGGTACTTTTTGGTTATCAGGCTCAAGAAAATTCAACTAGTTTTGTTTTCTTTTGAGTACAAAAGAAAATGGCTATTGAATATCACTCTCCTCTCAAAAAAAAAAAAAAAAAAAAAAAAAAAAACATTGAATTGGCTAGGGCCAGGTTAACTGAATAGGACCAAAAATAAAATAGTACAATAAATAGTAGAAAATAATCTATTAGTTGACCACTAAAGCAATGCACTGTGATCAGTCAACACAGGTTTCACAATACATATTTGAATAAGTAACATTTGAATAAATCTTGAAGCCCACATTTTAAATGCAGTATCAAAATTTCAAACTTTTAGTGGGCCCGTTTGTATATATAGATATTCTTAAAATGTAGATCAGGGATTTCCAACTTACGTCAGGCTGGGGGCCACAATTAAGAACACAAATCAAATGACGGGCCGCAACTTTATCAAAATTTTATATAGGACTCTTTTATGTTTGAAGGAACATTAAATATTACTGTCAAATTTTTACCAAGTTGTACAAAACAAAAGTATTGAATTACAAATTAAAATAAGAAGTAGATTTTTAAAAATATTTAATTGCATATTAAAAAATTCGGGCGACAATAACTTCAATGTGCACCCATGTATTAAACAATTAATGTGCAACAGATATCTAATTGTTAAGATATAAAACTTTAAAAAGGTTGGTATTAAAACTTACATAATAGCACACAAAATGTTCAATGACAAAATTGAGGTTTGTCTGCTGCAACTACCAGACAATAGATATTTACATTTAAAATTTACAAATGTGTGTGTAAATATTTTTGTTCAAAATGAGTGTTTTCAAAAAGTTAAATCGGAGAATTTCTTTGAGAAAATTCCTGATACGCACATGCTAAATTATGTTCACAAAATACAAAAAAATGAAATAAAAAAGAGCAACATACACGATTATTTTTGTATTTGAATAAATATTTTCTTCGATGCAAAACCTGAGAAAAAATTTTTTTTGCACCGTTGGTATGATAAATTTCACAGAAACAAAGAAATTAAGTTTTTATTGCTGAGAAAAATATTTAAAACCCATATAGATTTTTTACAAAAATTGTCGGCAAAAAATGACAACTAATATCATTTAGTTTGCAGGCCAAAAAAAAGGCTTTGCGCCGCCAGTTGGAAACCACTGATGTAGATAGATAAAGCAATTGTTTTTTTAGTGTAGTCAAATATCTTTTAATGTAATTAATTTTAATGTTCTTACTTCACTTAAAAGTAATTAAAATTTGATGCAGGATTTCTGCATGCCCTATATACTTCTAAAAATGTCATTTTAAGATAATAGTGAAAAAATTCAGGACCATTTCTTAAAGACGATCTAGGCAATAGTAATTTAGAAATCTAGTTGAAGATCAAAGATGTATAAGAAGTAAATTACAAACAATAAACTATACTTATACATTAAAAGAATATAAGAGGTTTGCTACACATTGATATTATTAAAGGGAAAAAAATACAGTCAAAGCTATCTCAGTTTATTGTTTATAAAATAAAGCTTTTTACTTTACATAGGTATAGAAGGTTATATGAAGAACATCTTAGAATAATTCTATCTTTTTTAATTATAATTTACTGGTTTATTTATTTTAAAACTTAGTTTATAAAATAAAATGTAAACCATTTTTGTCAAGTTTTCAAATCTAAAATAAACAACATTTCATTATGGCCTTCAAAAATAGAAATTTCTTTTCAAAGAAATTCATATAAAAAAAAGAAGAAAAAAAAAAAAGATGTAAGTTTCTTATTAGAAGTTATCTTAAGCTACAATAGATTACAATTAATGCATAGATAACAATCATGTCAATATTATATGTAGAACATAAGAATTACTATTACCTTTCCACATTTTTTATATTTTATATTTTTTTCAGAAAAATATTTATATGCCAGATCCAATCCTTCAACACATAATTTTGCTTTTAAAGAACCAGGAGTATAATAAATACCAGTATGAACAACACCACTGTTGTGCCCACTTTGATGAGCAGCTATAACATTAAGGAAAGAAAAAAAAAAAAAGAATAAAATTAGCAATAAAATATTACTATAAACATAATAATACAAAATAATAAACAAGTCTTTTTACAATATTACGCACATAATGTTTCTGTTAAAATATATTTACTAATCTATAGCAGGATAGGGTATATTTTGTGATTTGTAGAAAGAAAAAAACAAACAAAAAAACAACGTAAGTAAACCACAAATAAATTTGGAAAATTGACATGTTAACATCTTTTTTTCTATAAACAACCACTTTTCTAAACTTTCACCAAATGAATCAAAATGAATGTCAAAATTTGGTGTTAATACACTAAGAAAGGTCCTTGTTTATGGATTAGAAACAATAGCATGTCCAATTCCGTACTTAATTTTCATATTACATACATTTTTTGCGATATATTTAAAAATACGGAGATATAATCTGGCCTTTTTACAACATGATTCTTTGAAAAATGTCATCAAGGAGGAATTATTTACAAAAACATGCATGATAACAAGAAATAACCAAGTGTTGTTTTAAACATGACTTCTAACATAACTTTGAATAGTGAATTATTAATATTAGGTCATAAAGAGCCAAGCTGTATTCTATTTAAAAACTTTTTGGCATTATTTTAAAAGATAACTTCATAACATGACATGAATGACATCATTTTATTAAGATTAAAACAAAAAGTTTTAAATTTTGAAATAAATTTTTATTTTACTTAAACACAAGAGAAGTAAATTAAGGTAACCTATACATCACACAATTCATAGTTGTAATTCACAGATGATGACATGTTTCATTGAGATTCAAAATTTCTAATACTAAATAAAGAATAATTTTATTGCTGGCAGTCACAATTAAATTTAAAGATAATCTTAATGGTACCCGCACTAAAAAAGCTGCCAAATTTTAACGACAACCAAGCACTGGCACATTAGAAACTTTAAAAGAAGAAAAAAAAAAAAAAGGTAATTAACTAAAAATCTACCCGAGACAAATCATTACATTTATATTTTTAAATTTATGAGAATACAAAAATACTTCCACATCTTTGCTTACAGTAGTTGTCACAAAGAAAAAACAATAAGGAGATATTCTTTATTTTAAGCAAATAATTTGATTGTGCTATGTTACATACAAATTAAAAAATTAACATTCATAAATTCTAACAAGTTAGATGATTATACTACATTGCAGACACATCAGAAAATACAGTTGTTGTAAAATTTGCACATGACAAAAATGTGCTTCGCTGAATTACCCAACAGCTTGTTCATTGACCATTTCAACCCTTTAACTTCTTTTCAATACAAACGGCTTCTCTAGTCAGAAACCTCTGAACATCACCATGTTTGGGAGTTTTCTCTACAATATAAACTAGCTTAAGTAGTGATAGAGCAAATAACCAGCCAAAGAAGAGAATGAATCTAAATGAACATAGTCTCCATAATGGATTAATTATATGAGCATTGACAATCACGCAATAATGCAGCTCAAGCAAGAGCTACGTATTACATAATTTTTTGCACGTCTTAAGCTTAGTGTACAGAGTTGGATTAGTAATATATGGGGGATATTTCCGTATTGTGATCTTTTGCGCCAACTACAATCGCCAAGGTGCCAAATTGATTTTAAACATGAAAATTTTTTTTTTAAAAAAGAAACATGTAGATGTTTGCCCGGGGGCGGCTACGAGTTATACCTTTTGAGTTCGTTTCTTTCTGTGATTTTTTTTTTTTTTAGTTTCTTGCTGCGGGCCACTACTCAGAAGTTTCCAAGACTTGGCAATTATTCTGCCACAGATCACAATACAGAAATCTCCTCAATATATCAATAGGTCACATAACAAAATTTAAATAGAAAACGCTGAGTCACTCTAGAATGCTTGCATAGCTGTAAATATAATCTAAAAATTTGATAGCAACAGTTTAATTTTAACGTACTTAAAAAGACTTAATAATTGCGCTTTAGGAATTTGAACTTTTGTAATAAATACATGCAACAGCTCAAAAGCACATTAACCCAACATTAATCAGAACAGAATAAAGATCATCATTAGAAAAAATATTTTTAAAATGTAAATATTAAAAAAAATTCTTTTTGATAGTTAAAAGGCAAAGCAAACACACCTTAAAAACAGTAAGTACATAATTTAGTAACAGTTTAGAAGCACATCATTAGTTACCACCTTGTGTGACACTGCTAGACGCACGTAATTGACAGTTCATAACATTTAAGAGAAAATAATGTTTCAGTGCTTTTGATGATAGTAGCAATATAATAATGAGAAAATAATGTAACTTAAGAATGAAGAGAGCAGGAACAAACCAATTTTAGATTCTTTTTCAACTATTGCAAGTCGAAGATGAGGATGTCTTAACAGTAATTCTCTTGCTGTGGCAGTTCCAATAATACCACCCCCAACGACAATTACATCATATTTTATTCGTTGCATACTGAAAAACGAATAAATATTTAGGACATATTGAAGAATAATTACGATATACGGAATTCAAGGTAAAATTTAAAAATGCATGTGACTTAAGGCAAAAACCGAAACTAATGTTTGTTTACAATTTTTCAAGTTTTGTGTTGCCAAACAAATAAAATTGAAACACATATATTTCGCCTTCTTTCGACTACTCATCTCTAATCGCCGTGAAAGAATGAGCTGATTGGTGAGTTTTTTCACCGGAAAATATATTTTACCAATCAAATTTTCACTAACTGCAATCGGAGGCGCATAAATCGCATGCAATGAGACTGGTTGGAATCGCAGGCAAAGAATGGAGAGTGCAATGAGTTGGCGCAGTTTCATGTGAAACTTCATTCTTCATGTGAATGACATTCTTTAAGATCCGGTGATAAAGCTTATTAATATAAATAAGCTCACAGTTTCATGAAAGTTTGATTTCATTGCTTGCATAAGTAATTTGCAAGCAATACTAGCGCATGAGCGTAAAAAGAGCCAATGGGCCCTTCGAAATCAGTCAAAAAAGGTTTATCGGTTTCCATTTTAAGAGAATAAGATAAAGAACAATGAAAAACTTATGGAGTATTTTGCAAATGTGATTCATGCAGGCGCAAATGAGTGAGAAGTTTGTCTCACAAACGATTTTTAAGTAGTATATTCCAAACATCTTGGATATTTGCATGCAATATGAATGCTGCCTAAAAAAAAGGATGCTGAGAGGAAATTGAACTGTCTTCTGATGTAAACAGCCTGAAAAATTCATATGATTTTGAAATTCATTTCAGAGTCCCATTTTGCTAGGATGAGCGTTAAATAGAGTGTTGCGTAAGAATTATTGCCATAGGTAAAGAGTTCCACTCTGCTCTGCTGCCCCTGTAGCTTATTTCGATCACCAATAACATGTGCAATCGAATGCCGAACTGGACGAATCAGTCGTGGCCCTTTAATTCATTTCCCAATCTCTACTCCCCTGCAAAGAAATAGTATGTAGATTTATTTTGCTCTGCTGAAGCCGCGGGAGACATTAAAACTATAGACAACGCTTCAAAGTTGTAAAGTGCTCGACTTTGCGTGCAGGTCGTCGGACGCTACCGAAGCAGGGGTGACATCCCCCCTGCGGAGGATCAAAGTTGTGATGGCATGTCTTCGGATCATCCTCAGGGATGTTTCTCAGACCGTCGCCAATAGCCCATTGTTCAGCTCTAGTTGTTCAGCTCAAAGTTATAACATGTTCGCTTTAGAAAATTACGCTTAACATGTTTCACCTCGTTTTTTTCTGCTCAATAATTTTAAATTTGAATATAGTGTTATTTATTTCGCACACATTCACAACACTTTTTCTAACTACTCCTATTTTACTGTTAAAGCTCATAAAATATTTTTATTTTACTGGGTGAGGTTTATTCTGGGAACTGTTAAATATTTTCCTGTTTGAAATTAAAATAAAGTAAGGTAAATATTAAAAAAAAAATCGAAATAAAAAACATTGTCTTAAAACCCTATGTCCTTACTTGAAAAAAAAAATTGTTTTTTTCAGAAGTCATTAAAAATTTTGGTATCATTTTATTCCCATTGCCTAATTACTACACATTCTTCTGATCAAAAGTCATAAGTTCACAGATCAAGACATTTTCTTACTTCATTTTCTGAGATTTTAAGTTTTTGTAAAGAATTTTACATACATGATCTGTTACACATGAACTGTTACATCTGATAAACTTACAATATTTAACTAAAAAAATTGCTTTTCGAATGCTGTGATTAAATTTCATATTGATTTACTTATATTTATGCTTTTAAATCATAATAGAATTTCATTATAATATCCCAAAACGGATTAATAATGTAAATTTCTATGAAACTACGGTTAAAATCATACCAAAATTTCTATGAGCGTAAGATGTCTTTGTTTAAACAAGTATTAAAAAATTATAGGTCTATTCTTCAAAAATCACTTTTGTATGATGATTTGTATGTGGTTTATATGCATATGATGATCTAGTATATAATTACAGTTCTTATAACTTTTTATTTTATTTTATTAGTTAACATGTTTATTATTTGTTATTTCTAAAATATTTATGAACTTTTTATATTATTTTATATGGAAGAGCACGCATCTTCTATAAAACAATGGTGCATGGAATATTCACATGGCACTATAATCAGAATAAAATAAGTCTTAATAATATTTTTGGAAAATAAAGATAGAGAGGGAGAGAGAGAGAGAAAAAAACACACATTGCAATTTCCACATTTGTTTAAACTAATTCTTTAATAAGAATCATTTTCTACATTTAATAATATTCATTTTAGTTTTATAAAATATACCTTTTAGTTTTATTCGTTATAATACTAATTTTTTGTTATTACGAAACTTTCCAATTCAGTTTTAATTTAGTCCGTTTAACTAAAGTTTATCCATATTTTTTTCTCACTTAACTATTAATCTGCGTTTTCTAATCAGTACCCTTTTTTTATCATTATTTCCAGCCCAGATTTTAAGAAAATAGGTGAGTTGCCCAAATTGTACCTCTCCTAAACTTACCTCCTTCGATAGGTGATCCGAAGAAGCTTTGTAGGTAAAACCAAGCGGAAAAATTATGAAGTTTATTTCACATGGAGATCCATCCACATACAGAATCAAAAGTCGATGTGTACTAGCGTTAAGTTTTTATTTACGTTAATCAGTTTTATAAGTTTTCAATGTAATTTTTGAACAAAGAATATCCGTGTAATGCTGATATGGCAATTTTACAGTAATGTACAGATTATCTAATACACCATATACTTGTTTAACAACTTATTCTATTTGTTCTGCTTGTTTCTTTGCAAGACAATTACAGTTTGAGGCTTGGAATAACACTTTGTTTAAAACGTTTCGTAATTGCCTAAATCGTAATTTGTGTGTAGTCCTAAATCATACTGTCTCGATTTAAGAGTAACGTATCAACTTTAATCACCGAAGTTAAGCATCACTGGCTGAGGTCAGTGTGCGGATGGATGACCACTTTGATCAGCCTGCGAAGAGACCGAGGGTGTGAGGTATTGGTCCTCGCTAAAATGTTCTACTGTAAAGTACTCGACTTCATGCGCAGATCATCAGACTATCGAAGCAGGGGTGCCATTCTCTCAGCAGAGGATCACAATTGTGATAGCATGTCTTCGGATCAACCTCAGGGATGTTTCCCAGGCCAAAGCCAATAGCCTATTGTGCTGCTCTAGTGTGACATAAATAAATTACAACTACATCATCCGCATTAGTAGTCGTAAACCCATGAAATTGGGTCGGCTGTTCAACGACGGTTATAAAATAAAATAAAAATAAAAAACTACATCATCCAAACTTTCGAAAAATGGCAGAAAGCTACCTATGAATGAACTTTTACCCAGTTACAAAATTTCTCATCTTGTGACTGAGACTTATAATATTATAAGACTGAAGACTTATTAATGAGACTGAAACAATTTAGAACAAGGTTTTAAATGATTCATGATTCGTATGTGTCAAACAGCAGTTAAATGGATTTTTTGGCAGTAGACATCCTCAGTCTATACGTGAATTAATAAGAAAGAAACGAAACTATTCCAGCACATTTAGTGAGGTATGATGATATTAATTTCCTTATTCTAAAGAAAGAAAAAGTGTTGAAAAAACATCTAAGTGATGAACCTTCTAGTAATCATCTAGTCATTATTGGTTAGCAACGTGATTTTATAGACCTATCTGTCTCAGTACTTTCCATGTTGAAGGTTTCAACCAAATCATCTTCCCATTTCTAAAAACTAAACGAATGATCACTCACAAAAAGATGCAACCTTAAAAAGCAGCTCATCTAAAAAGGATATTTGAACTTTGTAGCACGTTACATACTCCCTCAACATTTTATAGGCTTATAATAGTGTTACTATACTAGAAATAGTTAAAATAAATTACATTAAATATCTAATTATACTATTAAACCATGATTACTACCTATTCACTTAACCATAAATACTCAATATTTTTGAGGGTGGTACGACTTAGGAAATTGGTTTCTTAAATTGCATCATTTTCAGACCTTTCGAAAACAATTTTCAGTACTTACTGCACAAATGTTTTAAGCACAAAAATAGTACAAGTAGCTGAATGTCGGTATTTTATTATTAAGACATTTCAAATGCATTCGTCAGTGATCTGTGACTGATAAAAATTTAAATGCACAAAGTTTTGCGATCTAGACAACAGGATTAGGAAAGTATATTATCAAATAATATATAACAGGAATGTTGATCGCATGTTGCATACATATACTTTAAGTAGTAAATAAGACAATCAGAATAGAACTGCAAAAAACATTTAAAAACTTAATTCATTTTTTATTAAAAACAAAAATAAAAACATAATACATTGTAATGACATAAAGATGATTTTATGTACAAAAAACACGAAATGAAAGTCATAATAAATTTAGACTAATGGATAACTAGCCTTTGTTGCGATTCCGCATTGGTTGTTTTTGTTTCTGGCCATTTTAATGTATCCATTCTCACCCCAAGAAGGACCCCAGCTGAAAAAAAGAAAAAAAAAATATTATTAATATTTTAATTAGCCAAGTTCTTCAAATCTTAGTACAGTTAAATATAAAAAACCTTAGATTTTGATATTGCTTTTCAGTATTTTATATTTTATTAATAATCGGTTCAACATATAATAGGGATACTTTGAATTATATCACGTAAGTTTGATCTAACTTTAATAAGGTTTTAAATTAAAACCACATTTTCATCCAAGCTGCCTCATAGCATAGTGTAATCAAATTTAAGACGATTTAATTAGCAGAAGAATATGATTCTGCTTGGCTTCGTTGCAGCATGTTTACGAAAGTTTTTTTGAAATTCTACTTATGTCGCAGGCATGTATGCACTCTCATATCATATGTAAAAGAGTACTATTTTCTGTGCCTCTCTTCCTGCTTCTCACAGATAAAAAAATTCCCCATCGTATTTAATTTACCCTTATTAAAGATCGCAATATGACCAGGAAAACTCAAAATTAAAGGTTTTGAATGGCTAAATGATAGCATATAGACAATGTTCAACATACTTTAGTTTAAATGCAAAATGTCACTGATGTGCACTTATATAATCAATCTTTCAAAACGTAGTTAATCAGTTCGATTGCGACTTTTTTAAAAAACTTATACAACTGCCAATGTTTTTTAAATATGCAGCCTTTCTTCAAACGAGTTTCTTGTTTTTGTGACAAGAAAACATTATTGACACCGGTAAAACCAAAAGCTCAAATTGCAAGAAAAATGACATTATGAAAAATAGTTTACCTGGTCAATTTCTCACGCATATTTTTACTTATTCTTAGAAAAGCATTTCTACAGTATGAAATTTTTTTTTATTTTAATATTCTACTTTATTTGAAATCGTTTTCACATAACAGGAACTGAAAACTTTTATGTTTGATTTTATTCTTCAGTTAAATGGATTTTCGGGAAAATATGCATATGAATGTATAAAATCATTGACTTACTTTTACTAACAATAAAAATAAAATATGTAGCATTATTAAGAAATTTGCATGCAAATAATATTCATTATAGACGCATTCTTTTTATAGCAGTCTAATTTTTTTACAGTACATTTTTATTAGAAATTGAAAAAGTTTTGCATTTAAAAATTTTTTGAACTAAAAATGTAATTATTATTAACTAAATAATTATTAGAAGGCTTATTATTATAAAAATGAATTACCTATTTTTCACAAGCCAATAGTCTTTTCCTCCTTCAGTTCCATATCCCACAACAAGGACGCCATGAGTAAGGTCAGTTATTGTGTTTGGACAGAAGGTGACATCATATATTCCACTCCTATTAACACAAATAAAAACATATGTTGAAATACTGTATTGTCAGTATGATCATAAATTTATCATATAGTTAAAGTGGAAGTTATTTATTATACTTTTCATACTATATCTTCGACGACCAATAAAATTAAAAGAGAATATTCGAAGTTGAAGTTTAATTAAAAGTTAAAATATGACCTTTTTTCTGTTTCGGGGCAACAAAAAAAAAATTTGTGGCTGATGATTGAAAATTGTTCTAGACTATCAGTTAATGAGGAGAATGTATTGAATCACTATTTTGCAGGATTTCAGCATTTTTAATTTTTAAAAAAAGCTTTGATGCAGGCACCATTGGTATTCATTGTCTAATCATGAAAATTTGATCATTGTAGAAATAAAAAGTTTGGCATTAATAACGCAGTGGACAGAGAATCGAACGCCCGTCCACCGGTATACGTGCTCGTAAAATCTGTGGAATCGAAAGTTCTGTGGTTGGTCGCTGAGCTGGACCAGTTACAGGGATCTAGGGAAAATTTCACCCCCCTTCAAATCTATGTCTAAATTGAGTAAGTGGCCTCACGAATAAGTGGTGCAACCATCTATCCGTAGGTTCTGAAGTAAGACGTATTTTCACTCCTGCGGTGCTCTCTTGTCAAATAAAAGGCGCGCCTTTTTGACTTAATTCGCAAAACGCCAATGGCTAGCAAGTTTAACGTGTCAAGTGTTATTCGAAACAACAAACAGGAAAAAATGAAATTAACTCAGTTTTATTAACTAATTTTATAAATATTTCAAACAAGTAATTTGTGATGATTTTTTCAAAAAAATTGAAAAACACTCACGAATAAGAGCCAAAGTCTCCGGCAGAGTTTATAGCCACCGATATAGGACCAACAGTGGCTACAGCTTTCTTTAGTGCTTCTTCATCTCCTTCAGGCAGATCTACATATCCAGTACAAGTGGCGCCGATATCTCTCTTTCTGAAGTGGCAATTTTTTTCCTAAAGACAACAATAAACATAATTTTATTAACATACTAACAAAACATTTTTATACTTTCTCTATTTTAGTTTTAGTATCGATATTAAAAAATAATAATGCATATAGTATGCATAATGCAATATTAAAGATTAATTATTAATGACTGCAGCAATCTAAGTTGTCAATATTTGTTTATAAATTTCAAGCTTTAAATTACTCATTGCTTTCAAACGAGAAATATTTATTAACGATTTAAGGGGCAATTTCCGCATATATAGTTGTGTTCTGTAATCACTCTCCTTAGTATATAGTTAAAATCCCTGTTAGAAATGAGGTTAAAGCTGTATACAAATTAGGATTAAATAAAAATTAATCTTTAAGCGGAAGAAAAGCGAAACGCTATCGAAATCCAACAACTCATTTATAAAGTAGAAGGGATAAAAAATATTAAAACCAATTTAACAGCCTGCTATGACTTAAAAGGGTTACTAATAATCACTTTTCAACTCTCCTGCTTTTTTTAACCACAAAAAAAAAAAAAACATTTTTAATAACTTAAAGTTTTGTTCCTCATTAACAATTCATCAAGTTTTGATGGAGTTTTATTTTTTTTTCCCTCGCTTTAATACTATCTCAAGATCAATAATGTGTATATGCTTTACAAGTAAAGAAAATCATTTTCGTAACATTATGTTGAGGGAAACCAAGGTGGTTATGAAGGAAATTTCATGAACAACGGCATAATTGAGCAATGGGGACAGTACTGCGCACAGACCACCTTTTCTTCCCAGACAAGCCGGTACCCATCGATCGCTTCAAGTCACCCACGGGGATCGAACCCCAGTTCTTGACGATGACAACTCATTGCCTTAAACGCTGAGCCATACCGGTTATATTTTTGACAAGGGTTGTAAAACTAAAGAGCATTAGTTAGGAATCATTTTTGTATACTACACTTTCGACTGAATTTCAAGTTATTCTTACGTCATTTTTATGCGAAGAATAGGAGTAAATATTCCAAAATAAAAGACTGTTGTTCATATTACTGATCTGAATTAAATATTTTGAATTTAACTTGAGTTATAAATAGAAGTCTTGTTGAATTGTGTTACCCGCTAGGATTTGAATTATTTTATTAATATGCAATATAATTATTGAGTATGAGGTATGTATTGCTGTGTCTCAAAACTAGTTATAAATCTTTTTTCTTATTTCTAATATAATATTTGAACGAGTGACGTTGTATTTTGACTGTTGAAAACTTCTTTAATTGTGTGCTGTAATGGATAAAAAAAAAAAAAAAAATTAAAATTCTTTTTTGAAAATTTGCGAGTGCTCGGTTGATGCGCCAGACTAAACTGGGTATATCTGCAGCAAAAATAAACCTTAATAATGTGCTTTCTAATAAGAACTTATACTAATAACTTTTAACAAAATACTAGTGTAATAGTCTTTAATGCTTATGAAGAAACATACGGTTTCTGGCCAACTTATTAGACATACTGTAAGATTTTATGTTAAATCTTAATTATCAAGTGATACTATACAGCTTTATTGTTTTTACGAGACTGAAACAGGTTAGCACTTGTTTACGTTCATGTATCAATTGGATAAATTAGACGATATATAATATAAATTTGACGATTGGATAAAATTAGACGATATATCATATAAATATAGAATATTTATTATATCAGGTATTATATTAGTACATTATAATAATTAGACCAAATTATTAGACGCAGTGTAGTTTTTTAATAATTACATGTTTTGCACGAGTTTGTATGCAAATACTTTTATGTTTAAACATGCATGTAATGGGTTTTTATTTAGAAGATTTTTTATATACTTCCTATTTGTATTTATTTTTAACATAATGCATTAGAATGTTAATCAATTGATATACGAACGTTAACAAATGCAAACCGGTTTCAGCCGCTTAAAAACAATAAAGCTGTATAGTATCGCCTGATAATAAAGATTTTACATAGAATCTTATAGTGCGTCTAATAATTAAGTCAGGGACTGTATGTGTATAGAAAAACCACAAACATCAATGATTTCAAATAATTAATGTGATATTAATGGACAAAAAAATATCACTTTGAATATTAAAAAGTTTTTTTAATTGATAATGTTTTAAAGATTTTCTTAAAGAAAAAAGAGACATTCTTGGAGAAAAAAAATAGCAAATAATGTGATACATACTGTAGCTTCATATGGGTAAGATTTTTCAGTGTCAATACCATGATTTACTTTAACATATTGGAATCCTTGATCCATCCAACCGCCATTGCAGCCGTAGTTTCCTAAGATATTAAATAGATATAAGAAAACACATGTTAAAATATATAGAAATAACTTGATGGTATACACTACTATTAATCTCTATATTATTTCGTAATAGTCTTAATTATTATTAACTTATTACATACTAGTACGTAGTCACACATACTAGTTCTTTTTCAAATAATATAGAGGTCGCCAAACTCAAAAGTGGAGACGCATGATAGTTCATGCAATATAATATAGAAATATGATAGTGAAAGCAGCTATACCCTTCAGGATTATAAATTAATATGAAAGGAGTGCATTGGAGTTTGCTTTGAACTCATTAATCATCATACTTGATAGCATTTAAAGTGAATGCAAAGTAGTGCTAAGATGATGCGTCACGAATAAAACGTAGATTAGTACGAATTGTAGTGGTACAAGGTGAGCGTAGTTAAGACATGTATAGTCAAATATTTGATATTTAAGGAAAGCATTGTCTAAAAAAAATGGATTCAAACAAATAATGCAAACATTTCCGAGAAGGGCATACATCAATATCTTCTCAGAAAAAGACCCAGGGCAAGAAAACGCCATGATTTCTTATGATATCATTACCTGCTGTTGATGATTAAATTAGAGGAAATTAGGGAGACATTTGGGTAACACTTTGTTAGACATGAGTAAGTAATGGTGAACACTCCTTCTGCCTCTGAAATTCGTTCTACTTCCCGTTTTTAATGTTCAGGACGCTTCCTACCCTTACATTCATTTTAAATACTCTCATGTGAACGGGTTAATCTGTTATATGCACTGTTCGCTGCAGTCCTTTTGACTTCCTGTGGCGAAATGTGGTGATAAATTCAGATGTAATGAATCAATCTTTCCATTTAAAAAAAAAAAAAAAAAAAAAAAAAAAAAAAAGATCGAATTCCTTTTTTTTTACAGTTAAAAATTAATGGTTGTTTATAATGTTTAGTGGAATTTTTCTATTACTGCTTGTAGTATATTTTAAATTAATTAACGTTAAACAAATTTTATTGACATAATTTATTTACACAGAAAAATTGAAAGTCGCATATCAAAGGCAGACAAATATTTTAAAATGAATTTACAAAGAGCTGGAAAATACTCATTAATGTAACATTTCGTCAATATACTGGTGAAAGGATTTGTATTTTCCCAGAATGTGAAAAATTAACTATGCATTTGCTTTTTCCAAAAACCAGTGAGGTAATGCTATTCTCTTTCACCTACGCTTGCCTTTATTTTCAGGGAAATTGGTTCAAAGTTAAACCTAATATGCAAGTTTGCTACAACCTTAATAAGGTTTTAAATGGAATTAGTGCTTCTGTTTCAAATTGAACAATAATATCATGAAATTAAAACTGAGAAGTAGACAAACAAAATAAATAAATAAATAAATAAAAATAGTTCAATTTGGCACAAAATTAAGTAGCAGTAAACTTTAACAATATGGATTACACTCTAAATTTTCTGAAAGTGTGCAACTCTAAAAGCGCAGATACTCTAAAAGCGCAACTCTAAAAGATATAAAAGGATGGTGAGTTTATGAGGAACAAAGGGCTTGAGTTTCTTTTTAGTTTTGGTTTATAAAAAATGGTTTATATTCTAACTTAAAGTCATAAATTAATTTGTTATTAAATTACTCATAATTAGGTTAAATAAACAAGCGCTAGTTATAATTACTATATTAAAATAAATCATCGTAATTTTAAAGGTCGATCTTTCGTGAAGCTGAAAACTTTGGAGCTCTTACCTTCGTCATGTGAGCAATCGACAAGATTTTGTTCACTTAGTGAAACGAGTTTTCCAGTTTTTTTGAAATGTTGTCCTTCTAAAGATCCAGTAGTTGAGAATGCCCAGCAAGAGCCGCATTGTTTCTAGGTAATAAAAAAAGTATAGTAAAAATGTTTAGTTTGATGAATTTTTGTCATTCGATGATTTACAGCAATGAAATAAATAAATGACATGACAGATATGCAATTAATTGATTGCAGATTATTGTAAACTTTTGGTTGAATTAAAAACAACGATAAAAAATATTTTATTTTATAACCGTCGTTGAACAGCCGACCCAACTTAATGGGTTTACGGCTACTAATGTTCAACTCCGTAGCCTTGTAATTTTGAACCCAATCCAGAAGACAAGGAAACTCCTGGATCGAGTAGTGGGAGAAATTTGCCTTCGTGGAGGACTTTTTGATGGAGCTAACCCGCATTTGCGTTACATGGAGAGGAAGACCACGAGAACCTCCCACGGTTAGCCTGACGGCAAGGGGACTCTAACCCATGATCCGTCTACCACTGAGGATATTTCACGTCAGCACTGTGGTCAGTGCAAGCCGGATGCGGAATTCGTATCGACTGGGATTCGAACCCGGTTCGCCTCATTGGAAGGCGAACGCTCTATCCCCTGGATAAAAAATATAGTAAAAGCTCGATGTAGCGTGTACGGCACATTACGTGAACTCCGATATTACAATAATTTTTCAAGTAATTGCTATTATTAAAGAGGCAAAAAATGTATGCTTATCACAATTTAAAAATTTACTAGCCTTCTGTTATTCCGACACTTTTTTTTAAGGGAAATACTTTTTCTGTTGTTTAAGTGAGAAATATTAAAAAGCAAAATGGAAGATATATTTTTTTATTGCTAGTATTAATATTCTGATCATCATTTTACTTCATTTCCCTTCCGACTTACTTGATTCTTTATGTTTAAGAAGCAAAAGGGGAGTGATGGGGAATTATTTATTCTCCTCCTTAGAAAAGAATTTTTTTTCTGCTATATTTAGGTCATCAACCGCACACATATCACAATGGACAACTATAGTTTGTCTAGCCATTCGTCTGGACCGGTGGTGGTGACTATGGTAACAAGATATAACTATTTCAAGTATGGGTGTGGGGTCACTGTTTCGGACAGGGTTTGGTTCGGGTAGGCGAGAGAAAGGGAATATCTTTCTTTGGTATATTGTGTTAGTCCTAGAGTGAAGAGAAGTTACCCTCCCTGAAATGCGCTATTCTTGTTTCCATAGCAGCAGACGGCATCAGAGTTGGGGCCGTCTTCGTGGCGGGGGGGGAGTTCTTGCCATAGACAAACTATTGTCAAATTTTCTTTCTGTGACGTAGCTGAAATAACTGTTAACCGATCAAAAAAAGTAGTTTGAAATTTTTTTTTCATTCATATTCAAAAATTTATCAATAATTGATTTTGTAAAATAAAGAAATTTCAGTAATAAATGTTTCTCTTAAATTTAAATAATTGAAAATTGTGAAAAATTTATTTGTTTGTAATGAACCGTGTTTGGAATATTTTACCTTAAACGCAGAAAAAGACACGAGTGTTTCATTCTGTATTTTATAAGCCCAAAATTTTAAAATACTAAATAAATTTTTTTATTACTTATTTTGACTAAAAATAATAAAAAATAATATGAAAAATATTTGATAAAAATTCTGCTCCAAAGGATTAAGAGTAGCACTTTTGTTGGTCAGTTATGCATAAAACTTCTTTGTACCTGATCTTTAACTTCGGTGACATATCCTTTTGTTCTCCAGTCTATACTTTCAGGAATATTCACGTTCATGGGCGATAACCAGGTAGTTGCATTCCCGATGAAATTACTTTGACCTCGATAGCCGTTCAGATTTTTATACTCTTCTGGTTTCTGAAAGTATATGGAAAAAAAAAAAAACAAAAAAACATTCAGGATACTAACTTAGTAAATATGGAAAACTGCTCAAATTTTAAAACAAAAATTTTTTATTTCACAAAAAATAATATAATTTTATTTTTATTTTTGTGAGTATGATTTTAATTGTATTTGTACAATTAAAAAAAAAAGGATTTCTCAAAATTGAGCAAAAATGTGCTAAAATTTCTCTGAAAAAAAATAGCAGTTGAATTTCATTATTCAGTAAACTGGCCTGCTCAAAATTGAATAGTCTCAATAATGACAGAACATGACAAAATGACACATTATCTTAAAATGTGACGAAGTTCAAACTTTATTCGATTATAACGATCAAATATTCTAAAGAAAATGTACCTAGGCATGTTGTAGATCTAATAAGATAATCTGTATTTACCTTCATTTCAAAGTTATTTTACGAATAAAGAATGCCTTCGGATCGATAATCAATTCTTTCCTACTTGGACGCCATATTTCTTCCACAAATGAAGACGGATTCTCAGAGTTGTTTCAATTTTGAGCATGTCCCTACACTCAATAATAAATACACGGAGTTTTCCTGTTCGACTATATTTGTTTCGGAGCTATTTGGACACATGTTTGCTCAATTTTTAGAGACCCCTTTTGACAGTCTAGTAGGGAAATTCATACACCTAAAGGGGAAAAAATCGTTCCAAGTTTAAACTGTAATAACCATATTAAATACTAACACCGTGCAAATTAACTGTCACCTTCACAAGGTGCTAAATTGATCCTCAATTTCATTAAAGTTGAAACATAGCATTGATTAATTAAGCTTAATCAATACACCGTTACGAACAGAGTATGTCTGGTTACATAATCTAGTGCGTCACGAACGGAGATTTCTCTATCCAAACACTAAGCCGAAAGCATTACGAACGGAGACAGGCAATGCTTAGTATCTCTTTTGGAAAAGAAGTTAGTTCCATTTCAAAAAGAGGTTGCAATGCCAAATCGTATTCGTACTTTGCAATGATAATACGGTTTAACCGAACATCATCATAAGATCGCAGTTAATTTTAACAGAGTTTTAGGAACAAATTACTTGCATGATTGAATTACAACTAGACTAATAAGAGGAAAGGTAGATGTTTTGTGCAAAAAGGAACAATTATATACTCCATTCAAAGTTATTTGATTCAACAAATATCATAAAGGAAAAACAAAATTTTTTATATGAAAATGATTCTGCTTTTACTTACGAATACGATGATTACATAAGTATAAAGTCTTTTTTGCTTTTTAGCCTAGTTTTAAAACTAAATTTCAAGCATTTCCGGACTGCATAAATATTACAGAAAGGAATTTTACCGTATTTAAAAAATATAATAATTCATTAAGTTTAATTGAAACGAAGAAGATAAAGATATAGAGAAGGAAGTAATCGAATTAATACTTTAAAATTTTTTCTTTTATTTTTGCTTAATAGTTTTGACGTAATTATTTGCGACTTTTAAGAAACAATGGGAATCGAGTTAATTGATCGTAACTTTTGTCACAAAAAAGCAAGAATTTATATAAACTTCCAAATTTTTAGTATTTTAATTAAATTGTTGATGCTAAGTTTTATCTGTGCTTTGTATTCAATCGATGCTGTTTTTTGATAAAGGAGAACTGTAAAAAATTCCAGTACGGTAAAAAGTATCGGTATTCAGGACTCCGATACTTTTTACGTAAAATACAATTTCACCTGAACATGTTACGCAACAAAAAATCTGATGTATCGTAATTCTTACAGTAATATTTACCGTAAAATCATTGAATCATTTTAATTATTAATTACGGTATAATATTTTACGGTATAATATTTTACGGTATAATATTTTACGGTAAAATGGATTTTACGGATTATGCACAAAAAGTACCGGTAATTTATACTGTAATTTGACAATACATATGATATATTTGTAACAGAGATATGAAATACATTTACACTTTTTTATACAGACATATAATTGTACGATATTGACTCACCAAATCTGTTAATTTGTTGATTCCACGCCTGTAAGAGTGAATACCTAAATCTGCGTGAAGATTATGTCGAACAATATCTGCTATTTTTTGCTCCCAAATGAGCCGTCTAGATAACTCTTCTTTCAAGTTATATGATTTATTGAAAATTAGCTAGAAAGAGAAAAAAAAATTATTATTTTCTAAATGGCATCAGTTTTAAACAAACTTATAGTTTATGTATATTGAGAAAAAGTGTGATCAAAACTGGTAGAATATGGTAAAACTTACCGTGTTTCTGACTGTATCGGAACACCAAAGAGCTCAATAATTTCCCCCGAAGCGCTTTAGTAATGATTTTGATAAAATCAACAATAAAATATCTCTTTGTAATATGTGTTCTACTTAGGTAAATGTGGTTAAAATTCGGTAATTTTATCATGATACTTTATGGCATGGGATAAAATTCATTTTCTAGATTAAATTTACTTTTCAGGTTTGTATTTTTTACTAAATACGTGGTAATAAAAACTATATTTTTGAAAACTAGAATTTTCGATAAACCGTTACCATATGAACGGAGAAATCACAAAAACTAATGGTTTAAATGCGGTATATTTTGATTTTATCAACCAGAATTATGGTTTTTGTTTTACTAAAAATGTCCTTATCATGCAGTACGGTAATTTTACTTCATCTTCGAATATTTTAGTCAAATTATATTAGTGGGACCGGAAACTAATGTCGTTTCGGTACATTTGTTATTTGTAATCAAGATTTTATTTTAATCATTAATGTATTCACCTTCGACAGCAGCAACCATTCAGTGCCGGATCAAAAATAAATCAAAATGGTTAAAAAAAAAAGAATTGGGTTTTAAGACTAACACATATTTGATGCGCCGAAGCGACATTACTTTCCGGTCTTTCTAATATTTAAAAGTATAATTATTATATAAAATATATTATATGTAATATCTTACATATAATAATAATTACATTAAAATATATTTCATTAAGTGTTTAGCATATGCTAAATTTTGCATGAACAGCAGTAGACCATCAAATAGACTTAGTTCATCTTATATGAGGACAACAAGTAACCACCTTGCATTGTTAATTTCACTGTTCAATCATATTTTCAAATGCTGGAGTATTGTCATTAAAATGTTTTTTTTTTCAAAAATCAAATTGAGTAATCTAATGAAGTTGTAAAAGTCTTTGTATTCATGTTTTCAATAAATTTGAAAAAAAAAAAAATTCTTTTTTAAATGTTTGGCATCCTACTTATTGCTATAACGTATTAATTGCTTTAATTTTATAGTAAATTCATTTTTCTTTTTCTTAAACGCTTTATTTAGTCCATTATTAGTGCTGCACAACTGCTTATTTCCATGTTGTTAAGTTGAGAATGAGTTCGTGATTGGACTGCACTATGAATATAAGAAATAAAATTGTGAACGTCATAAACTTATTAGCGAACATATTGATTAATTTTATTTCAATAAAAGCAATGATCCGAGCAAATGATTTTAATTATTTGAGCAGACTATTTTTTTAAAAAATTAACCACCTCCGGTGATAAGTTGGTCAAGCTTTTTAAATAACTTGAATTTCTAATATTCCGAGCTTTATAATAGTCAAATCAAAAATCAAGACAATATGTAAGCATAAACTCATATTTCTCAAGTGAGAGGAAAAAAATAATTTTGTATCTCACATGTTCGTATGGTATTCGTGACTTTGTAATAAAAATGTTCTGCACAACACATGCCAATATATATAAAAATAGGCTAATTATCACAATGGTGCGTTTGATGGATAATAAAATAAATTAGCCGCTTGTTTATCAAATCAAATTTAAATTAGTTAATCAAACTGTGCGCTTATTTGATATTATGAATTATGCGAGCCGAAGAATTTTATTTGTAACAGATTTTTAGCGAAAATGAAACAAACTTTAATTGTTATAAATTTCTTTAAGTTAAAAGAATGCTTAGATCTAAAACAGTAAGCAATTCATTGTAAGACAACGAAAAATAATTCAAAAAAAGTAATTTAGCTTAATGGCGCTATTCAAGAGCTAAAAGGCATTATAACCAAGTAAATGAATATTAAAAGACTGCATAACCAAATAAATAAATATTTACTTTAAAAAGCTTATATCAGACTTTAGATTCATATAGCACTGTTCTTGTATGCTAGTTCATGCTTTTACCTAACACATCATTGTTATACTTGTACTTGACCAAATTTATCATCCTTCTCATGAAAAATTTGAATCAAGATATGGATTATATTTCAATAGTATCACAATCTCTGATAATGAAATTGATGAATTAATTACATCGGTTTTCGCAACTTATAATTCAACCAGTGCTAATTTATTATTCGGAAATTAATTAAACTATTTCATATATTAGTGTTAAAGATTAAATGTTCTTCTATATATATTTACCTTAAAAGCTTCCCAAAATTCATTAAGTTCAGAATCAAATGGTGAGTAAACTGTTGGACCACATGTTGCTGCAGCAAACATCAGAAATAATATGATGAGCTTCATGATATAATCTACAAGATAGAAAGTAGAACTTTGAAAATTCTTAGAGATCACGAAATATCTAGAAATCACACAAACCAAGCTTAACTAATAATAGTATAGTAACAAGTATTTCTTTTAGTTGAACCAAATAAACAGATTTTCCTCATAAGAATTGTTAAAATTAATTGTTTGTAAATTACTTAGTGGTGAATTATTTGATATTCTCATGTTGCGTTAAAATTAACTCTAATACTTTTAACTTTACCAGAACATAAAAAAGTTTACTAAAGAGCAAACAATTTGCAATTAACATTAATTTTTTTAAATTAATACTCTTAAAGATTTTGTAATTTGTTTACTCATTATTTGTATTCATTTATTATATTCATTAATTATATTCATTTTATTATATTTTTTTAATATTAATTTAGAATTATTAATAACTTGCTTTTTTAAGAAATAAATAAATAATTATAATACATAGTTTCACTATTGCAGAAAAATTAATTTGGAAGGTAAAAACACGTAGATTGATAAAAAGTCCGTATTTCATTCTTTTATGTTGTAATAATAAATATATATATAATTACCATATATTTATATTATAAACGGTAAAGATAATTGGAAAAATTAATGTGTAACTATATTACAAAAAATATTGATTATGGTTTTTAATTAAATAAAATTATAATTTTTTGATTACGCTGGAAAGTATGCAGAGAAAAAATTATAATGATCCACGAGGAAAAAAAATGACGATGAAATAAAAATAAAAACTAATTACAAAAAATTGGTTAGCCAAGTAATTATTGAAGTTATTTTTTATTTAGCAATTTTAATATAATATATTTTAGAGTTAAAAGTAAATACCTTAAAAAATATCTAAACTCTAAAAAAAAATATGACATAATTATTTAGTTACCAAAGTAATTACTTAAACTACTTTCCATGTAGCAATTTTAAAATAATATATTTTAGAGTTAAAATTAAATACTTTAATAAATATCTAAGTTCTAAATAAATGATATATATTTATTTAGAGCTAAAGAAATTCTTTTTTACCTTGGAATCTACCTGAAGACAATGCTATATAACTAAACATATAAAAGTTTGCAAAAATCTTAGTTTACCTTTCTAGTTTACTTATCCAAAGAAATGAAGAAAGTTCTAAAAATGAGTATGCTTTAGCAATAGTATTTATAGTGCAATCACCAGTTAGGGCGGGAAAATTTCAGTTTCATCTGACACATTATTATCAGGTCTCGTGATTAAGTTTCAGTTTTTGCTAGTTTAAAGCCATGTGAATTCCCTCTTATCTTATTCTATTCCTATTTACGTGTTGGTCAGTAGATAAAAAAATCAACAAACAAGGTGTATTTTGCTGGTCATCATTCAAGTTTTCAGAAATATTTTGAACACAAAGAATCATGTGATTGCTTATGTGGTAGATTGGTGGTGAGAAAGTTAGTTTTATCAAAGTATGTTACTGATTATAAGAAAATTAAGTGCATGTGTCACAAGTTGTCTTAACTACAACTTCCTGTTTCTCTTGACGTCTTCTTATTAAATCAAACACCTTTTTATTAAAATTTCTTTAATTTTAAAGGAAGTGATTATAGAATCGTATATTTAATTGTATTATTTTATTACAATTCATTAAATCATTTAAAAAAAAAACACATTTATTTCGAAAAAAATTGTCAAAAAAGTGTTAATATTAAATATGAAAATAAAACTGTATTTATTTAGATTTTGAAAAAAAGATATAATAAATAGTATAAAGTCTTTTTTTTTTTTAGCTTTACTTATTGATTCGTAAATTAACAAATAATTTTATAATTACTCATTAAATTAAAATAATCCTTCAGTCGAAATGTAAATTTTTTCCAATCTTTTTCTACCTGTTTGAAACGGAAAGTTTTTAAGAATTTATTCATTCATATGTTTGCTAATAACTCGAAATTCATTGCGTTATTTCTGTAGATTGAGACAAATAAAGCCTACGATGGCACCTTATTTCAAATTTTGAACCAGTAATATTACGGTTTATTATTATCTTTCAACTTTAAACAAAAAAAAAAAGCATTTTTTAAACTAGTGTATATTGTTTTAAAGCTAAAAAATTACATTAAATAAATAGGAGAACCATGGGGGCTCAGGGGATAGAGAGCTCGCCTCTCAATCAGGTGAACCGGCTTCGAATCCCAGCAATGGCTGGTCGATACGAATTTCGCCACCTGGCTTGCACTGGCCACAGTGCTGAACTAAAAATATCCTCAGTTTTAGACAGATCATGGGTTAGAGTCCCCTTGCTGACAGGCTAAAACCGTGGAAGGTTTTCGTGGTTTTCTTATCCATGTTACGCAGGTGTGGGTTAGTTCCACCAAAAAGTCCTCCACAAAAGAAAATTTCTCCCAATACTTGATCCAGGAGTTCCCTTGTCTTTTGGATTGGGTTTAAAATTACAAGGCTACGGAATGGAACATTGGTAGTCATAAACTCTAACAATTGGGTTGGCTTTTCAAAGACTGTTATAAAATAAAATAAAATAGCTATATTAACTGTTTAGTTATCAAAATATTTCATATAGAAAGAAAAAAAATCAGTATTTGTAAAGTATTTACGTTCAATATTCATCTTATATAAAATGTTCTATAGTGAGCTATCTTTATGGTTAGTATTGAAACGAAATTGAGGTAATGAATGTTAGATATTTTTAATCATTTAAATAAAAAAAACTGATTCAAAACTTATTATTTATCCCTTTTTTTCGCTTAAAAACAGTGTGCTCTTTAAGAGGCTTCTAGTAGATAAGTTTTTTACTTTTCAAAATACATTAATTTAAATCTTGTAAACATATACTACATTATTACATTCAAAAACTTTATAAAGTGATCCAATTTAATGGGGTACTTATTGTTTGTTGCTGAACCTAGTGTTATTTATGTTTGAGTCAGATTCTCATTTTTAAAATTCACAAGATTCACTTAAATCTGAAACGAGGTGGTCTTTCGATTATTATTGTTAAAAACACTTACTCAAAGCATTTCGAATTTTTAAAATTAAATTTGATTCTAATGGTTTAATATTGATGGTTTGATTGTTATTGATAAATTCTTATAATATTAATATTTTTTTGCTTAAAAACAGTGTGCTCTTTAAAACGTTTCAAGTAAATAAGTTTTTTACTTTTCAAAATACATTAATTTAAATCTTATAAACATATACTACATTATTACATTCAAAAACTTTATATAGTGATCCAATTTAATGGGGTACTTATTGTTTGTTGCTGAACCTAATGTCATTTATGTTTGAGTCAGATTCTCATTTTTATACAAGATTCACTTAAATCTGAAACGAGGTGATCTTTTGCAGTCGATTATTATTGTTAAAAACACCTACTAAAGTATTTTAAATTTTTACAATTAAATTTGATTCTAATGATTTAATGTTGATTGTTGTTGTCGTTTGACAAGTGCAGAAAAAGTACAATCAAATCGGACCGAAGGCATGTAGCACAGCCCTGGCCACATCTCCGACTTTTTCGGAATAAAGGGTGTCATGGCAGCAGTTGAGGTCGATGTTGAGGAGAGTCGAGGCAACAGAGACACAGTTGAAGAGATGCTTCGGATCCAGCTGAGCACCCGGGCAGTGCATGCAATCTGCGTAGGTTCTATAACCGTCAGGCATGATCTTCATACCTCTCATGTGCACCGTCCGCAATCTGCGGATGGTAGTGAATGTTGATTGTTTGATTGATATTGATAAATTCTTATAATCTATTGCTTTTTCTTAAAATTATTGTAATACTTTTGTAAATTCATTTAAATTGCGGAACTAAACTAGTTCTGAAAACTTTAATGTCTTCATTAATTATTTTAAATTAAGCAATTATGTATAAAATTTTTCTAATGAATGGTCAGTTTGTTTACTGTTCTTTTCGAAATGCAATTTTTTTTATCTCTTTCTTCAGACGCTATAGTGGGGTTATTATGACAAAGAGTCATTATTTTTTTGCATTTAAGGAAGGTTGTGACATTACTTTTCTTTATTGAGTCTATCAAAATGTGTTTTCATTGTCACTACTAAAAGAATACAATTAATATCTAAACAAAATGAACAAAACTTCTTTTAAAAAAATGCGCTAAAAAGCAGCAGAATTTTCAAAAAAAGAGAGAATAAAAATAGAAATAAATGTAGCAAAGGAAATAAAACAAAATTAAAAATATGACCACTGAAGCCGACGTCTTCAGGGGGTACCGGCCCCAGTGGCCAAAAAACAAAACCTTTTCTATTGAGGAAGATGGCAAAAGCCTAAAAACCTTTCTCAGTACCCCGAAGGTTTTGTTTAAAAGTCCAGGAGAAAAAAAAACATGCAAGACATAAAACTAATACAGGAACCACTTGTTTTCCTTTGGTTTAAGTGATTCCTTTTCATTTGGTTTGCTTTAGAGCTCGCTGTCTGACCTTGTTTATGTAAGTTTTTATTTTCTGTTGATTTTTATTTTCTGATGAATTTGAGTTTCTGAAGAGTTGTATGAGTTTCTTTTCTGTATTAGTTTTATGTCATGCATGTTTTTTTTCTCCTGGACTTTTAAACAAAACCTTCGGGGTACTGAGGAAGGTTTTTAGGCTTTTGCCATCTTCCTCAATAGAAAAGGTTTTGTTTATTGGCCACTGGGGCCGGTACCCCCTGAAGACGTCGGCTTCAGTGGTCATATTTTTAATTTTGTTTTATTTCCTTTGCTACATTTATTTCTATTTTTATTTTCATTGTCACGTTATTTTGGTCTTAAACTGTTAATAAATCCTGTTTTAAAGTGAAAAACATTAACAGTCTTTGGGAAAGAAAAGAAAATAGTTACACTTGAAAATGTGATGGGTTTTTTATTTTTCTTCAATTTCCACACTGTAGAAAAAAAGGAAGGGTCCTGTGTAATAAAAGTCAAATTCAATTAAGGGCCCTATTTTTATTACATTTTCTGTGGACAATGTAACTGCTTCATCTAGCGCAAATTATTTCAGTCCTTTTTCTGTATGGTTAATAACTTGGGGAAAAACTATGTAAACCTATTGCCTTTCGAAATTTCATTTAGGTTACATAAGCAACTAGTAAATGTGTATTTGCTTAGTCATTGCACTATCCTTCAATTGATTTTGGAATGGTTTTTTTCAACGAAAAAATAGAACTAATTTTATATTTTCTGAATAGGAAAAAATGTAAACTATGGAAAACGTTAAAGATTTCTTTTTATTAAAATAATAAAGACTATATCAATATATACCCAAATATGCAACAAGCCAATTGTTGCTAAAATATTCTTCCTACTAAAAAGTAAGCCACTTTATTTGAAGGAGAGTAAATGCAAATCATAGAAAGCATTAATGATTTCCCTGAATTGAAATAATTTAAACCATATCAATAAATACTTATATAAATCAATCTATCCAATTAGGGTTAAAATCTTCTAACTAAAAAGTAAAGCAATTTTTCCGTTGTTTCAAAGGGAGAAAATGCAAATTATAGAAATAGTTAAAAATTTCTTCCAATTAAAACGGTTAAGACTATATCATAGTATACCCAATTACCAAGCCAGCACTTCAATTGTTGTTAGAATCTTCATCCAACCAAAAAATAAAACAAGTTTTACGCTATCTTAATAGGAAACATGCAATGTAAACTATAGAAAGTGTAAAACAAATTATCTTTCCTTCTTTTTTTTTTTTAAATAATTAAGGGTATATCATATCAACATATATTCAAATATGCACTGCAATCGCTAAAATTTCCAACCAAAAAGTAAAACAAATCTTATGATTTGAATAGCGGAAAATTTTAAATTTTTTAAAACGTTAAAGAATTTTTCTTATTATTAAAATAGTTACAACTATAATAAAACTTAAATCCAGATATGCACTAAGGTCTACAATTGTTGTTTTGAATAATCTGCCAAAGAAGATGTAAAACAAGTTTTGCTTTAACTGAACATAAGGTAAGGCAAACTATAGACGCGGTAATGATCCATTCTTATTAAAATAGTTAAGACTATATCAAGATTTCCACCCAACTTTCATTGGTTCCTTTACAAAAGTACTGAGAAAAAAATGTAGATTAAATAACAGAAAAAAAAATGAAAGTAACATATAAGTTTTAAAGTCAGTTTATTAAAATATACTAAAATGTTAGTAACGTTAGTAAAAGCTAAAACGATAGTAAAATTTAATAAAAAGTTGGTAAATGAAAAAAAGAATATTCTTCAACAAAGCTTCTAGAATTTTTCAGACACTTTTTTTTCAGTATGAGTTACAGATTAAAGGATTACAACAATAATTTAAGGGGAGGGCATGGAGGTGAGGATAGATAATTTTTCAACATATTTTATTCAAGTTTCCTCATCTATAGCTATTTTTACATCTTTTCAGTGATCCATATGGTATTTTTCCTGAGGCTTTTATGTTGTTATTTCAGGCTCTTTTGTATAATTTATCGTTACTATAGCTTCGAAAGCTTCCTGGGTCTTGGAAATTCTTCAGCCATCTACACAAACAAGAAGAAAAAAAATATTGAACTTACTTAAAATTTATTTATTGTTAAGTTATAACATTCTTCAATGTCAGTTACAGATTGAAGACTTACAAAATTGTTTTTAATTTAGAATAATAAGTTTATGATAATTTTTCTGCATGTTTTATAATTAAGTAAAATTGTTAAAGATCTAAAAACAGATAAATATGCAAGTGTAATTGCACAGACAATTTACATATGCTCAAATATACGTTTTAAATTACTATATGATATTTGCAGAAATGCTATTTTTTTTTCAAACTAGAGGTTTTTATTTCCTATATTTTGTATAGCTGAATGAAAAATTTATGAAAACCTCTTAGAAAAAAAAGGAGAAAAAAAAAATCCAAATTTTAACTTTAAATTCAAGACGGCGGGGGAAGAGGACGCTTATTCCTTTGACGCAAGTGGGACACCGGTGTCCAAACCTCGGACATTATTGGGACCGATAAAATTGTTCACCTACGAGAACGGAAAAGCGAAAGGAAAGGATTCGCGGGATAAGTTTTAGAATAATTGCACTGATGTAGAAATAATTAAATAATCAATTATTACTATTTGCATTGATATTTGTTTAATCTTTGGAAAAAATATTTTTGTTCTAATACAAAAAGAAAAAGTTTGATAGATATATATATTCATAGTTTTAGAAATAGCTACAGATAAATGAATATGTTTTTCCTATTTACAAAGACAATTAAGTTAATCATATGATTCCGAATAGACGCTTTTAGTCCTACGTCACTTCCTCAATTACTTCCAATTTTTAGGTTTATACCTAAAAATTGGAAGTAATAATACCTCCCCATCACTCGATAAGAAATGGGGTAAAATCTCCGCGAAGGTAAATCTCTTGAGATGCACAGAAAAAAAGAAAACAGCAATACATACCTGTAAGGCACTAGGCCTTATGAGGAACTCTAATATTCACAATAGATCATCTGTCAAGTGTCTGAATAAATGTTTGATTTATATAAACATCTCAATGACTAATTCCCCCCCCCCCTTTTTTTAAAAAAACCCAGCTATGTTGAGTATAGGGGTGAAATTGAAAGAAGTGAATCTTTAGTGGGGAAGAAGAATTTAAAGCTTTTAATGCATCTTTCTAGCTTGTAGGGTCTCTTAACTTGTGTTGTCCAGAGGAAAAGATACCGCGACTCGAAATATTTCACATATGCTGTAGCGTTTTCTTTTTCTTTGCAAAGGTGACAGGAGAAAGATTGATTTTTTAGAAGTTGTTTCTAACGTTACTTGCCAAATACCAGCAAGCCTGCTTGATGATACCAAGCGAATTTAAGGCAGAGGGTGCGTTACTTGTTGTTCAGTGGCGCCATCTGTGGCCAAGAATGCGACTTCGGACTCACACACACGCGTCACCACAGGGTTTTTAAAGGGGTATTCATTCATACATCCATCTACAGATCGTAATTTTGACCTGAACCAAGGTATTGATTTATTTTTGAACTTGAAGGATTTTGTGATTCCACAGATTTAACGTGAATCAGTTACCCTTTACCACAAGGGGAGACAGCCGGGATGGAACTCACGACCTCTTGGACATCGTCCCAACGCCCAATTAACCAGTCTATCCCGTTCTGTATTCGTTAATAGAGAAATAGATTGTTATGGATAAGGCAAAAAATTTACATTCTCTTAGAATGGTGAAACATTGCATACATTTTTTTTTGGAAATTTAAAAAAAATACTTTTTTTTCTCTTTCAAATTTTAAAAAATTGTTGTCCGATTGGAAGAGATAGAAAATAACTTTTCGGGGTATAAATGACCGTCTGCTTCCGGAGTGTCCACTGCGCACTATATTATGGAGTGTGTATATATATTCTGATGATCTAAAATTACTGAGAAAAATGTTTTTTCTTATTTATAAAAAGCAGTCTAATAGTTAATAAAAAAATCTGTTGTATTATCGGAAATATGATTGTACTAAAATATAAAATATATAAATTTTTTCTTTTTATTTATATTCAAAAATTAATCAATAGTTGGTTTTGTAAATTCTAGAAATTTCAATGATGAATAACTGTTTCTCTTAACCTGAATAACTTCATTTAAGTGTAAATTTGGGAAATTATGTGAAAGAGAGCTTGTATGGAAGATTTTACCTTTAAAGCAAAAAGAAAAAAAAAAAAAAAAGCATTCACTGATATATTATCCTGTATTTCATAACCATAAATTATTAAAATGCTTATATTATATTTTAATTTTATTAATTATTTTATTATTTTTTAATTATTTTGATTATATTAATTTTTTAAACTTATTTTGCCCAAAATAATACAAAATAATAAGAAAAAAGTATGAAAAATATGTTTAATGAAAATTATGCATCAAATGGTTAAGAAACTGATATCATAAGAAAACTATTGGATAAAAAAGATACTTTATTTTACCCTATCAGACCACTTATTTATTTCAAGGCGTTTCTTGTGAAATCCAAGTTCATGTTCTATGTTGTGTACACACATATCTTGAACATAATCCTCGAATACACGTCGTCTAAAGACCTCTTCTTCATTAGAATAATACTTCTTTTTGTATTTGCGCTACAAAAAAAAGATGAAAAATTTTTTTCGTTTTGCCACAAAAAACATAAATGCGATTTTTTGCACAAGTTTATTAAAGTAAAAACAAAGAATACTGACCTTATATTCTGCCCAAATGTTTCTGTAAATAGGATCGATAAAAATTAACTCAACTGATATGACCATTAGTACAAAAAAGAATAAAACAAGCAGCTTCATATTCTAACTGAAAATTAAAACAAAAGGGGGTCTTATAATCAGATTTAAAAATTAGTTTTTCTAATGTTAAAGCAAAATCTACTTTGATGTTTATCAAATTAAGATGGCATAAATTCAGTGAGGTATTGTTGATATTAACAAATAATATTTTAAAGTTAAAATTTTAAAAACTGCATTTTTTAAGTAGGTGCAGAAGGGGGTAATAATTGTACTTGTTAGACTTTGAACAAAACATGTAGAGCGCAGCATTTTCGAAGTAAATGATGGAAATTTTCGGTAGCGAATTTTCCTGAATTTTCATCAGTTTTTTACAAAATAGATGTACCCCACGTTTTTTGTATCATACATGACAAAACTCTTTTTAAGTCTACTTAAAAATATACTTTCTAAAGTTTTTTTATTTATTTCATTCTCTTCTTCTTTTTAGTTTCGTGTTTGTTATTTTCTTTAAGTCGGAAAGTGGCCATAATTTCAATTTGAGATTACATGCTTCATATAGTAAATATTTGCAACTTGATTAGGTTTCCTGCAAGGAGTCAGGTTAAGTTTTTAGAACTTCTGGCTAGAAGGAAAATGCTGGAAATTTTAATTTATTATGAATTCTATGAGGTGACATATATTCAGAAAATGACTGAAACTTTTTCCTCCAGAGCTGATCTCCAAATCAGTGTTGAACTCTCTAACTATTCGGAAAATGATCGAATGAGTATAAACTTCTTTTTGCGTTAATGTGGAAACACATTCTATAAAAATGATATTTCATTCAAAATATAATTTTTTTCCAGTATGGTAAATTACTTAGCATAATATTTAATATTGAATAAACCTTCCGTTGGTTTATTCATTCTAACCCCAAACTCTTTAAAAAAAATTATAAGAGCTCATTTTAGTAAGATCATAGCTGCGATGGCGAACAAATATTAATTGCTAAACAACTATTTCGTGCTCGTATTTTAACCGTCAAATTTCACACCGTACGTTTTACAGTAATATTTATTTAATTACAATTATTCACAGATTTGACAGCAAATATTACTGTATGAAAATTATGGTTCACCAGATTTTTTGTTTCATAAAATGTTATATAAAAATGAATTTTACTGTAAAAAGTACTGGCATTCTACCTGTACGTTTTACCGTAAATTGACTCAAAGCTTTTTACAGTGTAGTTTGATTTACACTTAAGTAAATTGAATACCTTTATATTTTTAACAAGCAATTAATATTGATTTATTAAGCATTTTTCATTTTAAATGTCTCCTTTTTGTTAAACATATTTAAAAAAGAGGAAGACACAAAGGGAATTTTATAAACAATATTTTGTAAATTAGAAATTAAAATTGAAGAAGTTATTGAAACAAATTTTTTCAGAATTGAGACGGAAGCAAAATAATAGTTTTACTTTCTTTGAATGTATGTTTTTTTTTCTTAGGATGTATTAAGATTTTTTTTCAGAATTTATTAGTAACCACATTTAATTCATAACATGAACATGCATATTATTAAACATTGTAAAAATAATCATATATGTTTTATTTACCTTACAATAAAAACTTTTACCTAGAAAAGAAAGATAGACGATCACAATTGTCCCCTCTTTAAAGTTTAAAAATAGTTACAAATTTATTGTAATATTTTTAATTTGTAAATTTCTTATTGGCGACAAATTGTTGACCCCCCAAAAATATCGTGCATTTACATAAAATCTTACTATCAATAAAACTTACCTTTCCAGAAGATAGACTGCGTTTATTATTGTTACATCAACAATAGATAGTCTGTGGAAGTCTATTGACAATTCAGAACTTCCGGTGAAATATTGCTTAATATCTGAAACAAAAGTATTTCCATTCATTTAGGTTATTTTTTATTATATTAAAAACATCATATAACTAAAACAAAGGTATTTCTTCATAAAATAACAATTCAGAAGTGGTATTTCAAAATTCATTTTCCTATTAATTGCAAATTATAATAATATATTTTAGAATAAATTTTCCGATAATTGCAACATTCCTTTAACTTATCATCTTTTCCCGAACAGACTTTTGTTTCGATATAAAAATGCTCCTGTTTTTTTAATAAATATTTCATGAGCATCTAACATAATATTCGTGATTTGTTTATTTTTTCTGACAAGCGAGGGGGGGATCGGGTACCGCTTATCGGGTACGGAAGAGTGTAAAAACCAGATTACATAGTAATTAAACTGATCCTATAAGTCAATTCATTTTTACTTCATATTTCAAATTTTATGTCTGAAAGACTACTGTATAAAGAAATTCTTGATTTTTTTTAATATAGTAAAAGTACAATTATCTAGTAGTAAGTTGTGTGTAAATAAAACGTGAACAGAACACCTAGAATAACTTTTAAACCTGATGATTGGATTTTCATGTACAAGGACTCAATCCTAATGGTTCTAGGGCCTAATTATATAAAGTAAAGCGTTCCCGCAATCTCCGATATTAGTTCCTGCTGCAACAGGACATTTTATCACTGAGTTTAAAGACTCCACAGTTTCGTGACCAAGAGAATGATAGCGGCAATGTGATCTATCTCTCTCAGCTCTTATACCCAGCTGCAAGGAAATAAGTAGCTTCATAAGGTGGGCTTAGTTGGCGCAAATAAAATTATAATTATTTAATTGTATTATATGAAAACAGGCTATAAACTATTTTACTCACAGTTAACGTTTTGAACACCATCTATTTTGTAATTAATTGATTGTTTAGGTTGAACATGCTAAAATTAAAATTAAATTAATTATTTTTAACCATTTTTTTTTTCGTGACATTTCTAACAGTGCATATTGAATAATTGGAAATAATGCTCTTTTGAAATAAAAAACGCTCTCTTGAGCTATTTAAAAGTGACTATCTTTGAATTGACTCAAGCTCTTAGCTCAAAATGATTAGCGAAATCAATCATGTATGCGTTCAGTTTTCAAAAAAATTCATACAGTAAATATTTAAACAAAATAACCAAACATTAACTATGTTAGTATGCATATACATTGTATGCTTGATAAAGAGCGTAAAACAAAAACATTCACCTTAATTACTTTTGATCTAATGATCAGATTCTTATTCACTTGGACTTAACCCTAATGGTTCTAAGACCTAACCTTAAGTATGCTGATTAATTACTGCAGTCAATATTTAATGTTCCGAAATCAGATACAATAAAGGAACTTTATCACGTGACGTAAGATCACGTGAATAAAAAAGTTAAACTGGAAAAATTCATTCAAATATTGTCCTATTTCCTTCCTATGCATCAAAAAAAAAGTATTATTGAATTTTCTCGTGACCTGATCTCTTAACTTCATACATTGGGTTATTGTTGTATAACGCATAACTAACATTGCGCGGGGTTACTTTAACCTTAAGGGATTATTAAATTTTCACGTGATCTTATCTTTGAATTTCATTCATCGTCGTGTAACGCATTACTTACATTTTATGAGATATTTAATTAGTATCGTTTATAATTCGATTGAGGCATTGTTATTGTTATAGTGTAGAAATAAGCTCTTTTACTTTAACCTTTAATTTATTTATATTAACTTACAGTTTGAGCATTCAATAACCATTTTATTTTTGAGATTTTTAATTGCATGTTAATAAATTTCTTTTAAGTTTGGATCATATTCGATTCAAGAAAAATAAATTTTAATAATAACAACAAATAATTAAATAAGAAAGTCCATATAATATTCTCATGAAATAAATTTTTTTAATACTAGAATTTATTATTCGAAATTTTTTAATAAAAAGATTGAATATATTTATTTACACAAACAAATGTACGTCTTTTTCATCTCAATTTTATATTAATTAACTTCTCTTCTGCTTTTGTTACAAATAAATCGATTCTAATTATAAGAGCTGGACATACAACAAAAAATGCAACTATTTGAATAAATCGCTACTTGATTTTACAGTCTAATTTTTAGATTCTTTAATGTTTCTTTTATTTTTATTACAGATGACTTGGTAAAAATAACAAGAACAAGATGTACAATGAAAGATGCATTTATTTGGGTAAATCAATATGCGTATTTTTCAGCTTAATTTTTTGATTCATCAACTTTGCTTCTGCTTTTGTTACAGATGAATCGACTCAAATAGCAGGAACAGGATACATCGAGAAATATTTAGTTAATTGATCAAGACAATATATCTTAAACTTAATTTTTAGTTTCATTAACTTTTCTTCTTAACTGTTGAATCTAATCAAATGACAGGAACAGGATGCATCGAGAAATATTTAGTTAATTGGTCAAGACAATATATCTTAAACTTAATTTTTAGTTTCATTAACTTTTCTTCTTAACTGATGAATCTAATCAAATAACAGGAACAGGATACATTGAGAAATATTTAGTTAATTGGTCAAGACAACATATCTTAAACTTAATTCTTAGTTTCATTAACTTTTCTTCTTAACTGATGAATCTAATCAAATAACAGGAACAGGATACATCGAGAAATATTTAGTTAACTGGTCAAGACAATATATCTTAAACTTAATTTTTAGTTTCATTAACTTTTCTTCTTAACTGATGAATCTAATCAAATTACAGGAACAGGATACATCGAGAAATATTTAGTTAATTGGTCAAGACAATATATCTTAAACTTAATTTTTAGTTTCATTAACTTTTCTTCTTAACTGATGAATCTAATCAAATAACAGGATACGCTGCAAAAGAAGCAACACCACATCTATTGTTGTTATTCCGTCGAATCTTTATGTATCCTTCATCTCCCCAAAGTTCACTCCAACTGAAAATAAGTAAACAAATCTATTAAAGAAAATTATAAATACGAAACGTCTTAACTATTAGCAAATAATCAAAACTGCTTCATATAAAATTTTGTAAAACTTAATTTTTTTATTATTTTTGATCAAATATGGTTTCTATTTAGAAAGCGTTACAACTAAACCGATTGCTTACTTAACAAAATGTATTTGAAATAATATTACTTTCATAAATTCACACAAATTCCTTTTTTGACCCCTGTTTTTCGCTCCTTAATCGACGTTTTGTTTCATCGCTTTCTTTAAAATGCCACAATGTGTATTAACAACGAGCTGATCATGTTTTTAAAAAGCTAAAAATTTTGAAGATGTTAGAGTGATCAATGCGTAGTAAATAAACATGCAGAATGAATCTTAAGAAAGTTTTTTTTTTGTTTTTGTTTTCTGGATAAAAATATCTTTTAATTTCATTCTTTTGAATCCTCAAAAATCGTTCTCTCCTTTATATTTCGTTTTAATGGGATTCTTAAAAAAAGTAATTCTTAACACAGAAGGAGTTTTTGATCTGTTTCTTAATAATTCTATAAGCCTCTTTTTCCTACGCTTATTTGTAAAGAATATTTATAAAGTTAAAAATAGAAATAGCACAGATATTGTTTTCAAAATGTGGTGAACAATTATTGAAGTCAATTACACTAAGTCTTTATCACTATGGAAGAGTCTGGTTTCTAACAACCACCTGTTACTACTTTTCTCCTTTCAGTTTTTGAATTTTAACAAACTTTAATACTATTCATCCTGATTTCACTGTTTTTGACCTTGATAATGATTCTTCAGATTCGTATAACACTCTTTTTTATCTTGACTAAAAGATTTATTTGCGGTAGATAATAATAAGAATCATTTTTAACTTTCTTTTTGACAAGAACTCTATATACCTTTGACGCAGAATTTTTATTTAACATATTTTTCATAATTTTTCTTTTTTTTTGCTATAATTTTAGTAAAACTAAGTCAAAATATTAAATAATTTATAATTATGAAATACAGTATGAAACATCGGTGTCATTATTTTTTGCGATAAAGGTAAAATTTTCCAAACACGATTCACTTACAAACAATAGTTTCTAAAATTCGAACTTATTTGCAGTTATTTAGATCTAAAAGAAACAGTTATTCATCAGTGAAATTTCTTTAACTTACAAAAACCAATTATTGATAAATTTTTGAATATAAACGAAAAAAAACTTTTAAACTACTTTTTTTGAATTTTATATTTTAGTACAAACGCAATTTCGATAATCTAACAGATTTTTTAAAAACTATTAGACAGTTTTTTATTATTAAAAGATACCAAAATATATTTTTGCTTGTAAATTGAGCGTCAGAAAAAATATATAAAAAGGACACCGGCGTCCCTTCTGCCCCTAAAGGATAAAGTATTTGTGCTGATTTACGTAACACTTCGTGTGATTTGAGATAATCAACTGTATTTGTTCAATGCTTTCTCATAAGAAGGATTCCACAAGTCCATTTTAAGTTTTACAATATCCTTAGCAACAATTTTATCTTGGCTCCAGTGGGCTCAAAATTGTCTCGATATGGGTTCCATAAGAATACACACCGAGAGATCAACACTGTTATGTCTAGTTTTTTTTAAATATTGGTCCTATATAGGGCCAATATCGACCTATATAAAACCAATATAGGGCCTATATTGGCTGAATGATGAATATAAAATAGGTGAATCTGAAAACTTTATATAGGGCCGATATTGGTTGTAAAGTGGCTGTAAAATATCGAGGGAATCAGATAATTCTATATAGGGACAATATCGAAAAAATAACGGCAATTTACATTCATTTCTTGGCTCCAGTTAGGCACAAAACTGGCTCAATATGAGTTCCATAAGAATACGCACCGAGAGACCAATATTGTTATGCCTAGTTTTTTTTAATATAGGTCCTTTGTAGTGCCAATATCGACTATATAAGACCAATATAGGGCCTATATTGGCTGAATAATGAATATAAAATAGGAGAATCTGAAAACTTTATATAGGGCCGATATTGGTTGTAAAGTGGCTGTAAAATATCGAGGGAATTAGACAATTCTATAGAGGGACAATATCGAAACAATAACGGCAAATTACTTTCATTTCTTGGCTCCAGTTGGGCACAAAATTGGCTCAATATGGGTTCCATAAGAACACGCACAGAGAGACCAATATTGTTATGTCTAGTTTTTTTAAATATTGGTCCTATGTAGTGCCAATATCGAGTATATAAGACCAATATAGGGTCTATATTGGCTGAATAATGAATATAAAATAGGAGAATCTGAAAACTTTATATAGGGCCGATATTGGCTGTAAAGTGGCTGTAAAATATCGAGTGAATCGGATAATTCTATATAGGGACAATATCGGAAAAATAACGGCGCTTTGAACCTTTATTGAGCCAAGATTAGTGAATATTGGTCCAATTAAAGCCCGCTATTTTGCTGCTAGAGATATGTATTTCAATTTACGGTTTAAAAATTTAATAGATTTCAGTTTACAATATTGGTCTAATTTAGAGGATGGAATCAAACATCCAACTGTTTGTTTAAGTTGATCTTAATTTCTTACTTATTCTTTACCAACCAATAGTCAACTCCATTGTCAGTACCATAGCCTACTAAAAGTGCAGAGTGAGTTACGTTCTTTGATTTGCATCTCGGATCATCATATATTCCGTCACCCCTTGAAATAAATGAAAAAAAAAAAGAATTTTATGTATTCATTACACTGGGTGCTTTGTAACGGCTACCTATAATATATTATACATAACGGCATCTATAACGGCTACCTATAATATACTTAAAAAATGGTGAAATATCTAAAAAAAAAAATAAATAAATAAACATTAGATTAAAAATACAAAATTTTTAAAATATTTTCAAAAGATGCATTTAATGACATCAAATTTGATCACGAATGAGTCTGAGAGAAAAGTGCATATCAACTTCAGGGTCTTAAACATTAACTCCTATTTCTATTGCAGATTTAGAATTTCCAGAACAAAGTACCACGTTTTGATATACAGGTTGTCTTATTTGTTGTAATTGCAAAGTGAAGATGGCAATAATTTGTGTAAGAGATATCGTGAGAAATGCACATGGTATCGAAGAAAATAGAAATAGGATTGATCAATATTTAAGAAAACCTATCAGGATTAACCCTCTTCTGACATAAGACTAGGTTGACTGCCTAGTTTAAGAGAGGGGGTCAAATTTGATGTCATTAGATAATTTTTTCAAAATATTAAACAAGTATATTTTTACTTTTTCGATGTCACTTGCATCTGTCAAGATTTTAAATATTTTTCAACACCTTCATATTGTAATTATAACGTCCTCTGTGAATCAAAATACCTAAACCGTTATGCCTTCTTGAGGCATATTTTTCTGGAAAATCTAAATCTGCAATAAATATTAGGGGTTCCTATTTAAGATTTTGAAATTCTCTCGCCCCCATCCTAATGGGTAAGGCTGGGGGCTGAGTTAAAAAATATTTCCATTTTTGGTACAATACGTATTTCTGGGCATATTTGACTGTATTCCCACATTTTGAACATCCTGTAGATTTTTGAATCTTTCTGTTAATGAATTTTTAAAAAATGCATAGTAGAGGTCGCATATTAGTAATTTTTTGAAGAGATAGACATATTTTCAAACTTTGATAAATCATTATTGAAGGTTGGAAAAACAAAATAAGAAATAAACATTTTAAAATACCAGTTTGATTGAAACTGGAATACATCTGCATCCGCTAGGTTCAGCTATTAACCTGCACCTTAAATAAACTGATTAAAAAATTGTGTACATTTAAATTAATCAGTAACTTTGTGAGCTATGAGCTGTGTTGAGTTGTTCCTTTATTTTGAAATTTATATTGAAATACTTAAAAATTTAATCAAACAGTTATGAAAAAAACTTTTTTGATTGCTATTACAAGCTTTTCTCCATCTTAAATTTTGTAAATATAAGTAATTAAAAAATTTTCTAGAATAATGGTAAAAACTTATGGTAGTTTTCGTTTAGCTGGGCGAAAGCAAAAAGTCGCCAAAAAATATAGACCTTTATCTACTACGTTTTTATTTTTTATTTTATTTATTTTTAAACACAAAAAAACTAAATAAAATAAAAGCATTAAATCAAATAAAATAAAAATTAAATTAAATCGTAGGGAGAGTTGTTATCGACAATGTCAACCGTCATCTATAGAAAGGTACCTCACCATAGAATCGAGTTAACATGTATTATATACTAGTGAATTGGAATCATATTTTTGTAGTGTATTTTTGTAGTGTAATTATACACTGCAAAATAAATTAATTTTTTTTAAAAAAATAGCAAAAAATAGCAAAATTTTTAAAAAAGTAGATGTATTTCCTTTCACCCAGCTATAGCTTTTTCTTCAAACATTGTCTTAAATTTTTAAAAGTTAAAAACCATAGTGAGCGAAAAGTACTCTCGTATACTAAGAACATTTTTACGAGATAATTTGTGTAAACCTAGTTCAGAACTTAATTACTTTTAGTACCAAGCTATAGTTAAATTTTTTCAAACTTATATAAGGTAGGTTTGTAACAGATAATTTGAGAAAAAAACTGTGGTAAGTAATCATTTGCGTAGGTGGGTTAATTGAAAGTGGTAAAATGATCTCCTTATTTATAAATTTATAAGAAATGGAAAAAAGACAAACAGTCCGTTTTTATTGCTAGGAATTTTCAGTCTAAGTTTTGGCTGTTGTAAAACATACTTAAAAAGATTTTACAAAGAAAAAAAAAAGAAAAAAAAAAGGATATTTTTCGTTAAAATTATAAACCAAGGTCTTAATTTTTCAATTTAATTTCAAAAATTTGCTTAAGGAATTTTATTATTTATAATTTTTACTTTATAACGGGCGTTTAACAACGATATCACCACACGTTCATGATGTTTAAAAAATAATTTTACTTGCTATAATATAACATAGGAAACCAGAGATAAATATTTCGCAAAAACATGGAATGATTTGAACTGCAAGCTAGCAAATCACTCATATTATGAAATGTTTTATATTTTATTTTATAATCGTCATTGAACAGTCAACCCGATTCTGAGTTTACATTTATCAACGATCAACTCTGCAGCTTTATAATTTTGAGCAAAACCCAGAAGACAAGGGAACTCCTGGATCAAGCATTGGGCCAAACTAGTCTTCGTAGATGACTTTTTGATGGAACTCGTATTGGCGTTACATGGAGAGAAAAACAACGAAATTCTCCCATGGCTAATCCAATGGCAAGGGTATTCTAATCTATGATGCGTCTACCACGTCACTGTGGACAGTGCGACCCAGGAGCAGAATTCGTATCAACCAGTCACGGCTGGGATTGGAACCTAAATCATCTTATTAGGAGGCGAACTCTCTATTCTCTGATCCACTTCAGTTCTGCTTAAGGAATCCAGTTTACAAAATTTAAATAAATAAATAAATCATTACCTAAAATCTTCGAATGTTTCAAGATCACCATCTATAGCAATTGCAAGCGGCCCAATTCTGAAGAGAGCTAGTTGCACTATTTCTTCGTCTCCTTCTGGAAGTACGATGAATTTCTTCATTGCAAATTCTTTTCGAGCTAAATGTTCCCGACATTCCCCTTCCTGCTAGTAATATTACGCTTTAGTAATTCTTATAAAAATATATTGTATTAATTTCAAAACTATTTTATGCTTTTATATTTTAATTTCGACAATCATCCCAGTTTGTGCTAAAGAATTAGCTCAGCGTGAAGAGAAGTAAAAAAAAAAAATTTAAAACTTACCTCTTTTTTGAATGGATATTCGTCCTCAGTTGCTATACCATTTTGATTCATAATATATTGAAAACTCAGGGTCATTGATCCTCCCTTGCAACCAATGTTTCCTTCTGTAACAGAAAATTAGTTGGTCCTATACGTAGGAAAAAGTTAAAAGGGAATTGACTACACTGTAAAAGATTCCGGATCAAATTACGATATAATGTACATGTACTTTATAAAAGGGGATTTGGCAAAGACATTAGAAAAAAAGCGAGTGAACGTTACTCTTTCTTTTTTTCACTCTCTTATAACTTCATTTTGGGTAGAAATCATTCGTAAAATGCATTTTACCACTCAATCCATTTTTACCATAAAAGATTATACCGTAATTTTTACAGTAATATTTATTTAAAGTGGTTCAGTGATTTAACTGAAATTATTACGGTAAAAATTACAGAGTATCAGATTATTCTTGTTCTGTAACATGATCCGGTAAAAATGGATTTTACGGTACCGGCTCCCTAAGAGCCGGTACTTTTTAACCATCCATTTTAAAAAATTTATGCACCATTTCTCCTCAGTAAGTAAGAAAAAGATCCGGTTTTTCTAAAGTCAAATTAGTAGTAAAAAAATATTAGCAGTCTTACTGTCTTTGGTGCAATCGATGATCATTTGCGCACTTAGCGGGACCAATTCTCCTGTTTTGCGGGCATATCGAGCAGCTAGTGCATCAGCGACCGAGAAGGCGTAGCAGGCAGCACATTTAGACTGGTAAAAAAAATTTTTTTTTTCTTAAGTAATGAAAATTTTGGCAATTGAATAAATTGGTGAAAGTTAAATCAGCATTGTCGCGTTGTTTGTATTATTTGTAATACTTGCCCGATTACTTATATAGTACTTACATGTTAAAAGAGTGAGATAGATATATTAGATATCGCCCCCTGTCAAGAACAGTGTTATAACTCTAAAATGCAGCATTTGAGAAAAATCTACTTGAAGGGCACTATAAAACTTATTCTGAAATGGCACAATTTTGAACACAAACTGAAATAGCAAGATCTAGAGATGAAACTCTTTTTGAGCTTGATGGGCACTTCATATATATTTTTTATTGACATAACCTCAAAATTGCTGTTTTTTTTACTCGTGCCACTTTTCTTGCCGAGAGAGAGATAGGTTATAGAAAATGACAATGAGTATTTTTAACATGAGCGATAATCTCATAATATCTTTAAGATTTAAATTAACAGGTGGATTTACCATCACTATCTATTTCTTATGAAATAGTTGAATTATGAAGAAAATAATTTGAAAAATTGGTTAACAAGTAAAATTGGGTGGAAGATATTTGAATGATAATTTTTAGTTATAAAATTAAAATTTTAAGTAAATTTCAGAGTTTTTAATTTTTATTTTATTTTATTTAAATAATATTATTTTTCTCTGAGGGAAACAGCATGTGGCCACTTTTCTAAGAATTAATTTCACGCCAGATGCCAACTAATATTTCCGATATTTTTATCATCATATTGCATACTTTCGATACTTTTTTGTTAACAAAATCAAACAATATTTATGCTTAGTTTTGAATATTATTATTATTATTGATAAAAATGGTAATTTATGTCTGAATGAAGTTTTTTGTTTCAAAATCATTTCAGTTCAAAAGTGTATAATGATGAAAGAAGAGATATATAAGTCACTCTCTCCTTGAAATTAACTGTTTGTCATAGGGAGCCGACATGCTTACAGAGGTTTAAACGGACAATTTTATCTCTTCTATTTTCAAAATCATTCAAAAATTTCAATTAGTTCATTCGTCCGGGACGTAAAAAATGTGGATTTTCCTCTATGACTTGAAAATATGCATTATTATAAGTTACTCAGTAGATGATTCTACTTTTTCTATTATTTAAAAATAAATAATGCATTTATCATAGCATTGTTTTTGGTTTTGAATAATATTGAACAAAATTAATTTTCACGTGGAAAACTTGCATTTGTAAAATCGTGTTTTATCTAAGTTAACGTAGTGTCTCAGGAAATAATTAAAAAGTGCAAGAATTAGGTTATCTTTTTTAATTGTAACGGCATGTATTTTTCAATTTCGGCGTGTTTAATTCTTCTGCAATTAATTAAATAAACTAAATGGATGATTCATTCGTTCTCTCGCAAGGAAGGGACTCAATTTCTCGTTTATGATGGCGTGGTTTTGATTAACACGGATTTACTGATTATTTACTTTCTGTTTTACCCCTTACAAAGAATGGGCATCTGGAAAGAACATAAATAAAATGAAACGAAAAAAAAAAAAAAAAAAAAAAGAGTTCGATTTGAAAAGAACTCATTTAAAAAAACATTAGATTTTTAGATTTTTCGAGAGGGAATTTAATACCAATCTTTTGTTTAGCCAAGGTAACTAAAAGTGTTCGTTGAAGAAAAGTGATAATAATAATTCACAGTTTAAGGTTTTGTTTGAATGACAATGAATCTGAAGTTAAAGATATATACAGGGAAGATAAAGACGAAGGTTTATAGGGAAAAAAATTCTTCATTTTTTTTAATTAATATTAAAATATTGAAATATTAATGGGTAATATCTGTAAAATGGTAATATCTTGCATTTGATAGTCATTAATTAAAAATAGTAGATTAATTATTTTATTAAAAAATAAAGAATTTACAGTTGTGCAATTTTATTTAATGTGCTATTTTTTTCTACCATATTTGTTTCTAAAATAGTGTTTTCTGCAGAACAGTAAATGAAATATTTACTTCTTGACATTCTCTTTTTATAGTAGAGATAAAATATATAAAAGACTAAAGAAAATAATATAACTCACCTGGTACCTAACTTTGGGTACTATTCCTTTTTCTCTCCAATCTAACGTTTTGGGCAATCGAGACCTGAATGTTATTCCTATATTTTGACGTAATCCATCCGTGTATGGCAATAAAGCAAAAAAGCTTTTACGTTCTTCCGTAGACTATAACAATAAATATATTTACTTTATTTAATATGCACAAATATGGGCCATTGGTGTTAAGAAAATTCATTATTTATAAACTCAAGAATGATTTATGGATAAAATTTATTTGAAATTATGATTGAACTATTAATTTGTTTAAATAGATTTTTGTGACATTTAAAAAAAAAAATATTACATAAATAAAACTATTATGAAAAATTTACCATTACAATTTTTCTAGAATGATGACATTGTTGCTAAAAGTTAGAATATCAAAAAATGTTAAACATTTTACGATGAATACTAAAGCAGTGCAAAATAATTACAAAAAGTTGCTTACATTAGAGTTCCTGATATCTAAATTTAGTTAGCCAGCATGAACTCTAGCTTACGTTGGTCATTTCTCTCTATATATAAAAACGAAAAGCGAAAGTCTGTCTGGATGTACGTTTAATGAATGTAATGTATGTTTGCTAATAACTCGTAAACGGGGTATCAATTTAGATCACGTTTTTTCCTTTTTTTTAAAGCAATTTACAAATTTTTAAGAGGGCAATCACCTTTTTCCAACGTTATGTTAATAGGGCACATTTTTAAAAATGCAAATTTCATTAATGAAGCAAATTATAAAGTATTAAAATTCCTTAATTTTTTCTCATGTCATTGTTTATTATAATTTTTATTCTGTTTCTTAAAAAATACAAATAAATGATAAAAGTTACATTAATGAAAGTTCATTTTCGCTGATTTGATTATCAATAATTGTTTTTTATAGGAAACTTTTGCTCGCAATTTTAAGTACACTTAAATATTTTTTAAGAAAGGAAATTTTTTGCCAAAGCTTTTTTACTTTTAAAACATTTTTTAATAGAGACTTAAGTATATATTACTCAATTAAAGAAAAAATTAATTAATATTTTTTTTTCTTTCAAAAAATTAGATTTTGAATTTTTTTTATTATTTTTCGTTGAATACAATTCAATTACTAAACATTTATTTGAGCTTACAAAAGTCTATTTTTTCTATCGAAGCTTTATTTGTTAGTTTAAAGTTGTAATTCAGTTAAAAAAAAGTTACAACTTCAATCGAAGAAAAATAAAGCTTAAAATTCCCAATACTATCAATAATGTTAAAAAAGTGAGGTGCAAGATAGGATTCTCACATTTTATAGAAATTGTTTAAACAGATGTTCTAGACACAACTTTCATAATTTTAAAAATGATGCATATTAGGGATTAAAAAGATGAAAATATAAATTTATTATTTAAACATGAGCTTACCCTAGCTGTAAAAATAGTTTGACCTAGTGCAAAATTATGCAGGCCTTGTTCATATTCTTTGTTCCACATTTCAATCTGTTTCGTGCGTTCTTCAAATATTTTTCTTCGGTTTTCATTACATTCGTCTAAATCATCATAGTATTCTTTATAATCATTCTGAAAATAAAAGAGTTTTGCTGGAACTAAATTTTCGTCATTTACTAATAGTGATGCTGAACAAATGCACCTTTTTTTAGTTCTGTTTCACCGATACAAATTTTTTTTGAGGAAAAAAAAAAGCTAATGCAAATATAAATTCAAGTATATTTATGAATACTAAATAAAATGAATTTGTAATATTAAATATATTAAAAAAAGCAGCAAAATAAGATCTCAAATATTCTGAGCAACATTTGAGCACCCAATTTTAATGATAAAAAGAAATATCAGAGGTTACTCACAGCATATTTAACCCACTTTTCATAAAGGTCATCATGTGCTGTTTGGGTTTGACATGCTTCAACTGCTTGGTAAGAAAGCATGGTTAAATAAACAATTATAATAAATAAAAATACGTGCATAGTTTTTCCTGCAAAAAAGAAAAGAAAAAACCATCAGAACTGTGATATATATAAATTTTTTAAATAAAGAAAATTAGTCTAATAAAGAAAATATGAATATAAGAAAATGTGATTTGAGATTATGAGAAATCATTGCAATTAGTTGCAATATTTACTGTAATAAAAACAGTTTGCATTATCACAACAAATTTTACATTCAAAAAAGTAAAGTGATCCACTGGCACTTTTGGTGAAATATTCGTAAAATCCCTTTTTACCGTAATTTTTACAGTAATATTACAGTAATCAGTGATGTTACGGTACTTTATTACTATAAAAATTACTTGTATCAGATATGGATTTCACTTTAAATAGTAAGAAATTTTTCTGGAACTCATAGAGAACTTTTCTAGTTGAGAATACTGTAAAAATAGTAACTTTTATTTGTGAAAAAGAGCATGACGTATAGAAATAAAATCTCTTTCATTTGAAATTTATAGTGATAATAATCAAAATTAATTTTACAATTTTACAGAAAAAAGTTTAACAGGATTTTGCTTTCAAATAGTTAAAATTATTTTAATAACAAATATCTATAACGTATAAAATTATTTTTATTGAATAATGTATTTAAATAAAGCCTATTATAATATTATTAAACTTAATCAAGCATCTTTTTAAAAATTAGCCGATTTTAAGAAAACCGGAATACTAAAATAACTACTCATATCTATGAATTATTTAAGAAGTAACATTAATTAAAATTACTGTAATCGCAAATAATTAAATGGTTCATAAAAACAGGTAATTAAAATAGTGGAAAATTCCAATTTTGCAAATCACAAAACGCTAATATCACACAAATGAATACAAAAAGTAAAATTTGTGTTTTAAAATCAAGTACATATTTAGTTAGTGAAAGTGTAAGGAAGTAAGTTTATTTATTTATGTAGTTGGCAATTCTATTTCTCACTGTTAATCATACCTGTTAAATCTTTATGTTCTTTCCAAAGGAAATAAAAACTTTAAAAAGAATTAAGAAATAAAGATTCCATGAAGGAATTCATTTTTTTTTTTTAATTAACGAATATTTTTATAATTCAAATGAATTTCTTCACTTTGTTTCAAAGTATTGAACAAATATTTCAAGGAAATATTCTCTTTCTTCATTCAGATAAAAAATAAGTAAGACATTTAAAACTAATTAAACATTACTTGGGCCATATGATATTTATGTCTTCATTGCGATTTTGACAATTGGGAAATTCTAATTAATATTTGTCTTTTTTAATAATTACCTTTACAATGGAAAACATATTTTTATTCAAATTGACGGAATACCACCATTATCTAATTTTTCATCTCTCTTAGCTATTTTATTTTTCACAAAATAAAATAAAAATATATTTTGATTATTAAATTTCTTTTTAGTTTAGTTTTGTTACCTTTATTTTTCAAGATTATACAATTTTGCTAAATAATATTTAATATTACAAGGAATTTATCATGTTTCGTAATCATGATGATAATATTAATTCTATTTTTTTGGATTTAGTTATTAAAAAAGAAGAAAATCTCTGCATTGTTGCTTTAAACGAAAAAAGAAATGATTTTAGTACTAATAAAAATAAACAAATTAACTGGGAGTCTAATTTTTCTAGAAACATTTATTTAAGTACCATTTTTAATCAAATGAATAGAATTAAAAGAATATGTAGCAATGTTTCTTTATCTAAAAAAAAATGGACAAACTTTTTACGAAATTTGATTAAAAAAAATAATGGATTTCAATAATGTAATTAATAATGGAATTAAGTTCTGTACAGACTCATTGAGTTAATTGCATATTATTATTATTAATAAATTTACTAAAGACTTTTTTTGTTAACTAAATTTTTATTTTTACCATGGGAAAATCCAAATCGGGCAAATTCGTGTCTAAAAATCAGTGAAAACAGGGAAAATCGTGTTTTTATTAAATGAATGTTAATTTTTAAAATCACTAAAATTGTATAATTAAAAATAGACCTTATTAACTATAAACTTTAAATTATCTAGTACAATATTATTACCTTACGCACATTCATTTTGGGGCCAATCCAGGGTAACTAACGAATCAAACACGATTCAGTAACGCAGAAAGAACGCGCCATAAAAAAAACCTTTATTTACGCTTCTATTTTCATATTTTTTATTTTCATATCATCAAGAAAATTAACTTTTACCTCGCCACATTTTTAATAAAAAGATGTTTAAATTTCACACCTCATGCAAGCTACTTTTATAATTAAATTACTTATCTTGCTTTTTAATAACATATAACTTATATAAATAATTTCTATAAATAACTTAGACGCCGATTTAAACTATTTGAAACTATTTCAATTTTAAAAGTGTTATTTTTTTAATTAACATTGTATAAATATTTATTATTCAAGAAAAGTTTTGACTTTATTATAATTTAACAACTCTTCCCCCCCCCCTCTCAAAAAATGAACATAAAATAAATTATTCGATAAAAACTCAGCTACAGTATTTAACGAATTTCATTCTTCAAAAAAATCTCTAATCTCTTTATTGTGCCAATATTACTTACAATATTTGTTAAAAATACGTAAATATTATTCATATTACTTAATATCTCAATTACTGAAAAATATTTAAAATCTGATAGTCTTATTTTAATGACTTCCATATACGATTTTTGAATTGCATATCCTGAACGTTATATGAAAACCAGAAAAGTTTGTGAAATATTTTCAAGTAAAAAATGTTCCAGAAATTTCATCATCTTAAAATTAACAGTGCCGCGATGACTCAGTGGTGAAGGTAATGAACTGTCACTGTGAAAAGAAGAGGCTCGATTCCCAATAAGGGCTTTAAGCCCACACAGGCTTAGATCAATTGGTACTAGTTTGTCTGGGAAGTAAAGGCGGCTTGTGCGTAGTGTAGACAATTGTAACAATTATGCCATTGGTCATAAAATTGTGGAGTCTTAACCTCCATGACCCCTTGGATTACAACGAGCTGTTTCAGGGATACTTTATTGTACTTTAAAATTAAAGAAAAGTTATAACCGTATTTACCAATAAATTATCTCATATTTTGACTGTATTTTTATTCTACTTTCTTTTAATTATATATGCATTTAATGAACATTTATGAAAGTTAATTATCAAAAATTAAGCTATCAAAATAGTTATGATAACGCATGATAACTTTTTTGCGACTTTTATACTATTTAAATTAAACTTATTTTACCACTTCAGTTAATTTTGTTATTTTTGTACGAATATGGAAAGTTACAACGGGGACCATTTTACTCAAAGTAACGAAAAATCTTATACAAATACAAAAGCATCAAACTAAAAGTGGAGTTTTTTATTACATTAAATGCAACATTTATCTGAATTTATTGAACAACATTAACGATAGACACACATAATTACCGTATTACAATTATTCAATTGTAAGCTACATTTAGTTTTAAATACGTTATATTTATTTTAATTTTTTATTTTGTATAAAACTGCGTGGAAAAAAAAGGTTCCTAGAATGCCAAACCTTTATTTTATTTGCAGGAAATGGTGGACTCATTCAAAAACAATATGAAACATAAATGAAGGTTGTGACGATGTTAATGAAAAGTCAGAAAGCCTTCTAATTCTGTCCGTTGAACTAGAATGCATGATGTTTGAAAAAATCTTTTGTTGAATTTTTATGTTAGCCACGGAAGTATACCATTTTTAGTCAAATGCAAATGAACACTTTTCTGCGATTTATATAATCTTTTTGGTCACAAAAATTGTCGATAAAGATTATAGTAATCAGAGCATATATATTTAATATGTTTTATTTTTATTTTGCTACTGATTGGTAGCATTTTCATGTTGTTTTTTTTAAGATTTATTAATATTTTTATTTGTTTATTAGATAAAACTGCGTTGCTTCTGACTCTCACAAATTTCGCTGATTCACCCCAGTTGTGTATGCATTAGCTATGATAATAATGAACTTCATAGTCATTTTTATTATTTTTTATTTTTATTTTTATTCTAACCGTATACTGGGGATATTTCACATCGGTATTATGATCGATGCGAGCCGAGAACAGAATTCGTACCAACCAGCCATATCGCTGGGATTCGAACCTCGGTCACTTGAGAGGTGAACTGAGACGCATCATCATAGCAGTTTTATATTTTATTTTATAACCGTCGTTGAACAGCTGACATAGTTCTGAGTTTACGACTACCAATGTTCAGCTTCTCAGTCTCGTAGCTTTGGACCCAATCCTGAAGACAAGGGAATTCTTGGAATAAGTAAAGAATTAAATTTGCCTACATTAATAACTTTTTTATGGGACTATACCGCATTTGCGTTACAGGGTGATGAAAAACTTCTCAAGGCTAGCCTGACGGCAACAGGACTGTCCATGATCAGTCTATAACAAATGATATTTTTACGTCAGCACTGTGGTCGGTGCGAGCCGATTGCGGAATTCGTACCGACCAGCTACAAGATTCAAACCCGGGTCACCTCATTGGGAGGCAAGCATTCCATCCCTTAAGCCACCATGCCTCTTACCATAGTTACTGTTATGTTCTTATATTAATTTTAAAACTTTCTCCTAAATTCAACTTATGCAATTAAAATAATTCGCAAAGCTTAAAAAAACTGCTAGGCATTATCTTTTCGAATTATTTCTTAACAAACTCTTTGGCCTAAAATATTTAAGGAGTTTTAACAGTTACCTCAAATAAAAACAAATAAAAAACAAGTTAGTGTATAAACTTGTAATGATAACTTAGCAAATTTTTAAGGTGTAAGCTTTTTCTCTTTAGAACCGGAAACGAAATCAGTGTCAATAGAATAAAACATTTCAAGATTTGTATACTTGATTAATTTGAATTTCAATTTTTAAATTTGGTTACGGTGTTAAGAAACAAAAATCACAGAGGAAACCCCTTATAAATATGGAATTACAATGACAGATTTTAAGCACCTAATTTTAAAGTTATAATCACACACCACATACAATATCTTAGTGCTTATAGAATAAATTTAAATTTTTATAAGCTTTCGAGACACTTTTTAAAGACTTCAGAAACTTTTCTCGAATAAATATACTAATTTCACGTATGGAACTAGAACGATGCTATAATAACTGTAATTATTATATTAACGATAGTAATAATTAAAACAATGCTATGTTCTATAAAATGTCTCAAGTCACGGAAGAAAGACGAGGCTTTAATTATTGTTATTTTAAAGAAATAATAGGTTCTTGAATCTTTATGCATGTACAAATTTTGTAAAAAACTATGCAAGTTTTGTCGTAAATAAGCATTATTACGTCATACTTAAATGCCTAGAAACTAACGACTTGCCAACAAAGTTTATTAAATACGAATGACTAATTTACCTTAACTTATTTTTAGACTAGAAGAATATTGAAAAGAAGGGGGAAATATAAGAATTCTTTTCACTGAACTGCAATTTACAAAATTGATACAAATGAGTCATTCTTACTTCAACATAATTTTATTGATTCATAGCGATGTAATTGCTGAAATTATCCTTTCTGAAAACGAAAACGTTTCGAAAGAATAATAACGATTCAATGGAAGCAAATGTATAATCATTATAATCAAATAATTTAGTAAATTTCGAAACTAATATCATTTCGTAACATTTTTGTTGCATTTTAGTTCTTCAATAGAGGCTACTTAAGTTTTCCTAAAAAAATGGAGTTTCCGAAGGCTCTCAAAATTGCTGTAGTGGAATTCGAGAACTTAAAATTCTCTTCAACCTCAAATGGTGTCATGAAATTTTCCGGAGTTGAAGGTAGACTATTAAAAACAATATTAGACGCTTTACATGTAGTTCCAGAAATAGTAACTCCACACGATTTTGAATGGGGTTCTTTGAAAGACGATGGTAATTGGACTGGAATGATTGGGTTGGTTCATAGAGGTGAAGCGGATATTGCTCTGTCCTCAATTGCACCGTCATTTGAGCGAATGAGAGATGTTGATTTTAGTATGTCGTACACAATGACTGATACAACTTTTGTTGTGGAAAGACCCGGCGAAATATCGAAAGGTTTCGTTTTCATGCTTCCATTTTCTATAGAAATTTGGATTATCACTTTCGCTTTTATAATTGCATACCCTCTTTTGATTCGATTATTCCTGTCAAATAACTCTTACGCTTATTTATGGTTAAATACAATGGGAAATATTTTAAAACAGCCATCGGGAATCGTGAATAAACCATGGTATAATCGAATCATACAAGCAACTTGGTTATTTTTTGCATTTTCGATCTCCTGCTTTTATTCTGCAGTTTTGTTATCGTTTCTAACCTTTCCTTTAGAAGGTGATTTAATACGAAACTTCAAACAACTGTCGGAAGCTGTTACTGATGGCAAGCTTGATTGTTACTCGTTGAAGGGAACCCTAACTACATGGAAGCTACTAAATTCAAAAGATGAATACTTAAAAAGACTCGGTGAGTCAATAATTCAAAATAATTGGCTGGTAAAGCCCCAACAAAACTGTAGTTTCAACTACTATAATGAAGTGAAAACAGGAAGTGCCTATTTATATTTAAGAGAGCTTTTAGAGAAATGCTTTGGATTAAGACTTGATATGTACATTTCGCAAGACTCTTTGGGGATTACGCCAGTGGCGATAGCTATCAACCCAAATTTTTGCTGTGGAAAAAAGTTAGATGATGTATTGTATAGACTTATTGAAAGTGGTATATACAGCAAGTTTGTACAAGATGAATCATTGAAATTTCACTTAGAGTTCTCCAAGAATGCGACATTTGTCAAAGACAACTTTAAACCACTTCTACTACATGAATTGATGGGTGCATTCATGATGTTAGTTTTTGGGCAAACAATTTCGTGTTTTGTTTTTATCTGTGAAGTCTTATATTTTAAGCAAAATTCTTCAACAGACTCAAAATAAATTTATTTATTAACAAGAAAAAATTAGAATTTTGGCCATTAAACCAAAATTTAAGGTATTTGAATTTTTTAGTAGTTTTTCCGTTCGTTATGATAGTGATTCATCGCAAATTCTAGGTTTTAAAATTATAGTGAGTATTTTCATACATCTAGTAAAAGTACAACATTGAAAAATAAATTTTACAGAAAAATTCGTTTTTACACATGCTCTGGAAAATCATGATAAAATTACCTAACTGTTCTTAAGAATGTAGCATTTATTTTATAGTTTTTAGAGTTTAAGGGACAGGTCTTTTACATATATTCTCCACTAATATTCTCCAATGGAGAATATTAATTATAAATATTCTCCACTTAATGTGATAACGGTTAAAATTATCAATCGCTTATTGTTATCAAAATCACTCGGTCTCAATTTTCTCTATTCCATTGTGTTTTAAAACTATCAATTTCTGTGATTATTACATCGTTTAATGTTATCATTACTTTTATTTATTAATTAAAAAATCATCTTAAATGCTAAAAAAGCACAGATATTGGCGATATGGATATTGATATTTGAAAGTGAGCTGATATAGCTAGATGTGATTGACTCGTTAGCGTTTTAAATCGTTATGACAGATTACACAAAGTTAAGTCAATGGAATATTGCGACATAGCGAGAGAAAAAATTAAAGAAATGATAACCATTCTAGAATTCAAAATGTTTGGTTCAAGTGTGAAAGGGTTACTTTCTCCTTTCGAACTTTTCATATAAGTTCAAGGGATGAAAAGGAAACATTTTAGGATACCTCCCGAAAATTTATTTGACCTAGGGACATTATAATGTCTATATGTTCTTTTCAATCAATTAATCTTATACGATCTGTCTTAAAACAAAAGCTCTGCTCAACACAGCACGTAAGCATAATCCTGAAACTCTTCACAGATACTGAACAACCAGCAGGTTCCTGTTACTATATTACTGTTATATACTGTTCTATATATATATATATATATATATATATATATATATATATATATATATATATATATATATATATATATATATATATATATACAATATATATATATATATATATATACAATATATATATATATATATATATATATATATATATATTACAATAATAATAGCCATTAATACATACTTACTAAGGATTTTTATAGAATGTTTGGAGTGGGGTTTTGGACCCTGTTAAAAATGTCAAGTCTTAACCTGTGTTTTCTCCCTTTTTTATAGATTGAAATATGTTTTATGATCAGTCATTTGGTTTAAAATGAAAATAAAGCAAATATCAAACGAGTTAAGAGCACGCTAAATCATGGAAAAAACACTTCATGGCAAATTCCGTTTGACTCATATTCGTAATTTAAAATTTAAAGTAAAAGAAAAAAGAAATAAGTTCAGATAAATTATAGATGAACCATTGTGTTTCAAATGCTGAAAATATCTTCTCGAAATTTCAAAATGTCAACGAATTATGTCAGGATAATTTCTACAACGGGTAAATCTTATTTAATCCTACCATAATTTGTTTGCATTTTGAAATTCGGAAAAGGGAAAACATTTTCAGCATTTGAAGCTTCATAATTTTCTTTTGGTTTTTCTAAACTTTGATGCTTTGAATTGAGAATTAAACATCAATTAACGATTTTGACCAGAATTTAGATATAAATAGATCGTATTGATATCCTTTATTTATTTTAGTGGTTGTAATAACTTAGATTAACCTTGAATCATTACATTCTTTTTACTGTTTAATAATGGTTCAAGTATCCTATGTAAGAGAGACTTGGGTCAAATTCGTGTATTGTAATGTCTACCACGGCTTTTGACATTGGACGTTAAAAAATTTGAAGGGATTTTAAAGGATTTAATTATTGCTTTAAGCATAGAAATCCAACCATCTGGCGGGTTATGAATTAGTGGTATGTAATCAAGTCTTGCAACTCCTCAGATGTTTCCATCTCGCTTTATTTTGATGTAACCTTTTTTAGCCCATCTTGTGCCTCAACTGAAAAAGTAAAAAGATAATATGCAACAAAATGATTTATAAATTGCTTTTCTAAATATACTAAAAATCTTAATGATGCAAAATAGATACTTGAAAAAAAAAATAGCCTAAAACTCTAAAATAAATATTTTTCTTGATTTGTTTTCAAAATGTCATGAAATTATGAAGGGTGTATTTACGAGGGTTACTCTGAAATTTTTGAGACGAGAATTTACAAAATAAAAATAACGGTTTAATTTTAAAATACAAAGTATTTTAACACAGCAGACGATTTTTTACTGACTTACTTCAACTTGTTTAGCATAGAATAAATTTTAAACAGAAGAGAAAATGGAGTTGACGCGAGAACATTTTCGCGCTATGATTTTCAACGATTTTAAAGGAGGATTAAATCAAGAAGAATGCGTTCAACGGTTGCAATTAGCATTTGGTGATGAATCTCTAACTCGTGCTACTGTATTCAGATGGTTTAAAGAATTTAGCAGAGGTCGCATTTTTTTTTTTTTTCAGGATGAAGAACACACAGGAAAGCCGCCGTAGCCAGTAATCCCGGATAATGTGTCCGCCATACGAAAAATGTTAAAGGATGATAATCGCTGTACCTATCAAATTATACAGAAGGAACTTAACATTGGATGCGCCCAGTTATACACAAAATTATTCATGAAGAATTAAATATGAAAAAAGTAGTTTGCCGTTGGGTTCCCCATAATCTAACTCAGCACCAAAAAGAAGAGCGTGTCAGAATCGGTAAAGAAATTGCTAAATAATGGGGGCCACCGCATCATTTCTAAAATTGTAACGGGTGATGAAACGTACATATCGTTTTTTGACGTTTCAACGCGTCAAGAAAGCAAAGTATGGGTCTTTGAAGATGATCCCACGCCGACAGTGGTGAAAAGACAACGCGCACTGAAAAAAGTGATGTATGCCGCTTTCTTCAGAAGTATTGCTTTATTTTAAACGATGCCATCTGGGAGTTAGTTGGGGATTTTTTTTTTTTTTTTGATCGAAGTGTTATGTTTGAATTTAAGCTATAAATTTAAAAGAAAAGTCACAAATATTCATTAAAAAAAGTCATTGTTTTATAATCCTCCTCATTTTCTAGAAAGACTAAGCAAAACAATAGAAGGAAATAAGAATATTACGTAGGCTCCAATTTTAGACTAATCAGCATAAAAAAAATTTCCTGTTCTGAATTGTCAAATTTTATCAAAGATTTGAAGTAGAGATTAAATGAGAGTTATAAAAATAATGTTGCTTCACTCTGACGTATGACTTCATTGCATTGTCAACTTTTATATTTTATTATTTCATTCACGAAATTCGAAACTTCTTTGAATAACTTCATTTCTACATTTGAAAAAAATTGTTTTTGTCAGAAAAAAGGATTTTAAAGTAGGAAATTTTCTATAAAAATACTTATTAAAAATGAAAACTCATTACTTTTTAATCCTCCTCATTTTTAGAAAGGCTGAACAAGACACTAAAAGGAAATACGAATATTAAGCATTAATAACAGTAATTTCAGACATTAATATTAATATAGACATTAATAATTAACATAGGCATTAATTTTAGACTAACTTTACATTAAAAAAAATCACCTGCTCTGACTTGCCGAATTTCATCAAAAATTTGAACCAGATAATGAGAGTTATAAAAACGATGTTGCTTCACTCTGACGTATAATTTCACATTGCAATATCAACTTTTACATTACATTATTTTTTTCATGCAAGAAAATAGAGATGTCTTTGTTTCGCCGACATTTAAGTAAGTTTGTATTGTTCAAAATTGAAGTAGGGATCAATAAAGATTTCTCATATTTCTTCGAAAGTTAATAAGGATAAATACATACTTTGTAAATCTGTATCACATTCCCACATACCTTAATTATATAAAGCGAAGATCTCATTTCCCACTTATTTTAATTGTACTTTGCTGAAGAATGGTAACTTTTTGTTAAAAAAAAGTATTTAAAACAAAAAAACGAGTAAATAGAAATCAAACACTTAAATTTTAATATAAAATGTCAAGAGTTAACCCTTTGAAGTAAAATTTTCATTAAACATATTTACTATACTTTTTTTCATTAATCGATATTAATTTAGAACAAAATAAGTAAAAAATATTATATTTATCATTTTAATAGTTCTTAAATACAGCATAAAACACCGGTATCTTCTTCTGCGTTAAAGGAAAAATCTTTCTAACGCGGCTCACTTCCAAGCAATAATTTTTCAAATTTGCACTTATTTACGGTTGTTTAGATCTAAAAGAAATAGTTATGCATCAATGAAAGTTCTTTAATTTAAAAAATCAGTAATTGATAATTTTTTGAATATGATTGAAAAAAAAATTAACTACTTTTTTTGGATTTTATATTTTAGTACAAATATAATTCCTATAATCAGACAGATTTTTAGCAGCTTATTTGACTGTTTTTTTATAATTAAAAAACACCAAAATATATTTTTACTCGTAATTGTTGGACCAGAAAAAATATATAAAACGAGCACACGTCCTATCTACATCAAAGAATTAACACGAAAGCTTTAAATGATCATTTTACGCGTTCTTCCATTAAACTCTTCATTTATTATTCACCTAATCTATTTTTGACAAGCAAATAGCCAACACCGTCTTCAGTTCCATAACTAACAATAACTACAGTGTGAAAAAGAGATCCTGATAACTCGCTACACTCTGGATCATCATATAAACCCAAACCACTAAAAGAGTTTAAAAATCCTTTCATTGTATATCTATTAAATCCAGTAACTGAATAAACCAGTGATTAAGCACAGTGATTTCCAAATGCGAGGCTTGGATCCTCTAATAGTCATGAAATTTTTATTAATGTAATTGAAACTAATGACAAATGTTAATGTATTTCAAAAATTTATAAACTTTAATTAATTATCTCCAGAACCATTTATGAATTTCGGATAACATGTATAGGGGGAAATTTTAACCTCCAATCAAAAGAATGTTCAAAAATATTAATTTATTAGTTCAGGAGGAACTAATGACAAACTAATTTTTTCTGATGTCTTAACGTTAGCCATTGCTGTAAATTTAACTTTAGAGGATCATGTTTTTTAAGTATTTCAAAAATAACGCGAGTAATGTTTGACGTCTCTGTTAAATAAAAAATATGTTAATTGTACTTTCCTTAATAATTATTTTTTGATTAGTCATGTTAGGTAAACTAAAGGATCAACAAGAATGCCATGTGAGGACTATGTCACCAAATTAGTCGTCCTAAAGTTATCTTCAACCACGTGCTTATTTTGTTTACTATTAAGCTTTTGACGTGTATTTTCGTAAAATTAAATATTTCAAAATGAATGTGATAATTGAAATTAAAAAAATAAATAAAGTTACGTGCTAAAAATCAAAACTAATTGCTAGATTACGATAAATTTTGACTAGACTAACATGAATAAGTAACGATCATTATCAGTGAAAAATGATACTGAATGTAATTATACTTTATTTTAATTCGTTGAACTTTTTAACGTGTTTTATTTAATCTAATAAAGCTTTACTCAATCTAGTAAAAGTCACAAGGTAGAGCAACAAATAATATGTAAAAAATTGGAATTATTGTAGCTTTCCTAATTGTGTCGGTATATGCCTTTTTGTTTGATGCATTATTTCATAGTTTTGATTAATAATGATTTATTAATCGTTAACTTTTTTTTATGCTGTTGAAGGTACGTGTATTCAGCTAGTGCAAAATATATTTAAAAACATCCTCTGATCTTCTAATGTAATTCAAAAACAGAAACGATGTAGTTGAATAATTTATAAAAGGATAAATAATGCTAACGTTATAAAAGGATAAATAATGCCAATATTCGTATCCACGAAAATCGGAGCTAAAAATGCGAAATGTCTCCGAAAATTCATTATTTTTATTTTCTTACTATAGAACTTACAATTTTTTTTTATTTCGACATGTTTCTTTTAAATACAATTTTTAATACACGTATAACGTTAAAAAATCCAATTATAAAAATAATCCTAAGAGCTAAAAGTAAATAAGAAAATCACTAAATCAGAAAGTCAAAGAGTTACCAAATCATTGATATAATATATGATAATCTAATAATCATAGATACGTATAATCACTTTAGTTATCAAATGAGCGAATTAATGCATCTGGAAAATTAAGAAAAGAGCTTATCTATCAATAAGATTATATGTTAAGGCTGTCTGCCTACCCACCTCCCCAAAAAACCCGGTTGGGTATCTTTAATAGAAACCTAATAAAACCCATATTTTAGTGGGGTTTCTTTAAAAAAATGACCAAAAAAAAAATTAAATAAATAATAGAGTTGCTTTGCCAACTTTTTTTTCTGTTATTACTACAATTATTATTATAACTTCACACATTTTTGAATTTTTTTCTCAGATTATTTTATCATTTTTAAGTGAATAATCTCAATTACATGCGAAAAACGCTGAGTAAATTTTTTTTATACATTTTTGAAATTTTTATTTTGTGGAAACATATTGAATTTTAAAGAATAAAAAATATTCCAGCCGAGCAGAAATTGAACACTCTTTGTGTTTTACCAAAATATTTTGATATAGATATCCCATAGTATTGATTTTATTAGAAAATTCAGTAATTTACATTAATTAATGATACATCGGCAAAGTATAAATAAAAGGAATGCCACATTTAGGAAATTATTGATCATATTATGTTTTCGTGTCATCACTGTTTTTGTCGTATTTCAAACCTAAATTTTTTTTATAAAAATGTACTTTGAATCATCAACAATCTAAATAAATATTTAAAACAGTATGTAAATTGTTAAAAATATATTTTAAGTATATATATAATTTAAATTTAACTTGTGAAACAGTTATAATGAAAAAAATGCTTTTTTCTCAGAATGAAATTTTTAAACGTTCATCCAATTTCAAAAAGTTCCTTGCGCATGAGTTTTTATTCTATTGCTATTTTTATCATAGACACTTTGATATGTTTTCTATATTTTTAAGTTCATTTGATTAATATTACTAGAAATAGAATTTTTGAAATTTAATTTTTTAAGTTTTTTCTAAATTATTTTTTTTTAGAAAAATGAGAGGACAATATTAAAATTTCATTTTCATATATATTTTTGCATCCAATCATCCTCCAAACCCCTTAAATATATAAAAGTACTCATGAAATTATAATTTCAGTAAAAAAAAAATTTTAAAATTCAAAATACATGCGAGAGGCACTTTTTACATAAAGTAATAATCTCGTAAAATAAAAACATATAATCAGCCATAATTCAAAAAGTTATCAATATTTCTTTCTGAAATTTTGCACATGTACTATTAATATTACTGCAAATATTCAGTAAAAATTTCAGGTTGATCGGATAAAAATTTTGATTTTGAAAGTCCATTGTCCCCTTAAAAGTTCTGTATTTGTCTCTTCTGGGTCTGCTTCACTCGTTAAATATCTTTAAACTTCAACAAGCTTTTTCGGGACCCAAACTGTTTCGCAGTCCACGTAAAAATCTGGGTTCAATAGCTGCTGAGCTTGTTGGACAGCCAGCTAACTGTACCATATAATGGGCAAATTCTTTTGTTTTCTCCATCACATTTTCATTAAATAATAAGTGTAACTACACACTTGATCTTTTATTCTGAAACACAGAACTGTAGATTTAGCAATGCAGTATTTTTCTTAGAAACCTAATCCTCTGTCTCTTTCCTTCTCTATTAAGAAAGTCTTTTTTCATTGTATTTCGAATTTAGCATATTGACTAAAAAATGAGAAAAGGAGTCAAGGCTTGATTACACCTCTTTTCAATATTTTTTCATATGGGCAAAGATACTCATTGTCTGGTTGGTTTAAATTCTGATTCTGTGTTATTTTTCGAATTAAAAATTGTGTGTGTCTGATAATTAATAATAAAATGCCATCACATTTTTTGCATGCTGATAATGGTCAATCCCAAATTGTGAAAAATGGAAAAGAAGAGCTACTAGGTTGGAAAGAATATTGTTTTTTTTTCTGATAGAACTGTCATTTTGTTATCACCAAATTATATTTTAAAATATCCATAATTTAAATTAAATTAATTATTTGGAACTGAGAAAACATTTTTGTTTATATCTCATCTAGTAAGAAATGAAATGAAGAGGTATAGTAATTTAATTTATTTGTGTTAAGCTTTTTAAATAAAATTTATGTTTAACTTATCTTCCAATATTAACACTATATGCTCTTATAGATTTTGTATTAAAATTATATACTATGTAATAAGATTGCATACTAATGATATTCTATGTTGTATACCAAAAACAATTAAAACCCGAAAAAACCCAACTGAACCCAAAATAAAACCAATAAAACTCAAAAAAACCAACTTGTTTTTTTTTCCAACCCTCATAAACACACACACGATGATGAGTGAGAACTGAGTGATTCAATGAATGAGTGAACCAGCAAATAAATTAAGTCAACAAACCCATAAATCAGAGAATAAATTTCTGCATCTATGATTCAGCAGAACAGTGAATGAGCAGGTTAACATACCATTGAAAAATCTATGAATGAAAGAATATTCAAGTTAATGAATTTTTTGATAAACTGGGTTATTATGTTAATTATTCAATTCTTTGCTGATTCCTTGAAATAATCATTCGCTGATTGTTTCCTTGATAAAATTATGCGCTTTATCCCACACTTTAAACTCCATTTCATTTCTAATTTGTTTATTTTAATTACCATTATTCAATATTTTACTATTTTGTTGTACATGTACAGTCAGCAAAAAAAAAAAAAGATATCACCCTGAATAATTTTCGTTCTAATGATCGGATTTTCACAGTACACTGTGAGTACACTGTGAAAAATTCCGGATCAAATAGTGGTATAATGTACCGGCACTTTCAGTGCATCATCCGTAAAATCCATTTTACCATAAAATACTATAAATTTTTCAGTAATATTTATTTAAACAGGGTGATTCAATGACTTTTACGGTAGGAAAGAAAATATAAAAGTTATTACTTTAAAAATGACGGTATGTTAGAATTTTTTGTTGAGAAACATGTTCCACCAAAAATGGATTTTATAGAAAATAATACCTGCATCCTCAGGGACTGTACTTTTTACAATAATTTGCTCCGGAATTTTTTACTGTGTTACCAGAGCACGTTTTCAATAAAAGTTGCTGTAAATTTCCTGAATAAAATTTTAATCCGGTTAAAATGTAATGCGTATTTGCAACCTGCGCAAAAAGAAGGCAAAATAGATGCTCAAAGACTTAAACATTTAATTACGCGTAAGAACAAAAATCAACTTGAAAGAATTATATTCTACTGAATTCAATATGAAATACGGCATAGTACGTAATTAACTTCGCGTTAATTAACATTCTGACTTATGTGGTAAAACTCAACTTAATTTTAACACACCATTTTGTTTATAAGCGATCAGCTGGCGCTGACGTTATAGCTCAGATGTGTAGGTATCTCTGGTCGTCTTCTTCTTGAAGTGCAAGTACCCAATTGATAAGTAAGATGCCTGATTGCTAAGTTAAAGTCGACATTGTTAGTTTTGAATATATTCAACGAAATTTGAAAATTCTTTTAAATTTTAAACATGGTATGAATAATAAAGAAAATGTATTTATCTCAATACTGAGAATCATGAATTGAAGAAACAAAATAAATTTAAAGACCAGAATGTGTATTTGAAAATATAACTCATATTTATTTAGACTCGTTTTCTTTAAAAATATTATCATACATTTTTGTGGCAAATGATTGTTTCTAGATTTCGTTCATCATTTTTTTTAGCTTAATAAGTGACAAAAATTGTAAAATCTAAGTATAACAAATTCCATTAAACCTATTAAGATTGCATTGTAGAGTTGTAAACTTCATATTTGTACCATAATTGTTTATTTAAAAATATTATAATTGTTTACTAAAAAGACCATAATTGTTTATTTTAAGCTTGTTTTAAAATTTGCAACAGTTACTGGAATTTAAATTTGGTTTTATCCAACAGAAAATGATATTCCCGATCCCAACACGTGAATATGCCCTCTAGCGGGGCGGAAATTTTCAGGCTACTATTTATTAAGTTTTCATTCAGTTCCACCAGAATAACTACATAAGTTCAATCTTCCAGAATAACTGCGTGTCCTTTTTTCCATAAGCAAATAGAAAACGATATTTCTCTAATAAAAATGCTGAAGAACTTGACAAAGCAATCTAGATCATCGGTAAATCTAAATTTGAAACAGGATGCAAGCGACATTTCAAAAACATTTTTTCATTAATGCTTTCGTTATCAACGAACTTCCAACATCATTTCGGTGAACTGGGAACTTTTGATTTCGTAATCGCATACTATTACGAATGTATACAACGGTAAAATATTTTTTTTTTTTTTTTTGTTTATTTACAAATATTTTTTCAATTTGTTTTAGATATTTTTTCATTAAAAAAGAGATTCTATTTTGAGGTCTATAGTTTTTATTGTGCCCTGAATAAGAAGAAATATCAAACATTTTTTTCTAAATTAAATGAACCACAATAAAGAAGGAATGGAAACATGCAACATTGAAAAAATTGCCCAGTGAAACTGATCGTGTTGTTCTACTAGCAGTCATACGTCTCAAATAACAACGCCTCCTATAAGTCGTTGTTATTCGAGAATTCGTCGAGTGTTCGTTTATTTTTTTAGGTATTAAAGAAAACTTAAAGCTATGGAATTTTAACGTTTGATTTTTCATCTATAAATAAAGTACGCATAACTCATATTTTACTCAAAATTTATAATTGGTAGAGGGATATTTAATAATTGAAATATAACTGAGCAAATTTTTAATTTTTTAGAGAAGTTTTACAAACAAAAGTACGTATTTATTATATATGCATTTATTTATTAAAATGAAAAGACTAATGTGCAGAATTATTAGTATTGAATATTTAGGATATTTAATTCATGTTAAAATGTGACATATGAATAATTATACTTCTATACGTGATATTTAACTAATGATAATTCTTCTGCTTTTAAATTTAAGACAATTTTTATAAATGATGAAATGTATTGTTTTTAATCAAGTTAAATTCACATTTAGTTATTTCAATATTGAGAATCATGCGATGTTGTTTAATGCTATTTCTATTTCTTCTCGTTAATTTTAATTAAGCTTTAATTCATTAGTTAAATAAATTTAAATGCTTCTTAAATGTAATGATAAAATGATATATATATATATTTCTAAAAAAAGTAGCAAATAAAACCAAAATTATTTTCTTAAGTTACGATATTTGACCATATTTATATTAAACTATGTACAAATTCTGATTCTAATGCTTTTCGCACTGCACTGATATGGCATTGATGCCACCATTTTTAAATTTTAAGAAACTGTTGCCTGATAATTATTACTTAAAATAAAATACATATCTATTCACATCAAATTTCTCCGAGAAGGAATCAGTCTTATCTTCTTTCCTTTAACCTATTCTCCGTCGGATTTTTTATTTATTTTTTTTTTTGAATTTCTGATCCAAAAAAAGCATTTTTTATTGATGAAAATTAATACATGTTCTATTCTAAATTCGAAAATGCAACCTATTTTTGTCAGCAAGCAGTTTTTTGATTGACTTATTGGTGGTGAAATATGTGATGTCTCGTCCACTGATATCCAGTTTTCCCTGCAGTGCACCCAAGTTTTATATTAAAAAAATAAAAATAGTGTGATGATGCTATTACAACACACCCAAATATTAACAGTTTTGCTCTCATCTAAATTTAAAATGTTACTTTTGTAACGGTGCCTTGCACCTAGTTTGTTTTAACTGCAACCGTGAGTTTTGCTAACCCGGTTACCCGGATGGACGCGATCATTCGAAGTGTGTTTACGCTCGGTGTTGGTGAACGAGAAGATTAAGTATTCTCTTTCCTTCTCTGCGTGCTCAAAAAAATAAGTTTATTCTACTTATTAGTATTACTCTGGTTTTTCTGTAATTGTGCATTAATGCAAATTTGGAAATTCGAATAGATTCATTATTTTCTACATTGATTTTTGAAATTTAAGCTGGTGAGCATGCAGAGAAGGAGACACGTGTACTGTATTTCATCCTCAAGAGATAGAAGTTTTTCCAGTGCTCGCATCTATACATGTTTTGCCTTTACAATGTGAAGTTCCAGCAAATAATGTGATTCAGATGACAACATAGTGTTGTTACCTTTTTAACACTGACCAGACTTACTTTGGTTCTACTATTCGACGACATCACGTGCCTAAGGCAGCAACGTCTCAAATAGTATAAAATTGAGGCGAGAGGATACATTGTATTTTCTTCAACCCACATCTTTACTGAGCTCACATCATCATCTTCTGATTCACTAGTCTCTGAATAAATATTATCACTTGATAAATCAGAACTATCATCTTCCGTCAGATTGATAATAAATTCACAGTCCTCGGACTCACTCTCTAAATGCATCGTAACTATTTTGACATACAACAGTAACACTTATTAAAGCGAAATTACAGAAAGTACAAAATGATTTTGATTTCAATTTAAGGCGGGAAATCTAAATCTGAAATTGTGAGGAAATTGGGACTTGTTACGCCATCTCTTAGCAATATTCAGAAATAGAAAAATAATCCCGGGATTTAAATAGACGAATAATTAGCGAGGAATTCAATTTCATTGATGCAATTTTTTCTTCGTCGCATGGCATGCGACGCTGACCACTCCGGCCCGAAAACGCCGAACGTATAAGATGCGCCGCCAACAGAGAAGACGTTAATATAAGTCACATTTTCGAGTATTACGTGTCAACAGGATGAAAACATTTATCAACAGAATTGCTACTATTCTGTTGATAAAGAATACTAGTTTTTAGGGAGTTGGATAAAATATTTCAAACGACTCTAAAACCGTTACATCTGAAAGGCTAGAAGCAATAAAATGATAAGTCACGTCCTTAAATTTTTAGGAAAACATTTTTGTTGAGAAACAAAATGTCTCCCATGATGGCAATTTGTTTCTGTGTATTATACCATTATCGAGTGAAAACTTCAATTCGTAAAGTTCTTATCGGAAAATTATGGGCAGTTTATCTGAAAATGCCACCTTTGGAATAAAGCTTATCGTCTTCTTAGTATATTGTCTCAGCTCTTTCGTGTATACAAATTGGCAAGTCATTTCGATACGGTAGATATGCGTAAGTAATATTATAAGAAAGGTTATGAGAACTAATACAATTAATACATATTTTCCATGTATATTTTTACGCTGGAAATTAAATAAGACTAATGTCGAGATGTAATTATCGAGAGTAATTACGATCGGACTAATATTTTAGAAGTTATAAGCGTTTCATCCACAAAAAGTACAAATGTATACCACTTCTGATATTGCTACCCAAACAAATAAAAGATTATTTCGATGTAATTTTTTAGGATCAATTGAAAGAGATTATGTACAAGACAAACGATTCAAAAGTTGAAAGAGTTTGTATGTATGAAAAGCACTATATCTGAAGCGAACTTACGCGAAGTTTTTTTCACCATCCTAAAACTATCGAAATACGTAAAGTATGTTTCTACTATTTTTCATGCTGAATTGATCGTGCTGAATTTTTCATGTTGAATTGAATGAGATCCATCCTTAAACGATCTGGCTAATGGTTTATGATTTATAATTTTTTCCTTCATTAAACATTCAATTCTAAAACGGTACTTTTCATACAAAAAAAAAAAAAAAAACATTTTAGCTTTTGAAATATTAGCTTTATTGATTTGTATTTGGCCTTATTCGATTAAGTAAGACAAAATATATCGGAAACAATGCCTCAATTGTCTGTTTAGCAATGTAGGATGCGCAAATAATACAAAATTGTACTTTTACAAAATTGTACAAATACAAAATTGTACTTTTACAAAATTGTACAAATACAAAATTGTACTTTTACAAAATTGTACAAATACAAAATTGTACTTTTTGTACATAAAGCACTTACAACTTCAAAATTAATAGACCAATCATCTCGGCATTAGTTTCATTCAATTATCAGCGCATAAAAATTACACCACATAATCTTCCTTACAAGTTCAGATAGTTCCTGGATAACAATGTAATATCTAGATATACTATGTAATAGTACATGTCAAAATCAGTTGATATTTTACCCATGTGAGTTTTGATAGTCTCTTTCGATTCAGTGTGAAAAATACATATTAACATTGGCTCACTTGTTTAAGTAGCAATATCGGATGCGTAAATAGCAAGTTCAAATTTGTACTCTTTGTACATTAAACACCAATAACTTCTAAACTATTGTTCAGATGGTTTCGAAATTAATTAATTTCAATTCAGCGTACAGCAATACATCGGAAAATATACCTCACTTGCCAATTTAGAAGAAATTCAATTCAACTGAAACAAACCTCCCCCTCCCCCCCAATTTCCTTTAAAAAAGAGAAATATGTAAAGAAAAGAGTAAGGGAGTTTTTAGGTATTATTTATAATAACATAACAAAGCTTTTTTGTCAGAAAAATATCTTGGGTATTAATTTTTCTTCCCAAGAAAAAGTTTAATTTTACCAGTCTACAAAACTTTTTTTCATATGGTTTCATTCACAAATCGAATTTATGTTCATTTTTCTTTTCTTTTTTTTTAGCCATTTAGTATTGCGTTTTAAAATTTAAAAAAATTTTCTTCTTTTTCAAATAAAAAAAAAAGTAGGCTTCAAGATATTATTATCAAGTGGTTTTCCGATATCTGATATTATTGTACAAAATATTATTGAAAAAATGATTATTTGGGCATTATTTAGTTAAAGCAGAAGAATTTTATTTTACAATGAATTATGAAAGACGTTTAAAATTAAATAAGAAAAGGGACTTACATTGTGATAAGTCACACTTTTTCCAGTGTTATTTTCGCATCTAATTGCTATTTAGTACCTACAGAATTAAGCATCAACTATGCTAAAACAATTCTTATTTGTTTGTTACAAATGCCCAGACGCCATTAGTTTTCTGGCCTTCCTATATCTCTGAACATTACAATTTAAAAACATAAGTGCAGGCAGAATACGAGGCAAGATGAGTAGCATCAAAAATTTGATGTTACTCATCTTGACTCGCCAAGCAGATACAAATACGCGGGCAAACAGTCATGTCCTGTAGTAAGGCGGAAACGTGCCACAACTGCTCTTCTGGAATCAACTGTTTATCCTCAAGCAGTGGGGCCCATGGCTTAACGGCAGAGTCATATAATGCTTTCTGCCTTATCTTGTTGTTGGGTGTAATGTAGCAGGCCTCCACGTGGTGCACCCTGGTTAATACTAAATCTGCTACGGCTTTGCCACCTTCCTTATGTCTCCAAAACAATTCTAATTATTATTATTTTGTATTGCCCTTATCGGTGGCTTTATTAAGCAAAACATATTTTTGAAAGTTCAACTTTTCAAAATAAAGATTAATTACAGTAAAACCTCTTTCTGTGCGGTCCTTTTTTATGCGATTTTGTTTTTGTGCGATTGGTTTTGTGCGATTTTATTTTTGTACGATTTTGTTTTGTGCGATTTTTTTTATGCGGTATATGAATCTTAGCGGCGTTAGCACCAGTTTATGTTTACTATCAATGTACATATACATGTTGTGGACGAACTCTGATTACGTGGCCTCCTTGACAACGATGTATCTGGACTTCGCGATGCTCTGTTCATTTATTTTAAACAATCTCCTGACAAGGCAGAGTCAGTTACGTACATAGTGTCGCTCGACGCGAGTACAGTATACGCTTCGTATTCAGAGTTTTATACACGATTCACGTGATTAAGGATTCATTTTATAGTGAGATTAAAGATAAATAAATTAGTTACTTTTGTTTCTATTTATATGTAGTTTGAATGATTTTTATTTTATTTTTAGACATAAGTACTCCCTTAAAATGAATAATTTTAGCCAAAAAAAAGTAAAAAGGCAGGCAATTCCACTATTTAATGTATAATTTGAAAACTTCTCCAGGTATATGTACAATGAAGAATTGAATATTTTTACAATTTCTTTAGGTCTAATTTAATTATTTCATTCAATTGAAAGCATTCTCTCATCTATTTCATAAATCATGGATGTATTTTCTAAGTCCGACTTTTTTTATGCGGTCCCTATCAACCGCATTAAAAAAGTTTTAGGTAGTATATCGTTCAAACTTGTTTATTACATGTAAGAATTTATAAAATTTTCGAATTTTTTTTTGTGCGATTTCTTTTATGCGGTCCCTATCCACCGCACAAAAAACGGTTTTACTGTATATTCATAATATCATATTATGTTTATTATGGCATATAATTATCTTGACATAATGGTACTGCTTGAGGTCAACTCTTAATCCTCAAAACTTACCATGATCTATATTTTTCCTCAGTATTTATCCCTTTCGGGGGGTCGTAAAAATCTACTTCCACTTTACTTATAGTAGGTATCTTGACCCCCTCCTCTGATTTGGAACGCATGGAACCATTGTTTTATACGATGATTTCGATTGCATCGTGTACCGAGGATATGGAGTCATTTTTAGTTTTTTCTTCGTTTTTTTTTTTTTTTTTTTACATTAACGATGTTTATTTTATAAGGTAAAATAACTTATAAATGTAGGGAGAGGATATAAGATAAAATAAAACTATTAACATTGAAACGTTATAAATAATTGAAATAAGAAATAAAATGAACTGGAAATGCGAGGACAAGTTTTTTTTTTCAAATAATATTTCATTTAAATTTCACAAAAGTATGCTTGGAATTGTCAGAAACTTCCCTCGTCAGCAGCATGAACGTGAGAAAAAGGGTTCTAACAAAATTTTTCATTAATAATATTTCCCTATGTTTTCCAACTTGGATTTTCATTTTATTTTCCCCAACACACATTTTTTTCCAAGATTTTTATAATACTAGGGAGTCCCGCCCCTTGCTCACTTCGCTCACCAACCTTCGTAATAGCCACTCATTCATCTTAGTTTTCTTCCCCTTTATGTATCAAAGTTTTTTTTTTTCAAAAAAAAAAAAAAAAAAAGGAAAAGAAAAAAAAGAAAAAAGAAAATATATAATTATTAAAATTTTATGTCAGAAAAGTTTGTTAATATATCAATAGTAATAAAATGAATAATTATTTGCCTATGAAAAAAAAAATCAACTTTACTTGAAAAAATAAATATATAAACATAGGAATACATAATTTTGTGATAAAGCAAGAAGTTATTTTACTAGCTAACTATTTAAAAGAATTGTGTTTTTCCAATTAAATTCTTTGTAATCACCGCAGTCGTTATCATTGTAAAAGTTTGTTCCTTTTTTGACAAGATTTTAAACTGTATTAAATTGTGGGGGAACATTATATAAGTATAATTTTCTTTTTATCGACTGGGAATTTTTGCCCCCGAAATGGTCTTTTAACGAAACGACCTTGTCAATGAAATGAGCTATCGACGAAGTGGTTTCATTATCTCACTGATTCATTATATACTGTCATCTTTTCCTTGCTATTTTCTCCCTTCATTCACTTGCTTTATCAAGAATCATCCACAAAAGTTTTTGCAATTGCTTTGGCGATGCTAATCTACTATAATGCATATTATAAATTAATCTTAGAAATAAATGTGTTAAATATGATTAGAAAAAATTGTTTGAAATGCAATATAAATGTGTTAAATACAATTGGAATGGCAAATGAAAAAAAGTGCGTTTTTTCTACGTGATGTGAATAAAAGCAGTAGGCAATTTTAAAATAAAATGTTTCTTTTCTGGCAACTTCAGCATACTATAAAGTTTTGCAACAATCTAGATTTAAAAAATTTCAACACAAATATACTAAATTACGAAGAAGTGCAAGGGGCACAACGCGTAATCTTACAAATCATAAAAATAATTTCAAAATTACGCATGACTTTGCCTACGAAATAGCCTTGTCTGCAAATTGTCGACGAAAATAACAATGTCGATGAAAGAACCTGTCGACGAAAGAATCTGTCGATGAGATGACCCTGTCGACGAAATGACCCTGTCGATAAAATGGCCCTGTCAACGAAATGACCCTGGGGATACGGCCTCTGTCGATGAAATAACCCTGTCGACGAAATAGCCTGTCTATCAAATGACCTAGTTGATGCAATGATCTGTCGATGAAGTGTTGTCGTTGAAATAGACAATCGATGAAGGTATTGTCGTTGAAGTGAATTCGATCCGATTAAGTCTAAAGGAGGACATTTCGAAGAAACCGAAATTGGATGAAATTCATAAGTTATACACAACATTATAGTTCCTACCGTATTAAGTGTACCTATATTTGTCAGAATAAAGCTAATTTGTTGTGATTTTCAGTTTAAAAACCTTGGTATTTGTTCATTTTTAAATATTCAATATTAAGTCTAAACTTTTGACCGGTACTATATAAACATTCTGGTTTAGCATTCTTCTTAGATTAGTAAAGTGGTTATTACACAGTAGAGTGAAATTTCAGGTACGATTTCATAAAAATAAAAAATAAAAATTAAAAAAAAGAGTTCCAAGCTTGGTTTTTTCTTTTTTTTTAATGAAAACATTAAACATAGTACAAATAAAACAGTAATTTATTATAAATATTATATAACATATCCATTATTACTTGGTATCATCCCTTCTTGGAAAAAAATATGTTATCGAGTCAAAGCTTTTGATGCGAATATTTCGAAATGAGTATCGAACATCATCCTAGTATCGTTGATAAGATGTTAGACACCCCGGGAAGAAATTTTTGCTTCAATGTATCAAGTAGAGATAAAAACTTAGAATTCGGTCTTTTTGGTGACTTTGTAGTGTATATTGGTTTTGTGGTATATGTTGGTGACTCTGACACCGACTCAGGCGAAGAGGATGGATCGGTTTTTTCAAAATGTGAAATCCAACCACCTGCTGGCGTTGGAATGATTGGAAGATAAGCAAGACTTGCAACACCACAAATGTTTCCATCTCTTTTTATTTTGATATAGCCATTGGCAGCCCATCTTTTTCCCCAACTAAAACAGTGAAAAAATAAATTTCAACAAAATTATTTTAAAATTTAAATATTTTAGTATTCTAATGTTCCAAAATATATATTTAAAAGTAATCGAATAATAATAAAAATGACGAATTTATCGCCTATAGCGTCTTAAAATTTGAGCACTGGACGAAAGGGGAAATTTTTACTCCAGATCCTGAAATTCGTTCAAAAATTTCAGTTCAGTACATTCTTGAGAAAGGTTTTAAAGATGGAACTTTCTCATTGGCTTAGAATTTCGCTTTTCAGGTAAAGTAAACTTCAAAAATATTTTTTTTAAATATTTTAATGACAAAATCAGTGATGGTTGCTATCTTATAGCTCTCATTATTAAAGAAGCGGTTTTGTGGTATATGTTGGTGACTCTGACTCTGGTGACTTGGACGCAAATTTTGAATTGTTATAGTATATTGGTTTTGCGGTATATGTTGGTGATTCTGACACCGACTCAGGTGAAGAGATTTCAAAGGATGAAAAGGTTTCTTCAAAACGTGAAATCCAACCATCTGCTGTCGTTGGAATGATTGGAAGATAAGCAAGACTTGCAACACCACAAATGTTTCCATCTCTTTTTATTTTGATATAGCCATTGGCAGCCCATCTTTTCCCCCAGCTAAAACAGTGAAAAAATAAATTTCAAGAAAATTATTTTAAAATCTAAATATTTTAATATTCTAATGTTCTAAATATTTTAGTATTCCAATATTCCAAAATATATATTTAAAAGAAATTGTATAATAATAAAAATAACGACTTTATCGCCTATAGCATCCTAAAATTTGAGCACTGGATGAAAGAGGAAATTTTTACTCCAGATCCTGAAATTCGTTCAAAAATTTCAATTCAGTTAATTTTTGAAAAACATTTTAAAAATGGAACTTTCTCATTGGCTTAGAATTTCGCCTTTCAGGTAAAGTAAACTTCAGACGACTTTTTTTTTTTTTTTCAAATAATATTATGTCAAAATCAGTAACGGTTTATATCTTATAGCTTTCATTAATAAAGAAGTAGTTTTTGCACTTTTTTTAATATCTAAATATCTTTTATTCGTTATGTCAGATGAACTGAAAGACTAATATGAACGTGGGTATATAAACGGATTACGGCACTAAATTAGTATTCCTAAAATATATGTGTTAATTTTTTTACAGTTATACTTTAAAAAGATGACTCTGTGAAACTAAATAACTAAAATCAATAGTTTTTTTTTAAATAGATTATAAAACCGCAAAACAAAATGAATGGGCGAATAGTACTAATTTTATTTAGAATAAACGTAAAAGTCTGTCATACTACTAGTAACGTCAATGGTGCTTGATTAATTTTGGTAATAAGTACTTCTTGAAATAAAAAATAATCTTTAAAAAAATATAAAGCTAAATTAATTTAAAAATGGTGAAAGTAATTTAGAAAAAGCGAAAAAAATCTCCATACTATTATTGACGCCGATGACATTCATTAATTTTGGTAAAAGTAAGTTATGTACTATGAAGCAAAGTTAAAGGAGAAAATGTATTTCTTCGTTTAGAGGGACCGTAAAAAATCTCTATATATACTATTATTGACTCCGATGAAATTTATTAACTTTGGTAAAAGTAAACTATGTACAGTCAAGCAAAGTTAATGGAGAAAATGTATTTCTTCATTTAGAGGGACCGTAAAAAATCTCTATATATACTATTATTAACTCTGATGGCATTTATTAATTTTGGTGAAAGTAAGCTATGTACTGTAAAGCAAAATTGAGGAAGAAAATGTATTTCTTCGTTTAGAGGAACCGTAAAAAATCTCTATATATACTATTATTGACTCCGATGAAATTTATTAACTTTGGTAAAAGTAAACTATGTACTGTCAAGCAAAGTTAATGGAGAAAATGTATTTCTTCATTTAGAGGGACCGTAAAATATCTCTATATATACTATTATTAACTCTGATGGCATTTATTAATTTTGGTGAAAGTAAGCTATGTACTGTAAAGCAAAGTTGAGGAAGAAAATGTATTTCTTCGTTTAGAGGAACCGTAAAAAATCTCTATATATACTATTATTGACTCCGATGAAATTTATTAACTTTGGTAAAAGTAAACTATGTACTGTCAAGCAAAGTTAATGGAGAAAATGTATTTATTCCTTTAGAGGGACCGTAGTAAAATCTCTATATATACTATTATTTGCCCATGTGATGCTTTACTCTTTTTTTATAATAGTTTCAAATTGAAGTAAAAATATAAACTATTGTACTTAAAAGCAAAATTAATGTAGAAATGGTACTAATTCAGTCAAGAGGAAAGCATAAAATTACAAAAATATGATTGACACCAATTATGTTTAATTAATTTTTGAAATAGATGCTAAATCAAATTTAAAAAAATAATAAAATTTGTACTAGAGAGCAATATTAATAAAGAAATTTTTATTAATTGTGTTCGTATGTCTTTCAGTTTAGTGCATGTCTGAAGAGGGGTTTAAACTGGTGCGGTCTGGACTGATTTTCTCTCTTATTCCGTGCGAAGGACGTGAATTCAGCTAGTACAAAAAATATTCGAAATGGTGTTTTGTTTTGACAAAGCAAATTGTTTAGTTTACAAAAGCTTTACTTCAAGTGCAATCCCCCCTTGCATTTTATTCTTTTGGGATAAAATAACTTTTTTTATTTCAATTCTTATTGAAATAGAATGATATGGTTTGAATCATTGTTACAATGTGACTTAAGTAAATCTCTAAAAATAAAATTAAAATCTCCATTAAACAAATGATGTTTGCTCCTAAAAGATGATTGTATGACACTGCATGATCATGCTACATTGCATGATGATTGATAGGTAATTGCTTTCTCGAGAATTAATTTAAGAACAGTTTTTGCGTATAAAATACATTGTATATATGAGTACGCCCTAAAACAAAACAAAAATCTCTTAACTATAAATTTGATACTCGCACACTTTCGGACACATGAATTAGCATTACTAATTTCAAGATCTCTTACGACCACTGAATCACGCGATTTGATATTGATCATAAACTTGAAAAGCATTGCTGCTAATCAAACTTCAGACAATTATTATTTCTTATTCATGTATTTTTAGGGAAAAATCGATGACTTTGGATAATTTATAGCTCTATTGATCAAAAATGCGATGATGATGATGAGATTTTATTTGATGAGAGTTTATTTAACAGTTAAAATTTATTTACGTTCGTTTCTTCGGGCTAATAAGCACATATTAATTAATAGTGGATAGTTTTTGTGAAGTGTGAGGGTGACGTCACCAAACCTGTATTTTCAAAGCTATTAAAAACCAATTTTTTAAAAGTGGTTCAAAAATCAGATGAAGTTACACTCCAAAGTACCAATTTATAGGGAGAATTACATGGATGCAGCAAATTTTGTGTGTTATGGCGATTAATCGCATCCTTTTTTGTGCAAAAAATGCTATAAATAGTTAAAGTTTATCTTTACATAAAAATTTTAAAAATATATTCTGATAAAAATGTAGAGTCATTGAGAAGATAACACCAATTATTCAGCAATCGACGCTTATCTCTAAAAATGATTGTAACCATATCAATATCATTCTTGGAACTTACAAATGAAAATTAGATTAATGATTTCAAATTATATTCTAATCAACTTTGAAGTTTTTATGCTACACGTTTTAATTACTTAGCACAATTTCTATGTTTTTAGCATATTTGATGTGCACAAAGTAACTATAAAATCTTAAATACATTTTTTCTTCAAAAATACACTATTTTCAAAACTTTATCTCAAAGGTAACAATGAAGCGAGTTTCTTTTTGAAGATCATTTTTAAAACAGTGCTTCAAGCAGTTATAATATTTGCAAACATATATGCTTTCTTTTTTAGTTCTTATGCTAAAAATTTTATGAGGAAAATCTAACCATTTAACGAGTATCTAGAATTAATATAATTTTTAAGAACAATAAATAATAATAAATAAACTTTTTTTTTTCAATAATTTTTAAGCATGCTCTTTTTATCAAAGAAATTGACTTCGGAAGCAATTTCAACAGAAAATTTCGGACGACCTTAGTTACAATTACAACTGAGGTAACTTTAACCCCTCGCCATTTTTAAAAAAATTTTTAACTGAATTTTCATTGCGTATGATAAATACTTTGAATGGTTACTGTTGAAATCTTAAAACAATCTTTAAAACCCATGATACTTGCACAATTGGCTTATTTTGCACCTCATTCTAAACAAAAATTCAAAGGCTTTTTATCCAATTTTTTAAAAGGTATTTCTATGTAGAATGACGCTTTTTTTGCTTAATGTTTATTGTGAACAAAACTGCGATTAAGTTAAAATCAAAGACTTAAAATTTATATTTAAGATGATAAGGGTAGGCAGGGTTGTTAAGCCCGAAAATAAAATACATTTTATATTTCTAGTCTCACCTATTTTTGATTAGCCAATAGCCAACACCTTTTTCAGTTCCATAACCAACTAGAAGTCCAGTATGAGTAAGGGGCCCATAAAATTCGCTACAATATGGATCATCATAAACACCAACACCACTAAAAGAAATAAAAATAAAAATCTTAATCCAGTTAGATTAAAATAAAATCATTACTGCCACCTAGGTAAATAATTATATAAGCAAAACTATATATAAGCAAAACCAGGGAAATCGATGAATTACCATGAAAAAAATTAAAAACCATCTTTACATAGAAATTGAAAAGGGAAATCTGTTGAAATTGTTTGAGCATACATTTTTAATGTTGTTCAGAATGTAGAACAACGGTAAGGTATTAAGGTTTCGCTTTTACCACAGCATTTGCAATTTTTTCATTATTTTTAAAAAATCAAGATGAATCTAAAAACGTAAAATATACTCAGTGGTAGACGGATCATGGGTTAGGGTCCTCTTGCCGCCAGGCTAACCATGGGAGTTTTTCGTGGTCTTCCACTCCATGAAACGCAAATACCGGTTAGTTCCATCAAAAAATCCTCCACGAAGGAAAATTTCTGTGAATACTTGATCCAGGAGTTCCCATGTCTTCTGGATTTGGTTAAAAATTACAATCCTACTGAGTTGAACATGAGTAGTCGTAAACCCAAAAATTGGGTCGGCTGTGCAATGACTGTTATAAAATAAAATAAAATGCCATGACGAGCCTAAATAATAGTATTTTGATACTTAAACAAACCAATGAATTCACTTTGGAAGTGAACATATTTATGTAAAACTTGAGGGTAAGAAATTGTGATTTTCTCAGACTCAAAATCAGCACTCGAAGCCATACATAACGGTAAAACATCAATAACGCAAGAAATTAATACCCTTCTTCATTTACTAAATATCCGTTGCACTCTCCAGTGGATCCCAGCACATGTTGGAATTAAGGGGAACGAATGCGCAGATGCCCTAGCAAAGGAGGCACGTGACGAAGATCAACCTCGAGCTGTCACCTGTGCAGATTCGAATGCTGTCGCCAGACGAAGGATATACAACCAGCATATTAGCAAGGCAACAATCCCCGATCTAAACTGCCCAAGAAACCTCTCCTCAACAATAGCTGGGCTACGTACTAGACATTTCAAGGGCATGAAGATCTCACGCACCCATACAAAATTCTATCCCATCTGCAAGCACTGTCCTCATTTGCAACTAACTTCAGACCATGTTTCTGACTGCCAGGCCATTATCAGCTCCCTCTTTCAACAAAAGATTAGAGCACCTCCCATCGAAATTCTCTATGGCCATCGGGCTCCAGAACTTGCAAATCTTGTTATCAAGACTTTTGGAGGACTCTAATCTTTGCACTAACATAGACACGACGACAACAACAACAACTAGAGGGCTTTATCAGCACCTGCCGATCACTCGCTATGATCCAATAATTGCTTATGCAATTATTTTTTATTACCTGCACACTTAGTTGTTTTATCGTACTTTTATGTGGAATTTTTTACAGTGTTTGCATAAAACAGTTGAAACTGTTCACTTATATAAGTATTAAAAATAATTTTGTTTGCTTGTGCTTTCCACGTTCAAACATTTCCCTTAGGATTCCATTAAGTTCTATTAATGAACATAAATAATTTTGATGAGTATCAATTTTTAAAATAACATTCAAAATTAAAGGCACATTGTTAGAACATATTTAGTGAGTTTCACGACTGTCATTTAATATTTCCGATTACCAAACAGGCTGATATTTATACAATTTTGCCCGCGTCATCACACTGTGACAATTTTGCCCGAGGTCGTGAAGCTGATCGTTCAGCTCTAAATCATTTATCGAATCTCTTCAGCAGTAATTTATTCCAGCATGTTATTGTAATGCAAAGTCAGCAAAAATAAAAACGTATCACTCTTACAATTTTTGCACGGTTGATTGAATTTTCATTCAGTAAAGTGCTTTGTAATATCTCAAAATAGAAAATTCTATTAAAATATGTATAACAGTTACCTGTAACCGCGCTGGAATTATGCTTATTTCGACTAAAAAACGTCTTTTTTTCTGAAGAAACATACCTTTTTTTCATCAAATATAGATTTATCACCCTCAAAAAAAAAAGTTCAAAAATTTAATCCTTTAATGCTATTTTTATGTGTCACGTATCTTTTGGTATCTTTAGAATGATTTAACTACATTAAACTCCATTGCATCTCATACAAAAAGTCCCAAAGACAGATATTAATATGATGGGGAGTTATAATAATTTAAATTATTTTTATTAAATAAAAATTTTAAACTGTAAGGAATAAAAATTTTTATGTATTCAGAATTTTCAAATTTTTTTCAAATCTAAATCTGAATTTTCATACCGTTTCATTTTATTTTATAGTCGCCGTTGAACAATCGATCCAAACATTCAAACACAAAAAACCTCATGGTTAGCCTGCTGACAAGGGGACTATAACCCATGATTTTTCTGTCACTGAGGATGAGGAGCCCCTTTCCCGTCAGGCTAAGGGTCTACGTGGTCTTCCTCTCCATGTAACGCAAATGCGGGTTAATTCCAACAAAAAGTCTTCCACGAAGGCAAAATTTCTCCCAATACTTGATCCAGGAGTTCCCTTGTCTTTTGGATTGGGTTCAAAATTAAGAGGCTACGGAGTTGAACATTACTAGTCGTAAACCTAAATACTGGGAAGGTTGTTCAACGATGGTTATAAAATAAAGTAAAAATGTAAACAAAAGGCTGGTATTGCTAAAAAAATCATTGAAAGTATGAATACGAAAGTACAAGTAGTACTCATGCCAATATCATTTTTTCTTCTTAGTGCGCATGACCAACTTGTGAAATTTTGTTACAAATTTAGCATATTAATAATAAAAATATAATTCCTAATTATATATTTTTATAAGAAAGCAATTTAAAAATTTGTTTAAAAAAACATTAGCGAATCAGATATCATATTTTGTATTATTAATATTTTAAATTTAAAATTAACACATTTCGAGAGGATTATGCGGTGTTTAAATTTCCGTGGGTAGAAATTTATAATAATAATCTAAAAATAAATATAGAAAAGCTAACCGTAAAAACTAAAGTCACATTAATAAAATCTTTGAAAAATGAGAGAAGTTAGCATTGACGATATTTTTTATTCAAATTATGCAACTAAACCCTTTATAAGGCCGTGGTAAGCATACTTATTACCAATTTTAAAAATCCATGATAAACTATTTAAACATTTTTAATTTGGATTTCCATTTGCTCATAACTTTAGTTCTGATGAAGTATGAAGTCCGTATATCTGTTTTCAACCGTCTGAAAAATTTTAATACCTATAATTTCTTTTGCGATTTGTAGTATTAATAAAATTTATGAATAAAAAAAAATAAAAGTCAGTAACTCCCTTATCTTTTCATAACATCTGATGAACCGTACTTATCAAAAAATGGCGTTAAAATTTAAATCAATTTCATCTAATAAGCTGAAAGAGTTTTCTTTCCTCATGTCGATTTCAATTCAAAAAATATTTTAATTTCCCTTTACCAGAAATAAATTGCCAATTGAAGAATTAAAACAATTATTAAATGAATTCCAATTGTATTTCATGAATTTTAATAACGAAGATGCTCCCTTTCTAAAAGTGGTTTCATGTTTACATTTAAACTAGGAGAATATTAGTTTCTATTTTAAATTAATATCGAATGTGCACATGTGTATAAAAATTAATGGTTAATAAAGTTCATGGTTAATCCATTGGTTGAAGGCTAGTGGGTTAATTCTTAATTAAAGTTTATATTTAAGGTTTTAATATTTTAAGGTAAAAACAAATTTTTTGCTCAACCAAGATAAATATGAATAATGAAATCATCATAATACCACTACAATAAAAATACCGTCAGTGATAAAAAGATGACTAAGCAGTAAAGAGTCAGTAGAAATCAGCATTTAGCAGTAAAGAGTCAGTAGAAATCAGCATTTAGCAGTAAAGAGTCAGTAGAAATCAGAATTTAGCAGTAAAGAATCAGTAGAAATCAGCATTTAGCAGTAAAGAGTCAGTAGAAATCAGAATTTAGCAGTAAAGAGTCAGTAGAAATCAGAATTTAGCAGTAAAGAGTCAGTAGAAATCAGCATTTAGCAGTAAAGAGTCAGTAGAAATCAGAATTTAGCAGTAAAGAGTCAGTAGAAATCAGCTATTTAGCAGTAAAGAGTCAGTAGAAATCAGCATTTAGCACTAAACTACTGGATATTGTCAGTTTCTTCTGGTCGACTGGTTTAATAAAAATTCTCCTTGCTTTTGTACATTTTGAAATATTCTCAGAATTTTAAGGAGTTTCCTAAGAATATCTCTGTTGGAATAGAATTTTTACACATAGAATTTTTACACTATTTATTGCTTAGACTATTTATTGTTTACACAATTTATTGCTTGCTTGAATGTTTAAATAAGTATTACTAATACATAAAGCATTACTAATACTAACACATAATGCAATAAGTATTAATAATACACTAGGAGGCTTCGCCCCCTGCTCGCTGGCGCTCGCCAACCCCCGGAACTGCTTTCGCAGTTCATTTCGGATTGCTTGGCAATCCAATGCTCGCTTTGCTCGCTCATTGGATACGTTCTTAACGTCTAGCTTTCGTATACTTTTTTGAATACTGAAGTTCCGAAAACTTTTCACTGTAGAAAATTCTAAACCTGTACATTTCAATATTAATTTGAAATTGCAATTGTTAATTTGGGCATTTGGCGATACAACACTTAGAGAATTGAAGGATTTGTTACGTCAAGAGCTCAGGTATCATAATTTTGATTTATGTTGCTAAGTTAACTTTCAAAAAATTCTATGGCTGGCAACATCATTTTTATTTTTTAAGTTGTTTATTTTTATTTCTTTTAGAATTCGTTCTTTTTCTAGCGAAATGTTTTTCAACCTAACAGAATTCTTTGCCGACTGTTTTCTCTATAAATGAAGAAAATAAAGTAAATATTTAAGTGTTGTGAAAAGAATCTTATTTAGTTGTACAAAGTACTTCAGCCAAAATTTGGGCGCCACGTAGCAGAATTATATATAAAAAATTCGTAAAATATAAATTCGTGAAAAAAAGCGCTTTCGACAAAATACTAAAATAGAGATCTACTACTCACTTCTGCCTAGTTTAATAGTATGAGATTACCGCAGCTGAATTGAACAACCTGATAATGCTCACTCTGGTTATTGTTTCCGTTTTTAAAAGCGCTATATGTGCTCAACATATACCTCAGCTAGATTTGGCATGTGACATTTTTATATGCAATCATTGGTCGATTTTCTAACGTTGCTATTCGGGGAGTTGTAATGAGGGTTTTTTTTGTCGCCGCATAAGACAAATATATATATAGATAATGCATAGAGCCTCATATATAGTAATCATTTTAAAGTTTTTCTTTCTTTTTTATTCTAACATTTTTAATTTATATTTATTTAGAACTTCCTTTTTAAATAAATTTAAAAAAAATCTTTTATTATCATTGAATTACTTGTCTATTGCTATTCAAAATTATGACTTAACATAATAAATTTTTTTTAGTTCAAGTCCATTTAATATCAATCATAAATGGAAAATATTGCAGACCATTTGTAGTTATTAGAGTAAAGAAATTTTATACTTTGATGTCAATAAAAATCCCTAAAATTCTTTCTATTTGAAGTATTTAGTATATTATGCAACAGTTATCAAAAAATTTATTAATAAATATACATTTTTTTCAACGAATTCGGATTTCTGAAGCCAAAAATATAGGGGGTAGCGACAATCTGGGAAATGTGGTCACGATAGTTTGAGCAGGAGAACAAGTTTGGACCCCTTAATATTAATTTTACTTTTAACGTGTATCTCGAGAACTTTTTCCGCGAATTGAAAAATTCTTGCACACAATTATAAATTTTGTTAATCCAAAAATAATGCCATGAAAAAAATTAATTTTAGCAAATATATATCATTTTGTATTATATTTTCAATAATGGTAAAAAGAAATTGAATTGTATGGTATACAATTGTTTGCATTAGTTTAAAGAATATAATTTTAAATGGCAAAATATTGTTGTTGTAGTTAATTTACATCGCACTAGAGCTGCACAATGGGCTATTGGCGACGGTCTGGGAAACATCCCTGAGGATGATCCGAAGACATGCCATCACAATTTTGATCCTCTGCAGAGGGGATGGCACCCCTGCTTCGGTAGCCCAACGACCTGCACGCGAAGTCGAGCACAATGGCAAAATACAAAATTTGAATTTTAAATATCCCACTTTTTTGAATTTGAGTTGACTGGTTATATATATATATATATATATATATATATATATATATATATATATATATATATATATATATATATATATATATATTAATATATATATATATATATATATATATATATATATATTAATATATATATATATATATATATTAATATATATATATATATTAATATATATATATATATATATAGCCATTACATTATGACCACCCTCCATCTATAACAACTATAACAATGGGCTATAACCCGGTGGCGGGGGTAGTATGGTGCGGGCAATGTTTTCATGGGGCACATTAGGACCCATAATCCTCATAGAACAATCCCTGACGTGTGTAAGCTACTTGAACATAGTTGCAGACCAGGTTCACCCATTCATGGCAACAGCTTTTCCTCCGGGGGATGGTGTTTACCAACAGGATAATGCACCATGCCATAAGGGTCGAATCATCATGGAGTGGTTCGAGGAACATTCCAGTGACTTTCAAGTCATGTCTTGGCCCGCAAATTCACCTGACCTGAATTCAATAGAGCATTTGTGGTCCTACTTGGAAAACAGAATTCGTGCTGCCACTCTACCCCCTCGCAATGTGAAGGAGTTGCAGGACCAGATGGTGAGGGCTTGGTACCAGATACCTCAGACTACCTATCAGCACCTCGTAGAATCAATGCCACGGCGGGTGCTAGCAGTTTTGAAGGCTAAAGGTGGTCCTACATGTTATTAGCAGGGTGGTCATAATGTAATGGCTCTTCGGTGTTTATATATATACATATATATATATATATATATATATATATATATATATATATATAACCCATATGGCTGCTACAATTTGGGTTAAAGATATGGGATGGTAACAGAGTAAAGTTTATACTAGTCTACATTTATTACTTTCTGTCGCAATATTGTTTTTCTACGATTATTAAAAATAATTGCAGTTCAGAAACGTTTCTTTTTTTGTACTAGGCCTTAGGTATTTTACTTACTCAAAGTATTGAAAGGATGGTTGAGATGCATGTATAGATACAGCCACTGGCCCCATCGCATCTAGCATAAGTTTCAGAACATTCTGATTGTCTCTAGGAAGTGCCATATAGCCCTTTATAGGTGAGACTAATTTCTTTCTCTTTTTACACCTTCTCAGCTAGAAAAATTAATATGCATTCTGAAATAGGGAAGTTTCATGTGTAATGCAAGCTCATTAAATCATAATTTTAAATATGATCTTAAAATGAAGGTTTCTATCAGCCTTAAATAAAAAAAAATATTGCAAAAATTATTTTGAGCTCTAATTTTCAGTAGCTAAACATAATTTTTGGTAGAATTTTAATTTTTAAAGCAAAAAAAAAAAAAAAAAAAAAAAAAATAATTCATGGAAATCTCAATACTTGATGAAGTTTTCAAAATTTAGTAAATTGTTTTCGTTCAATAAACGTGCAATTGATAATTTAATCTTAATTTTTTCAGTTTTTTTTTTCGTTTCAAAAATATATAACTGAAATACAGTAGAACTGCCATTATTTCATCCGAATACTTTCGCTTTTGTATATTGAGAGAAGAGAGATTAACACTACGTTCATAATCCAAATATTTCGATTTTCCAATGTAAGGCCAGGCCCAATTACTTTGAATAATAAAGGTTTTATTGTAATTCAAATATTTCTGTCTGAAATTGTTTCTCATTCAGTTTTTGTTAGTTTCGTTTATATTCTTTACCCTCGATCAAATTTGTAATGCAAATTGAAACAATTCTTAACTAGTGAGAAATATTAGAATTAACATGAAATATTATTAACTTAATTTGTTGTCACTCACTAATCCCTATTAACCACAACGTTATTGTATTCATCTAATTATTATATTGAATTTCAAGACTTTAAATTACAATTTTCGTCGGAAATTTCTAATTATTAAGGGGAACGGGAAGTAATGTCGTTTCAGTACATTTGATATTTTTTATCAAGATTTTATTTTTAATCAATAATGTATTCACCCTCGTTAGCAACAACCTTTCAATGCCAGATAGGAAAGTAATCGAAATGGAATTTTAAAAAAATGAATTGATTTTTAAGACTAACGAATATTGAATGCGCCGAAATGACATTACTTTCCGGTCCCCTAATAATTCATTGTAAGTATAATACCCTTTTACGGAAAGGATAATCTTCTTCCAATGCAACGCCACCATTCGTCATCACCCAATGAAAAGTGTTATTTAAGTAACCTCCAACGCAACCAAAATTTCCATGACCATCCCATTCCTCTTCCTCTTCTATAAATAAAAATAAAAATACACACACACACACACATATATATATATATATATATATATATATATATATATATATATATATATATATATATATAATTTTAGAAATCATCAATGCGCCTCTGTGGTCGTACAGAAATCGGAACTGCACACGATGTGACCGAAGAAATCTATAGAATAGGTAGTAGGAGGAGTGACCTAGAAAAACAATGGAATAATTGGTAGGAGGAGTGACTGAGAAAAACAATAGAATAGATGGTAGGAGGAGTGACCGAAAAAAACAATAGAATAGGTGGTAGGAGGAGTGACTGTAAAAAACTATAGAATAGGTGGTAGGAGCAGTGACCGAGAAAAACAATGGAATAATTGGTAGGAGGAGTGACTGAGAAAAACAATAGAATAGCTGGTAGGAGGAGTGACCGAAAAAAACAATAGAATAGGTGGTAGGAGGAGTGACTGTAAAAAACTATAGAATAGGTGGTAGGAGCAGTGACCGAGAAAAACAATGGAATAATTGGTAGGAGGAGTGACTGAGAAAAACAGTAGAATAGCTGGTAGGAGGAGTGACCGAAAAAAACAATAGAATAGGTGGTAGGAGGAGTGACCGTAAAAACCTATAGAGTAGGTGGTAGGAGCAGTAACCGAAAAAAAGAATAGAATAGGTGGTAGGAGGAGTGACCGAGAAAAACTATGGAATAATTGGTAGGAGGAGTGACTGAGAAAAACAATAGAATAGGTGGTAGAGTGACCGAAAAAAACTATAGAATAGGTGGTAGGAGAAGTGACCGAGAAAAATTATAGAATGGGTGGTAAGAGGAGTGATCGAGAAAAAACTATAGAATAGGTGTTAAGAGGAGTGATCGAGAAAAACAATAGAATAGGTGGTAGGAGAAGTGACCGAGAAAAATTATAGAATAGGTGGTAGGAGGAATGACCGGAAAAAAAACAATAGAATAGTTGGTAGGAGGAGTGACAGAGAAAAACAATAGAATATGCGGTAGGAGAAGGAGTTAAAGACGTGAAATGCACAAATGTTTCAAGTTGCAGCCGCTTATCATTTTCACAACTTTCATTCAATGTGAGAACATCATTGTTGGACAACATAAACGGTGTTACAGAGTTGTGACATTACATGGCACCATGGATATCGTCAGACAATGCATGGTATCGGTGCACGGAATCGAACCATACTAAAGCCGCACAAATCACCACTGGTTGGCCAAGTTCAGCTGTAAAATACAAACCACAGTCAAACTGATAAGTTCCAGCAATTTTAGCAACTTTTTCAGGCTCAACTGTAGCAAGTAGGCTCATAATATTCAACAAGATGCAGAAAGAAACAGGGCATGCTCGATGTCATGCTTGTATATACATGCAATTGGCATGCAATGATGACATGCATTTGGAATGACATGCAATTGTCTGTCGGTGGTGCGTTGACACTCCCCGAGACGTTTAATCAAAGCCCTCCAGAAACTCCCGGCAAGTTGGTCGAAATATACTGATTTGGTTAGAAATTTTATCAGAATGATGTACTTTTTCTTATTCTTTTTTTTTTTTTTTTTTCTTCTGATATATGTATTTTGACTTGGGCGAGGATTAATGTCATTCATTTCTAAATGGCTGAAATATTTTAAAGTAAAGAGAAATTTATTCATCTTAAAAGAAAAAGCAAGTGAAATTTATTCCGTAAGTTTCAATCAACTTACAAACTTAATTTAATTAGTCTTTAAAAAGGTCTTTTCAAAAAAGTTTCTTTTTTATTAAAAAAAAAACTTTTAGAATTTTTATATTTATCTGACATCAGCTGAGACTACACTAATTATCTTAAATTTAGGAAAAATCACAAAAAAGAATTATAACTCAAAACGTTACACGAAAGATTGAATGAAACTGGCTTACATCATAATGCACATAATAACGTATAAAAAGTACTAACTAGACAGGTATAGTGTTACAGAAATTAGCGTGTGTATTAAATGAATAAACCAGATGTGTCTATTTGGAATAAAGAAAGTACCTTCGGTATGGAGTATAATTACTTCTGACAGCAGCACAAATCATACAGCAATGTACAATGCTTTCAATTTTGCAGTTTACCAGTTTCCATTGCAAGTGCGAGCCATTGTTCTTGCAAAGCAAATGCAAGCGAGGTAAGGAATTGAGGAGGATGATTGAGAGCAAATGCACATCTTCCTAAAGCATCTCCAACATGCTTGATAGAATTCATGTTCGGTGATAGAGCTGGCCATTTCATCCTCTGAATTGTTTGCTGAAGATAATCATACTCGATGCGAGCTCTGTATATTGCGTTATTGTCCTGTAGCACGAGATCTTCACCTATTGCTCGAGCATGAGGACGTACATAAACATCAAGGATGTCAAAGCTAAACACGTGTTCCAAGTGGAAAAACATGCAGGTCTATTCGTTACCCATAGAGATACCACCCCACACAGAGATACTGCCTGCTTGGTATGCATCGCTTTGGAGGTTAAACTTAGATTCATCTGTGAATAGAACAGCCCGTCTTTGGTCAGTCGTCTAGTGGACATGTTGCTGTGCCCACCTCAAACGTTCGCTTTTATGGCGTGACGAGAGTGGCACACAAATGGCTGGTCGTCTAGTGAACAAACTAAGTTCGTGAAGCCTTCTACACTCTATATGCGTTCCCAGCAATCTTCGTCAGTTGCATTACGTGAGTATCTGAGCTGACTCGGATAGGATATTCTACTCCTTCGATAAATATCGGTCATTAGCACTCATCGTATTATTGTTCGTCCTTGGCTGAACGTTATGTATGCCGAAACTGTGGTTAGAAATAGTTGTCTATGAAACACATAAAGACTCACATTTAACCATTTCACAATATCTATCTCAATTTGTCCTACGTCTAGTCTTCCAATAGATCTCCATCGAAGTTCTTTGGATAAATGTCATTGTTACAAATGGGCTACCTCAAATTTCTAATTTTAAAAACATATTAAAATTCGCAGACTTACGATCAGATGTATAATTTTATGCTTAATCCCATTGACGCCTTTCCATCTGAATGCCACTAATTTACATATTGCAGTTTTACTTAGCAACTCTTATTTGAAAACATATTCGAATTTTATTCAGATTGTGTTATTTTTGGGAGAGTTATCGCTATTTTTGTAATTTTTCTTGTAATTTTTTGTACTTTTTTTGTAATTCCTGATAACCACAGTGTATGAATTTATTCATTGATTATCACTATATAATTAATACTTTTGAAATAAGTACAGAAAGTATAACTTACCACTTTTCGAACAATCAACTACCATTTGTACACTAAGTTGTTCTAGTTTCCCTGTTCTAAGTGCATAGCCTGCTTCTATAGCGTTAAGAGCTGAAAATGCGTAACATGCTCCACATGATCCCTAAAAAGGAAAATAATTCAATTTAAAAGTTACCTTTTTGTTATATAAAAATATTTGGGTGAGAAACACATTCTTGTACAGAATTCTAGGAAATATCAGCTGAAACGACAATTCGAGAACGAGATCTATTTGTAAAGTACGATAGTAGTAGTAATTTATTATATATAATTTAGCACGAAGCTCCAGTTGAGATATAAATGCTTTAGCTTGTCGAAAAAAATATGGCATTCACACTCAACAGAAAAAAAAAAAAGAGTTAAAAAAGCTTAACAAAATAATTCTAATATTTAAAGAGTATTTGAATAGTAAAAAAGGCAGTAATATAAATACTAAAATATCTCTTTAAGTCTTACGATCCTAAACCTTCCATAACAGATGAAATAGACTATTATTAATTCAGATAATACCGAAGTCATAAAGATCTTCTTTGTACATCATGTGATTTACCAATCCAGTAAGAATATTTAACACATAATTTGATACCATGAAGATCATGGCCGCGGAAAAGGTAATTTAAATAGTCTTTCACAGATTTGTTTGTACTTCACAATTTTAGTATAAATTTTTATAATTCTTAAAAAAATTTTCACATTTGGCAGCGCTAGTTAATATTTATGCGGAAAAAAAAACAAACAAATTACTATCGAAATTTGACGAATTACTTGCGCGGAGACCGGTTTCTGTGTGGGGAACACCCCCCCCCCCCCAAAAAAAAAACGCAGAGGAATAGGAAAGCAATAACTAGAAAAGCCTTCCCATTTCATCAAGCAATCGATCAGGTTTAGGGAAGGATAGCCTGGTATGTAGGGCACTGGGCTCAAGTCCAAAAAGTCGTGGGCTCGATCCCCGCTGACCGAATACTCCCCATGTAGTAAATGGTGACTGATGCACGTTAAATTTGCCGAGTCGCAAAGTCCTCCATGTTCTTATAACAAATCATACCTCTGGGGGTACTGATCCAGGAGTTTCTTTGTCTTCTGTATTGATTCAAAATTACAAGGCTACGGAGTTGAACATTAGTAGTCGTAAACCCAAAAATTGGGTCAGCTTTTCAACGACGGTTATAAAATAAAATAAAAAATAGCCTAAATAATTGCATTTTTGATACAATGAATTCACTTTGGTAGCAAACATAATCATGTAAAACTAAAGAGCTCCATCAGTCAGTGCCGATCACTTGCTATGCCCCCCTAATTGCTACGCAATTGATGTTTTAATTCATACCTTCCTGAGTAGGGATTCGTTTCTGTCAGTGACTTCAATGTTAATTTGCGATCCCTAAATTTTGTACTCTATACTCACTAACATATATGAAAAAGGTTCTAAAAATATTTTAAGGTGTCAGGGAAAGAATGCACTGTCCTCTACAGATTACCTAAATCATATAGCTTCTATATTATATTTTTCAAAAAACTTTACCTGGTATCTTTACCTTAAAAACTTTACCTGGTAAAAAACTTAAACCTGGTAAAAACTTTACCGTTTTCTTACCTGGTATCGTACAGGCGATATAATACCAAATTCCCTCCAATCAAAATTTCCCCAGTCTTTTAGTCTAATAGAATTGTTGTGGTAATCATTTTCATCGATTTCAATAGCTTCCTCCTTTATTTCATTTCCGTCTGCAGTAATTTTTATTACTTCTTGATATAAATCATCAATTTCTTGATAGCCTCGATTAAAAAATTTATGTATGGAATGGTCGTCATCTGTGTAACTTCGTAAAGCTGGTATTCTCAGCATCTGATGGGCATTCTGTTCTTCTTCAGACTATAAAAACAAAACAAAATATTTATGAATGTAATTGGGTAAAAATATTAAGTAATCTAAATCTAAAAAATCACGTTTATTTTTTTTTATTTTTTTTTTTTTTTAAATTTTACACCAACTGTCCCTAGCCAAATTATTAGACACACTATAAGATTCTATTTAAAATTGTGATTATCAGGTTATACTATACAGCATTGTTTTAACACTGTTGAAACCGGTTTACACTTGTTTATGTTCGTGTATCAATTGGTCAACAATGTAATGCAATATGTTAAAAATAAAAACTAATAGGAAGTATATAAAAAATCTCCTGAATAAAAACCCTTTACATGTACGTTTAAATATAAAAGTATTGCATATAAACTCGTACATACATGTAATTATTAAAACACTACAGTGCGTCTAATAACTTGGTCTAATTATTATAATATAAAATACGTGATATAATAATTATTCTATATTTATATAATAATTATTCTATGTTTATAAAATAATTATTCTATATTTATATAATAATTATTCTATGTTTATATAATAATTATTCTATATTTATATAATAATTATTCTATGTTTATATAATAATTATTCTATGTTTATATAATAATTATTCTATATTTATATAATAATTATTCTATGTTTATATAATAATTATTCTGCATTTATATAATAATTATTCTATGTTTATATGATAATTATTCTATGTTTATATAATAATTATTCTATATTTATATAATAATTATTCTATGCTTATATAATAATTATTCTATATTTATATAATATATCGTCTAATTTATCCAATCGTCTAATTTATATTATATATCGTCTAATTTAACCTATTGATACACGAACATGCAAACTGGTTTCAGTCGCATAATAGCAATAAAGCTGTATAGTATACCCTGATAATTAAGATCTTACATAAAATCTTATAGTTAATCTAATAATTTGGCCAGGGACCGTATACTTGCCTATATTTAAGTATCTATGCTGGCGGCAGAGCTAAACTTTTAGCATTACCAAAGCGACAACAGCTTATATGCATTGTATTCAATGGTTTTGTTAATCTTTTTCTAATCCATCATTTGCACCATTTCAAATGTTTACGGTAAAGTTTTTTAACGTTAAATTTGGGAACTTTTTAAAACGAAAAAGTTGATAATTGTGTTGTTGACTTCATATGGTATATTCTTTTTTAGAATATAATACTTCTACTAATTGTCAAATATAAGTCAATATTGACTACTTATATTTACTCTGATTCACCATAAGCTGTACTTTTTATAGGTTTTCCAGAAAAATGAAGAATATATTTATGAGTAATTAGAAAATCCAAGTTACAATTACTATCCATATCATAACCGTCCATTATAAAATCAGAATTACTTTATTTTGAAAAGTACTGATACTGACAAAAAACTGAATGTGATAACGTTTTAAACCTCGAGAAAAAAATTGTTTTTCCTCTAGAGAGCTGCTTACTTAATTTATCCAAATATCACGCCAGCATATACAATGGAAAAAAACGGACCACTCAGAATAACTTTTGATCTAATGATCGAATCTTAACTTTCTAAGACTCAATCTTAAATGTTTCGAGGGGGTAACTTCAAATATGCTGATTAATTAGTGCAGACGATATTTTAATCTACAAAATAAGACACAAAATCGTATTTTCTTTGAATAAACAATCATTTTTTTCAATGGATATGGATTTGCGATACTTAAAAAGGGGTAGCCTCAATTTGGAAAATATGGTCTTCATAGTTAGAGCGCGAGAGTGATCCAAAGTTCTGACTTTTTCAATGTTTATTTTATTTTTTGCGTTTTTCACCATATCTCGAGAACTTTTTAAACGGATTGAGGAATTTTTTCACACAATTATAAAGTTCGTTTATCGAAAGATAATTTGATTTCAGAACTCGAAATATTGTCAATGCTTATTTATTAGCATGTTTTAGGCTAGACATTCTGATAATTAAGATTGGTTCCTTGCAGGCAAAAATTCGATCATTCAATCAAAAATTTAGATCAGTTTCCAAGAGATTCAGTTTTCATTATTACAGTCTTGTCCTTAACCATCTGAGAATACACATAAATTCATTAATAACTTTCTGTTGAAGCAAATCCTTTTTTAGAACTTTTCTCATTGTGTGTGAGAATCCCACTATATCTAGAGTTCCAAAAATGACTGAAAATTTGACCTCAAATAAAGAAAAATGAAAAAGCAGAAATGTACTTTTTTCAATAACATTGGCCATTAGGAAACCAGAAGATTTTTCCTATACAAATTGTGTTACAAAATTCGTAAAGATGTCTTTTAATTTTGTTCTTTGACTCCATCATGTGTAAAAGTTAAATATTTCTTAAAAAAAACATTGTTTCATAGTTTTATCAGTTAGCTGTGCCACCTATCGACGATCTTTGTAACTAATTTTAAATTTTGCTGCAAAAGAACAAATGAACATACACAAAAAAAGTAAATAATTTCGAATGTGTGATATCATTCTGAGGCAAATTATCACTGGTAGTTTTACATTGTTTGGTCAAAAAGTTCTAGGCTTATATAAATAAATTCATTTCTGTAAACAAACTGAAGTTACTGTATACTTACCATTGCAGACATAAAATTCACACCCAGCTTAAAATTATGTTGACTGCGCTCATATTCCTCATTCCACGTTTTAACATACATCAAATTTTTCTCGAATAGGTGTTTTCTTTTGCTGTCAAATGTATTTAAGTTGACACCCAACTCCTCCTTGTACATTTCACTGTAGTTTGCCTTTGAAAAAAAAGGTATTTTTTATGCATCATATCATATTAAATTTTTATGCATGGTATCATACACTTATAAAGGATTGACTATAACAATTCATGATTATTATTTTGTAAATGCAACGCTATCTGTACTTGGAAACTACCAAAAGTGAAATTGTGCATGGAGATGCATTGATTTATGGTAACGACATAAACTTCTTCAGGGAGCACAAATATATATATATATATATATATATATATATATATACAGTAAAACTTGTGTAAGTTGACCACTTGTGGTGCATTGTTTAAGTGGTCAACTTATAGAGGGGGTGGGTCTTTGTTTACTTTTTATTTCCTATATCATGTTGCTATATATTTAAATTTTTTTTTTACTTGACTTAAAAATTTTATTTAGCAAATAACCAAATGAATATCCTAAGAAATGTGTTTAAACCTGAATAAACTTCAATTTGTTACATATACATAGTTCTAATATTTAACTAACTTTTTTAAAAAATTATTTCGTTAGTTATGCATGTGAAGTGTTTAATAAAAATAATTTCTTAAAATAGCAGAACACGAAGACAAGTAATTTGAAAACTTTAACAAAACAAAATTATTTGAACACTTTAAAATTTATTCTGTAATTACTACACTTACTATCTACTCACTATTGCAACTGGAAGAGCAACTTTTCAACTAACGCACCTGTTTTCAATGAATGAATGAAAGAAATGGTCAAAAGCTACCCCCCTACAGCTTCCCCAGATGGTCAACTCACAAAAGGGTTTATATTAGCTTTTTACACTATTTCACCAAACAAGTGAAATTTTAACCTACATTGCAAAATGACAGAAAATTTTCTGAATTTTTTTTTTCTGGTCAACTTATGAGGGTTTTAGAATAGAATTTCATAATACTCCTAGACAAAATTGACTTATTTCAGTGATCAACATACAAGATAGACAGGTGGTCAAGTTACAAAGGTTTTGCTTCTTTATATTATATAGGAAAAATTCCGTTCTTGATAATTGAGATCAACTTATGCAGGTGCCCAACTTACAAGGGTGGTCAACTTGGCAGGTTTCACTATATATATATATATATATATATATATGTATATAAGCTTTGGATTTATGACTAGCTAATTTTGACATAGCAGTAAATATTATGACTAAAATCAGAATTATAATTTCCATTTCTGTTATCTCACAAACAACTTTTTGTTTTTGTGATAATTGCCTGCAGAGGTGTACGGCACATCGTTAGTGTTTTCTGTGACAAAAGTATCTTGACGTGCGTATCCCGTTTATCTAGCGAGAGTGGCTACATGTGGTTCCTAGCAAAAGAACAATTTTTAAATTTCAATCGTTAAATTTTGTGATTGTTATTTTTGATAATTTCGGCTGAATGGCTAACAAATTATCTCGATCCCCATATTTTTTTACAAACCAGTTCGACTATATTTTAATTTAATATGCGATCTATAAAACCATTTAAGGAAGTCAGAATTTCAAAGTTATATTACATAATCAAATATGGGCGTCAAGAAATATAACAAGAAAGAACATGCGAAGCAAAAATGTCCCCATAAAAATTTATAACAAATTTGCTCACCGGTACCGTATGGTTCAACGTTTTTGAACATCTTTATCAAAGTACCTATCTTCATGTATTTTGTTTCATATATTGTATCACCAACAAATATAACCAGAGAGAACTTACAGAGAGAAAAGTCAACTTAAAAGAATTACATCAAATTTGTACACTGGTGATTTTAAGGTTCAGTATTACCCAATATCTTTAACCAATGTACTTACCTTGATAAATTTTTTCATAGATTATAGCGTTATCAAATATACTAAAAATATTTTGCTCAGCAAAAAGTCACCTTAAAAAGTTTGCTAGTCCTCAAATTTGCACGCTGCTGTCTTATGATTCAAATTTTCCCAATCAATCATCTTAATCAAATATAATCAGTAAGAACTTGCTGACCAAAATATCCCCTTAAAAACTATACATCACATCACCCAATAGTGTCATTATGGTCCAATATTTTCCAATATCTTAAATGAAGTACTTACAACATAGTCAGGCCAGTAATATGGAGAACCTGGTTCATCTATTTCTGGTATACTGGAAGAGACTTGTTTTAAATCAGCATAAATACAAAGAAGAAATAGGTAGACCGTGATCATGTCCTCCTGAGGAAAACAAAATAATAAAAATGATTTTCACTTTGAAGAAAATTTGTAAGAGAAAGGGGGACTAGTGTGAACATGGGGTTAGAGTGGAGATTTTTAATATTTTTTATTTTATTTATTGGCGCTAGTGTCTACAAAAGCAACCTTTTTTTTTAAAAAAAAAAATTACTATGGAAAAACTGAACAATTTTGTAATTCCATATATAAAGCAAAATGCAGGTGAATGCCCAAATGAGTTAAATAATTTGGTTTAAATGAATTTAATGTGTTAAAAATTATGTTAAATACGGTTTTTGACAAATTTGTAACAATCCACTGTTCATCTACCACAGAGGGTATTTTATGTCACTGTGGTTGGTGTGGGCTGGGGTGCGGAATTCGTTCCGACGAGCCCTCGCTGAGATTCAAACTCAGTTCACTGCATTGGAAGATGAACCCTCTATCCCCTTAGCAACAACGACTCTAAATGCGCTATTTAAAATTTCTAATTTTTTATATTAAAAAAAAAATTATAAATTTTTTTGTTAATTTCCATCCCTATATGCATTAGTTCTCGTTCATGGGTCCTCAAACTTCGCGCCCCCTCCCCCGCGTCGCTGGGGTTGAGCAACCACGGCTCTAAGAGCACAATGCAAAATTTCAAGTTTTTTTTTTTTTTTCAATTCTCCAGAAGAAAAAAAAGAAGGTCTTTTAAATTATTATAATTTTGACTAGATAGCTTTGAATATTTATAGAATTGTTGAAATTTTCTGATGTGCCTACGTAAAATTATTTTTACATTATAAAAAATTATTGACCACTTATATAATATTAGAGACTTTCCTGGTTTCACTCCCTGAAAAAATTTCTACAGATGTCTTTCATTTTTTTCAGGGTTTTGTTAAATAAACTTTCAGATGCTAAAAAAAAGAAAGTCACGTAAGCATTTCTCCATATAATTTCAGAGAAAAAAAAGTGGAAGAAAATTTATGAAAGTCACTTGAATATTTTTAAATAATTTTCCACACTGCCGAAATTATTACAAAAAAATGACTAATAAAAATTCAAACAATAATTCCATTTTGATATCAAATAAATATTTAAATAAATCTACTATTTTTTGGAAATAAATGACATATAATACATATTTTAAGATTTGTAAGGAAACAAATATTATTTTAAAGTTGAATTTTCACTCAATTCAAATTTAAATATAATTTTACAACTATATAGTATGATTTTATAATAGAATCTCAGAATATGAAAAATGTATTATAGTTGTGAAATTACACATGACTAGAGTTTTTTACTCTAGTCATTCGTAATTTCGATGATTAAAATGATTAGTATGAGATGACTAGAATAATGACTTTCATAAAACATGTTTAATAGACTAACAAATTCAATTAAAATTTTTAAAAAATTGACTCATTTCTAAAATAAATAGAAATATAATTAAGATTTAATATAAATTTTTTAAATTTAATTTAATAAACAGTTAATAGCAATTTTTCAATCCCTGTTCAAAACTCTTTCAGACTAAATATTTTTACATTAGAGCATGTATTTGTTTTTAAAATATTGATTTTTTTTTAGAATTTTTTTGTTATTCATGAAACAAGAGTATTGTTAAAATAAAAATCTCTGTTTTTTTTAATTATAAAATATTTAATTTCAATCGCACATACTGTTTGTCATCGATAAACAAAAATGATTGCATTGCAATAAAGGAAAAAGATTTTTCTGTTTTATGAAAAACTTATAAAACTGCCTTCTTATAAAACATGAATATGCTAATTATCACATAAGAGCTGAAAATTATCAATGGAAAAATAACATTTATATAAATTATTCTTACCTCTTATACAACAAGTAAGTAATATATTTTTCGCCTGAACTCGCGTATTTTAAAGTTAACTTCTATACTGAAGGCCTATATTTTATACTGAAGGCCCAATAGTATATATATAATAACAATACAAAAAAAGAAAAATTAAGTTTTGCAGGAAATCAAGTGACTTTCGAAATGTATAACGTAATGTTTTACCATATTTTCAACTTTTTCTTTTATACTTTAATTGAGAATATTAGAAAAAAAATATTTATAGAAATTGGTAAAGAAGAATATATTCATTAATAGGATACGAAACAATGCGTTGAAATATTCCTTTTCATTTCCTTTTTAGAATTATTTAAATAAATAAGGAAATGAGAGAAGTAAATAATGAATATAGAGTTATGAAACCTTATGCATGGGAAAGAAAAGTTAATAATAAAAAGTGAAGTTACTTTTGTTTTAAATTGTTTGTCAATATTCAGGCTCTATTTATTTATTTATTCATTGATAATATGACTAACAGAATGAATATACTTAAGTTATGTACCAAGTTATATATCAAGTTATATATTAGTTATTTATATCAGTAAATACCTCAAGAAAACGACCTACTCTTTAGTTTATATACATTTAAGATTCCTTTTATACTTCTTTCTTAACTGTGAAAGTTAGGGGAAAGTTAAAGGCAGTGAAAGTAAAGTAAATGAATGATAATCATTATCATTGAATGGTAACAGACATTGAATAACTTTCTTTAATTCACAGGTAAGACCCTATAGTTTTGCAAGGATGCGGAAAACTACATTATATACAATTGTCCACATACCAGCCGAATATTCACTTTATTATTTAGCAAAACACGTTCATTTACTAAATAAACATGTCTTAATAGGGCTTTTTTACGCACCACATCTACTGTTTTTCTCCCAAATATAAGAATCCCCTCTGCAGAGGATCAAAATTGTGATGGCATGTCTTCGGATCATCCTCAGCGATGTTTCCCAGACCGTCGCCAATAGCCCATTGTGCAGCTCTAGTGCGACGTAAATTAACTACATCCATCCCAAATATAAGAATCCTTTCAGCAATTTATTCCTGAATGTTAAATTTAGTAGACTGCAAGAGAGCATTATCATAGCCACCGAAAGTCAAAAATCATTAAGTTTGTGACGTCATCATAGCGAGTACTAAGCAAGAATCAGATTTGTTTTAAGAGGAAACTGTACTAAGTAGTTCAAATATTTTACTTTTTTAACGAAGTAAAATGTTTTTGCTTTAACTAACTTATTGGCACTTAAATAGTTTTAGTTTTTATTAAAATAGCTGAATATGACTTATCCCGTCAAAATGAATATGCAGGGTTAGTTGATGTTATGAAACAATATTATTTGCATTTCATAATAAAAAATGATTTGATAAGAAAAGTTTTCCTTTCACTTCACTTTTAAATCATGATTCATCAAAACTATTTTTAATATCAAAAGAATGATGCCTTAATAAAATGTATCATTCCTCATTTTCTAATATGGAAAGAAACATTGGATTCAATAATATATTTGAAAATAAGAAATAATACTTTTCAATGAGAAAACGATTATGAGACTAAGAAAAATATATCATATTACGTTAGAAAAGAGATAAATAAAGAATTATTAGCACATTCATACAATTGTCAATTTAAAATAGGCTTTAAAGAATTCTTTCAGAACCATACGATGCACATTTAAGTTTCAAGAGGAAATAATATAAGCATAAACACTACAATTATTTATAAATATAAGAATAATATAATATAAAAATGATTAGTAATTTTGACGTTAAGATTGTAAATCTTTGAAATAGTACTTATTATTTTCAAAAATAATTTAAAGTCTTTTTATATTTCAATCCTCAACTGGCATGAAATGTTAATTCACAGCAAAATCTAATTTTTATTTTCAAAATTCTTGTTAAAAATGTAAACAAAAATGTGTTCTTATTTGAAGTCTTAAAGAAAGTCTTAAGTTTGGTATAAACAAAAACGTTATTGAAATCTGCCGAATGACATGAAATAAAAGCAATTGTACAGGAACGCCAAAACCTGTTTTATTTCAGGTTAAAATATGAAAGTGTTTATAGTTTATAATAATAAACATGTTTTATCTCTTCTGTGTCCTCTCGTAATCAAATTGGTTTTTGAATATTTACATCTGATAAGGATTCATAATTGAATACGGAATCGTCAAAATAGATATGGAATCGTCTGTATGTAACCATGAAATCTATGGGATACTTATTTTCAATAGTTGATAAAGCTCTTGCCTGCACCTATAGTTCGTGCACATGTCTCCTACACACCTCCTTGTCTAGATTTAGGTGCACAGTTCGCGTTCCATAATTTAAGGCGGAGGCTGAACAAAGGCCCCAGGGCAAAATTATCTACCTCTTCCTCAAAGTGCAAAAATCTTATTTTCATATGTTGTAGAAATTTTGAAGACCCTTCACATAAAATTATAGTTTTTACATAGGTATAACGAAATTTTCTGCAATTTTCTTTAAAAAATGAATTAATAAACACTATATTTTTTGTAAGAAATTTTGGTCGGGCACGGGAGAATTGTTCCTCTACTCCTCCTTGAGTACGGCCTTGTTTAAAGGTCCAATGGGGCCACGGTGAATCTGTTGGACTGAAGTAAACGTCTAAATCAGTGGCCGCAAAATATGGATAATGGATAAAAGTTGGAGATTAAGATTGAAGATTAAAATAAGATTGGATGAATGGCTATAGAACGTTATAAAAGTTTAGTGGAATGTTGGTGGTTTTTTCACACGAAAAAAGAACTTTACAGTTGGAAAAATTAATTTTGTTACCCTCTGTACGTTCTGCGAAATTTTATAAAAAAAAAAAAGCATGGAGCATTAAATATCAATCAAGTTTTCATTCTCAAATGGATGAAATAATTTGACAATATTTCTTAGAATAGCGACAAGTAGGACCATAATTTCATGATCTCTGCATAGTTAAACCTTTGAGACGAGTAATAAGACATACTAATACAAAAGCTACTTAAGACAAAACTTCACTTTAAAACTTTGAAACTATGTATGAAAAATAGGGAAAATTCGATGTCTTGAAGTTTCAATAGTAATAGTGGTTATATAATCTTTCATATAAGCAGTTATTTCAATTAAAAAGAAAGGTGTTTCTATTTTTCTAATCATAGTCAAGCATTAACGAAAAACAACTGAACAATTTTATTTTTAAAGTTGCTCTTCAATTGTGAAAAACGTAAGCTAGGTTTTTTTCCATTTATAATTCAGTTATTTTCAGGTACTTTGAAGTTAAATCAGCCTTGGAATTTAAGAATTTCTCAAGAAGAAAAAAAGTGTTTTTTAAAATTTTAAAACATAATTTTTAGTTTTTAACGTCATTTCTTACCAAGCTAAAAATATATATCATATTAACTTTGTATGTCTCAGTTATTCAGTAATATTGGTAAAGCTGTTTTTTATCTGATTTAAAATAAGAAAGGATTTTTATCAGTAGATGACTCTATTAGCATACGTGACTTTCAAAAACACATTTTTTGATGAGAAAAAAATAATAATTTTAAAAGAAACAAAAAAGCAAGCTATAAAAGCAAAGTTTCATGATGAAAATTCCCACAGAAAATAATTTACAATGTTTCAGTTTCTATAATATGATTCTACATTTATTGTAGTTCCCGAAATTTAAACTTGTGTCGTCAAAAATCCTTTTCATTGGCAAGTGAGTAAACTTCTTGATTCGTTTATATTTCTGCTGCTAAGTGTGAAATTCTTCTTGTATTTTAGTTTATTTTATAACCGTCGTTGAACCACCGACCCAATTTTTAGGGTTTACGACTGCCAATATTCAAACTCCTTAGCTTTGTAATTTTGAACCCAACCCAGAAGACAAGGTAACTCCTGGATCAAGTATTGGGAGAAATTTGCCTTCGTGGAGGACTTTTTTATGATACTAACCCTCATTTGCGTTACATGGAGAGGAAAACCACGAAAACCTCCCACGGTTAGTATGATGGCAAGAGGACTCTAATCCATGATCCATGTACCAATGAGGATATTTTACGTCAGCACTGTGATAGGTGCAAGCCGGATGCGAAATTCGAATCGACCAGCAATCACAGGGATTCGAACCCGGTTAAGGAAGGCGAACACTCTAACTCCTGAGCCATCACGGCTCTTTCACGTTGTTTTTGTCTAACAAAGTTGTCTTTAAAATCTTAAACTCAATTCCTTGATGGAATTTCCTCGATAGTAATGAAAAGAAAAGTTAGTATCCGCGTGTCCATCTTTAACTCTAAAATCATTTTGAAATTTGGACAACGGGTGCTAAGGATATTTTAGCTCCGGATAATAAAACTCGTTCAAAATCCTGAAGAATGGATATTCAGCTGGTGAGTAATAAGGAATTTTAAACTTAGCATTAAAACAAAATGTCTGAAATAACTGAAATTTAACTATATATATATATATATATATATATATATATATATATATTCTATATTATATATTATATTATATATATATGAATTATGTAAACGCAATGATTTTTGCAGTCATACTTACAGAATCACTAATTCACTAAATATTATTGTAAAAATTTCGGCATAAAATTTTAACTTACTTATTCAGGAATTTTTTGAAAGTGCGGTAATTATGGCACACAAATCAACAAATAAATTTTGAATTATAATTTATTTAAACATTTTTTCATAATAATAATGATTGTTTTATAAAGAAAAGCGTATGCTAATGATTCGGAACAGATATATTTAATTTTATTTTATAATCGACGTTGAATTACAGATCCAATTTTGAGTTTACGATTGTTAATGTCTAATTTCATAGAGTTGTAATTTTGAATTAATCCACAATGCCGTTACATGGGGAGGAGAACCCTAAAGACCTCTCACTGTTTGCCTGTTGGCAAGGGGATCCTAACCCATGATCCATCTATCTCTCAGGATATTTTTACGTCAGCACTGTCGTTGATACGCGCCAGGTGCAGAATTCGTATCAACAAGTCACTGCTGGGATTCGAACCTGGATCACGTCGTTGGGAAGTGAACACTTTATACCCTAAGCCATCGCGGGTCGTATGGATATATTATCAATGTTAAGAAAATAATTAAAGCAAAATAAAGATATATTTGCTTTAAAACTACTTTTTTTAGCATTGGCTTCTCTGTCGAGTGTTTTCCGAAGTTTTTGCCAAAGGAAATAGCACTTTATAGCGAATAGTATGCTATTTTTATACACATTGTGAGTTTGAAACACTGCTAGATTGAGGAAATTCGTAACTGTTGGGTTAAATTTTGCCTCTATTTAGCCAACGCTTTCTATACTAATTATGAAAATGACGAAACATGTTAATATGAAAGATAACTACAGTTTTCAAAAAAAAAAAAAAGCTTTTGTGATCCAATTTTTTAATGTTTGAAAAATAAATTTCAACGTCTACTCACATAAAAGTATGCTGAAATTAAAAATTATTTATTGGTTTTAATAATTTTTATCTAGGAAGAAAAATCTTTAAAAATTTGGGACTTTTAATGAAGTTGTATAATTTTTTAATATTGTATTTAAGATTTTTTTTTCTACTCTGTGCACTGTAAATTCTACAGAAGAAAAAAAACTGTTTAAAGATAAATGCTGATTTTTTTTTTTCTCCAATTTTTAATCACGCTACAATTTTTTTCATAGATTTTCTTCGTTGACTTAAGGATTTAAAATTATATTTCACAAAACAGTTTTTTTTTTTTTTTTAGGTTTTTTATCCTAATCAGAAATGATTTGAAACTTTCCATTCAAATTTAAGTTTTTCACATGCTGTTTTGCTTACCGTAAGATAACTTTATCTTCTATCAAATAAAATTTCTCCTTCTTATCAGATATTATGTATGGTTTTGAAGAACGTATATATAAAGTGAGACTTGACTTCAATCTTGAATTGTTACTCGACCTCATAATTATCTGCATTTAGTTATAATTTTTCGGTAAGCTAATTTGCCAGACTTTCTTATAAAGGTGGTCCACCGTAGTGTTTAGCATTTTTACTCTTAAATATGATTTCAATAAGTAACACCTTCAAGATAAAGTCAATTTAAGATTTTTCTTCATGACCAAACAATAGACCTGTCGTGGCTCAAAAGACAGGGCGCACGCCATTGGTGACTGGGTTCAAATCCCGGAGTTGACTGGTCTTTCGAATTCTGCTCTCGTCTCAGGGCGACTTCAATGCTCACATATTTATTTTTTGAATTTTCTTTTTTTTTTTTCCTTGAAATAGCAGAGTTTGTTTGTTAAAATAATTGTCCGTTTAAAAAGAGGTATCCGTTTTTAAATAACATTATTTTTTCTGTGAAATAAACTGTTTTATAATAACACACAAGCTGTCTTTTTTTTTCTATAATTTTTAAAAAAAAAATTTTTACAGTTTAACCCAGGTATTTCTTCACGGCAATGGATCGCAAGCGTTTTGAATATAAGCTGTGGCCTTTTTTTTATATTTTGGCCAAAGAGCTTTAAAAAAAAAACCTAAACCCTATCCTCTCCATGAATATTATTTTCTTGCTACTGTATTAATATAAGTTTCGTAAAATTAAAACAGAAAATAAACGTAATAATTTTTATCTCTGTATCACTCTTCCCCTTTATTTTAATATCATTTTCCTTATCTTTTTTTTTTTTTTTTTTTAATTTTAATTTCAGACCTGAAGCTAATATTTCAGAAATATCATAATTATGAAAGCTACTGAAAAGTTGGTATCAGCCAACGCACTACTGATGTCTGTTTCTCTTTTCAAAGCCTTATTAGTTATTTTAAATCTCAAGTACCTATTCGCTTTTGAACCTAAAGCCTTCTGCCAAAATACTGGAGTAGATATATGGAATTTTGTAAGTAAATACTGCCATATTACAATAAATTATTCAAGTAAATACTGAGAAATAAATATGTGCCTGCTGCTCATTTTAAAGATGTAAATTGCTGACAATGGTAATTAATAATACACAAGAAATTGGTCTCCCAAAACATGACGAAATTTTACAAAATCAATTAAGTAATAATGGTTGGACAACAGAAAATGAAGATGGGATACAAAGGTTTACTCGAGGTTTACGAGAAATACATATCCGGTAGAAAATATCAAATTCAACATGTTTGATATTTTGACATTCCTTGAAAGTCACCTTAGCCCCTCAAGTTCTTGCGCTTCGTACCATTGGATGCATCTTGTGAAAAGATTTCACACAAGTGTAATTTACGAATTTTAATCCAATGCTTAGATATCATACTGTTTCTGTGCTTTTGGAACACCCTGCATAGTTTGTGACTTTATATAGAAAGCAAGATTAGTAAGAAAACCGCGTTTGGTGTACCTAAAATTGAGTCCTGGGTTCATAGAGAAATGTAAAGTCCTTTAACTTTGACATTTCAGAGTGAAAGATGGGTACTCTAGTACAGCACGCAAAAAAAAAAAAAAATAACCACCATGAATAACTTTTGGTTTAATGATTGAAAAATAAGTATCAGGTCAAAAATTATAAAACTACTCTTCTGAAAACTTTTCAAAAAGATGCATTCAATGATACCAAACGCATTTCCTGCCCAACTACCATATCAAATACACTGAGTTTTATTTATTTTTTTTAACCAGATACGTATTTCACGAGATATCCCCGTTGTAAACCATTTGTATCCCATTTTGTGATTACAGCGCCATCTGTAAACAGATTTTAACTGCTTGCAATACTTTTTTAGAAAAATCCAAATCTGCAATGCGTTTTAGTTTAAAATTTTAAAGCTTCTCCCTAAGGGCGAGATTAAAAGGGGAAGTTTGGTATCATCGAATGCGTCTTTTAAAATCATTTCACCCTTGTAATCTTAGACTCTTGATACAATACTTATGTCTCGTGTTATAATACCGTTACATCTTTACTAAAAATAGAATTTTCAAAACAGGGAAATAATGTCAAATCATATAAAACTAGTATTGCAATAATAAATATCTCATAAATTTTACAACGTTACTTGATCTCTAAAACATAAAAACTACGGTTTCTGCTTTATACATATCAAAATACTCTCCATTACATATCCTAATCGTATAGCATTTTATAACAATAAATTTTTATACAATATATATTAACCTATAACTCTATTTCATTAGTCGTAGTTTAATTTTTCAAACTTTGTATACATATTAAATGTTTCTAAAAACAAAATCTGTAATTCATTATCTAAATATTATTTCTCTCATCAGGTACCATGTGATGAATTCTACCAACCAGAAAATTGCCTTAAAGATGAGTAAGAACTTTTATTACCTTGGCATTTTTAGACAAACAAAATAATTTTGGGTACTTTTCCGGTTAACCGGCGGAAGGAAATTCAATTTTTTTTAATAATTTTACGTTATTTTATTTTATTTAGTTTTTAGTAGGTTAAAAACTGTTTTAGGTCTATATTTTTGGTGACCTTTCGTTTGTGCCTGGCTAATTGAAGAATACCTGATTTTATTATCTGCTTATTTATTTATTGCACTTTTCGGTTCGCCAGTCACGAGGAAATTCAACTTCTTTTTTATTTTATTTTATTTTAATTTTATGTGTTCAAAAATAAATAAAATAAAATAAAATTTAATAAAAATGTTGGCGGATGTCTATATTTTTTTAGGACTTACACTCGCTCCCGATTATTAGCAAAAAAAATTTCTTTTTTATTTTTATCACACAACTTGCCACCTGAGTTTTTTCTTAATTTTGACAGAGCAAAAATTCTATAACCCCCCTTGTGAAATCCTTTCAAAAGATGCATTCAATGATACCAAAGGTAACCCCAGCCCAATTACTATATCAAATACATTGAGTTTCATTTTTTTAACCAGATGCGTATTTCCCGAAATATCGCCATTGTAAACCATTTTTATTCCATTTTTATTTTGTGATTACAGCGCCATCTGTAAACAGAATTGTAACCGCTTGTAATAGGTACTTCAAAAAAAAAATCCAAATCTGCAATAAATTTCATTTTAAAAGTTTGAAGCTTTGAAGTTGGTATAGTTAGTTTTTTTGAGGGATTTTGGTAGAGCATAACTCAGAAAAGCAACAGGAAACGAGTGCATGTCCATAACTATGCAGCGATATATTAATAACATAGCATAACAAAACTAGGGAATGTTGTTGCTTTCTTTAGATAAAAAACATACTCATATTTCACTTTCAATGAAATGACCGTGAACTTTGAAATTTTCTACAAGAAGGGAAAAAATTTTTAGGGCTTAAACTTGCACAATATTCATTTTTCATAACTTACTTTAATACTGAAAAAAAATCAAGCCAATCAAAAATTTCAACTATCACACATTGTCAGAAGTTCAAAATAATGGCTCTTAATGCACTTTGCTTCAACCACTTCACCTCATGAATGAAGTAAGAAAAACCTGTGATCTCCTTAGGTTTGGGCGATATATCGTCAAATATCGATAGTTTAAAATTATCGTGAAAATGATACGTAAAATTTTTTTGTGCTATATCGGGAATACGATAAAATTATCGAAAATTATTGACAAACAATAAATATCAATGACAGATAATTTTGAAAAATATCGACAAACGATAATATCGAGAAATGATAATATCGGTAAATACCGACAAATATTAATATCGTGAGTAAAACCCTTTTTATAAAGAAGAAAGAAAAAGAAACCTTTTCCTAGATCAGTGTTTCACAGTTCAATTACATAGGCGACTAAGCTGTTAAGCTCTGCTGTGTTAGACACTTTTCCGCTTGGGGGAGCTGGTGGTAAAATATGTACATCAGGGGATACATCTTTTCTGAAATATTTGGACCAAAACGAAGAAAATTGTTGAATTTGCGAGAATATTAGAAAATGAGCTATTGAGAAAAAAGAGCTCACTGTATTTTTAGTTGGTAGCAAAATCTACTAAAAGTGAATTTTTGAAATATTTTGGATTACTGGCAAATGAAAAAGGAATATTTATTGATGAAAATCTTTGCATATGTAGATCTCATGTAATTACATTATCATTACTTAATATTATTCTTTTTTCTCTTTTATTTAATTTAGATAAATAATCGAAATTTACTCAAAAATCTCATTAATTATTCATTTGTATATCTCTGCAGAAGGTATATGGTCCTCGGTAAAACACAAATACTTACGTAGACTTGATTCTTACAAGTCTTACCAATTGAAATTAAGAAAAGCAATAGGTTTATGCAGTTTTTTCAACTCTATTTACCACACAGAAAATAACTAATGTTACATTTGTGCTCAGAGTATATGGTCCTCAGTAAAAAAGGCATTAAAGAATTTAGACTTGGTTCTTACACAACCTCTTCTTAAAACTTATAAAATGAAAACTTTTTACCTGTGTCAAACCTTGATGAAAAAACTAAATAAGTCAAACATTTTTAACTCTAGACCAGGGATGGGCAAATTTTTTAGGTCGAGGGCCAAAACTCGAAAAAAAAAAAAAAAATTTAGGTGCGCCAAGTAAAAATGTCTAAAATAAAAAAACAATATACTTAAATATTTTATGAGATGATAAATATTTAATTTAAATATTTAATGAGATGAATAAAATTGCGATTTCATTTTTTAAAGTTCCTTATATTAAGGTTCGAAGTGAGGTGTACTTATTTTAAGGAACGAGGCTATATGCTTATCTGTTTGTCTACTTCTGAAATTATTTTTTCTAAGGTTCATAGTTGAAAACACTTGTTCACATATATAAGATGAATCAAACATGGCGCTGATTTTCTGCGGTTGAGTTATTAAATTTGGGAAACAAGCTTTTGGCAATGATTTTTAAAACTCTAACTTTGGCACGGTTAGAAACAACTGCTTCAGATGATTGTAGATGATGATTCAGATTCAAACTGCAAATCTGACCTCACTGTTTTACAACACAATTTACGTTAAAAGGTATTGTAAAAATATCTAATTCTATTTGAAAGGCACTAAAATATTGATACCTGAAACTAAAAATGAAGTTTTTTCAAGCCATCCTCATAATTCTTTAGCTTTTCCTTATATACTGGGTGTATTGAATTTAACGTCGAGAAATGAGACAAGTCTTTCTTATCGGCAAATAAATTAAGCTTCAGTTTAAAAGCTTTGAGATGGGCCCAGATATCATCAATGAAATGATTTTTCTATCGCATCTTAACATTCAAGTTGTTCATATGAAAAAGAAGATCTGTGAGAAATGCCATTCTGTATTCTCTAATGTAGAATGGATGTATATTGTTTATATTCGCAACGCATCGGCAAGTTAAAATTCTATCTGTGGGCCGGATAAAACCTTCTGGCAGGCCACAGTTGGCCCGCGGGCCGTAGTTTGCCCATCCCTGCTCTAGACAATAAATCTGTTTCAATTGAATCAAAAACCGGGCAGAAATATAGCATCGTTCTTTCCTGCATGATATATAATTTGAGAAAGTTTCTATCAACCGATTGTCTTATTTAATTTCGACAATTGTGACCAATTCTCAACCAACAATTTGTTAATCTAAACTTAGCCGGTTTCTTGAGTCAAGCATCCAGTCATTAGTATTTTCAGATGTTTGCCAACTCTGTCGTTCTCACAAAAATCAATCAAAATATTTGTATAATCACCTTTGCAAAAATTATATAAAAAGAATTCTTTTTACTTTTAGGGTTGCTTTTACTACTCTGGAGGAATTCGACAGATGCAGTCCTTCCTACTTGTCAAAGTTAGGAAGAAATTACTACTTGGGAGCAGCAGGACAAAGAGAAACATACATCGAAAATAAAAAATCTTATTTAAAGTAAGAAAAAAAATTATTAGCACTCGTCTACACTATTATTATTTGAATTCACTGTTCCAAAAGCTGTTTTTCGATCGCTCCATCGTCAAGTATGCTTTTTTGCGATTAATATGCTATTTTCATAACTCGTGCGCGTTTTCAACAGTTACTCATGGCTCTTAGGTCAAGTTTAGCCAATGTAAAGCCAGCGCTGTCTTTGCTTATTTTGAAAATGGCGCAAAACGCCTGAAAAAATCATTTCTCTACAAGGGGGCACAAGTATTTACAACGGTCAAAAATAGTACATTCGATCCAAAGTTACTTTGTTTATGACCTAGATTCTTCTAATATATATTAAAGAAAGCTTTTACGGAACTTTAATTTATTTTTTAAATTTCAAACCAATGTAATTTTATGTCAGGTTAGCATTTGATACCTTTCTTTGAAGCTACAGATAGCAGAGGGGGAGAAGAGTCCCCACGTTAGATCCCTCACGTCATCTCTGATTATGTAATCAGTCTAGATAATTGTTACGTATCTTTCTGATTTTGTATGTAGTGGTATATAGCTTTATTTTTTGTATATAGTTCGTCCCGATTTTGTTTTAAGCATCTCACTTCGTCTTACGATTGTACATTATTTATAATTTAATTGTTGTATATAGTTGTTTTGCTACTTTTTTTTATATATATAGTTTTTTTTTGTGGGGGCCGCCTTGCTTTTGCGGCGCCAAGTCTCGTGCTCCATCTTGCTGGTCCCAGAGTCCAAATCCCACGTCTCCTTTGCCCGTTGACGATGACGCGTTGCCTTTCTTCGACGTCAAGCCATCCCTTTTTCTTTTTTTTTTTTTGTCACTCTCATTGCTGTGCTGGTACGAGTGCACTCTTTGAGTCGTCAGTATCTTCCCCCATGCCCCCTTACAGGGACGGGACGAGGATAAGCTACGTATATAGTTGCTACTTGTATTTCTATTCATGTTTATTTTATCTAATCAGATTTCACTTCATTGCATTTTGCTTATTTCTGACGATACCGACTACTCCAACCGGACGCCTTTTTCTTTACGACACTTCTGGTGTGATTTTCTTGATCTTCAAGAACATTTCTGACCTCACTATGTCCCCTTTCCCTTTTTCCATTTTATTTCATTCACTTCAATTCATTCCATTTCCTATTTTCGGACTTATAATTCTGGCGAATCGGTAGATGCCGCCATCGGCGGCAGATTGTGTATACATCGCGAACTCGTATTAACATTTGGTTAAATAATATTTCTTCATATTTTTTATAGGATCAAAATTATCCCTCAAGCACTTCGAGATGTAACTAAATTTAGCACAAAAGTCACCGTCTTGGGTACAGAAGTCGGTTACCCAATTGGCTTCTCTCCTGTCGGTCTTCAAAAGTTAGCTGATCCTGATGGCGAATTGGCAACAATATCAGGTAATAAAATCTAAGAATCATAGTAGAATATAGGAGATATTATATTCATAGAATAGAATATAGGAGAATATAGGAATATATATTATATTAATAGAATATAGGGGGGAAAAAATTTCCAACATTGCAAATTTTTAGAAAATAAGCTTTACATATGCAGAATTCAGATGTCTGTTTTGATACTTATATCAATTTACACTTTTTTTCGATATTTTTACTAGTTTATATTTAAATTAATTTCGATAACGTCATTTATTTAATGATTTTACTTAATTGAAAAAGCATAAATTCTTTTGAAAAATTGGTTTATTTTGATTTTTTCAAATTTTCACATCATGTTAATAAAGAAAATTATTAGCACAACTGTATTTAAATTTAGTTTAAGCACGTGTGGATAAATATAGTATGCTGTCTTATTATTTTCATTATTTTAAATTTGAAAGAAATTTCGGGTAATTGCTTAAATTTTATTTGCTTTGATTTCAACCAAAGGTAAATTTCTTAAAGAATATGAACTAAAGTTATGGATTTTTGAACTCAAAACACTTAGAAAAATTGAGTAAATTTTATATTTTTTTACAAGATTAGACGTACCTTACAGGTTCTAAACAAATTTAATAAAATTATTCTTTAAACACTAATTAAGATCAGCAGAATATGTACGGTAGCAAATGATATTCTAATAACAATTGAGTAATATGTGTCCAACATAACACCACAAATTTCAATTTTTTTTATTTATATTTATTTTTTAAATGGAATTAATGTAACTATAATTTTATTCATAATATTTTATGTCACACTTAAACTAACTATAAGTAGATATTATCAAATTATTGTTTTTGAACAGATAAAAAGAAAACAAAAAACAAGAACATTGTCTGTTGAACGTCCATTGCTAATCATCGATGCATTTAGTTCCATAAAAATATAAATTTTTTAAAATAATACAAGATACTTTGGAGTTACGGTGGGATTCAAACCAATGATTTCCAAAAAACTTGGCATCTTCTAGACTACAAAAACATTATATAAAACCATTAGCCATATTCATATTTAGACAAATTGATCTCTATGAACACTATATGTACATAAATATGTATACTATAAAGGCTTCTGCACACTTCGTTCCCCCCTTAAATGTTTCTCCTATAGCGACGTTTCTTTTTTCCTTCGAAAAATCAATATTTTTCAACAAAAAAAAAAAAAAAAAAAACATTTTGTTTACAAAATATACAATTCTTGAAGTTTTATAAAAGAAACATTTTATCATTATGTTACTAGACTTGTAATGAAATGAACGATCATCTGGATTTTAAAATATTGATTTGTTTGTTCTTAAAAAAATAATCTAAAGAATGCAAAATATGTAACTGAATAAAAAATAAAGAAAAAATAATTCTTTTCGTTAACGACATTTATGACAGTTAAAATAGGGAACAGTTTTTATCTTCTTTGAATTAAGTTTTTTTTTTTAAAAATTAAATTTAAATGCTAGATTTCTCTCTCTAACAGTCCTGTAAAACGGGCTATGACGTATGTGTGTGGCAGAAGTTGAATTCTTGGCCATAGAATGCGCCACTGGAAAACAACGAGAAGCACACTCCCTGCCTTAAAATAGGTTTGTCAGTATTGGCAAGAGGCATAAGACAACAACAACAACCAGAGCCACGATGGCTCAAGGGATAGAGCATTCGCCTTCCAATGAGGTGAACCGGGTTCGAATCCCATCGATGGTTGGTCGATACGAATTCCGCATCCGGTATGTACTGACCACAGTGCTGACATGAAATATCCTCAGTGGTAGACGGATCATGGGTTAGAGTCCTCTTGCCGTCAGGCTAACCGTGGGATGTTTTCGTGGTTTACTTTTCCTTGTAACGCAAATGCGGGTTCATTCCATCAAAAAGCCCTCCACGAAGGCAAATTTTTCCCAATACATTATCCAGGAGCCCCCTTGTCTTCTGGTTTAAAATTACAAGGCTAGGTAGTTGAACATTAGTAGTCGTAAACCTAAAAACTGGGTCGGTTGCTCAACGACGGTTATAAAAAAAAAATTAAAAAAAAAAAAAAAAGAAACAACAACAACCACTTAATTTAATACTACTACTGTCAAATATAATGCTTTGAAAATAAAATGTGTTTGTTTAACTAAAACTGATTACAATATTTATTATCTATTTTACTTTCGCTTATAATTAAAGTTGTAATTTCTAGGTTTACAAGACTTTAAAGGTATCTTGATAATGAGTAGCTATGCCACGCAAACCATTGAAGATGTTGCTGAAAGAGCCAATGGATCCTCTTTAACGCTATGGATGCAGACTTACATCTTGAGGAATATCTCCCATACATTGGAAATTATACAGAGAGCTGAAAAGAACGGTTTCAAAGCATTAGTCATCACTGCAGATGGAAATCTGAATCCTACAGAAACATGTGGTGCTAGGAATGGTTTGGTGCTTCCAGAGGGAGTCGAGTAATTCAAAAAATTTTACATATATTTATAGATTAATTTATCTGCAGAAAGTGCACAAAAATTATTTCATTATCAAACTTTTAAAAAAGAATTCTGAATAAAGTTTGCTCTTATGTACGAGTTTTCACGAATTGGGATGCAAATTAAATATTTTGAAGAACATGCCTTAAATTTTTTTAAATAATAAGTTCAGGCGATATTTTAAATGGAAAAGTAAGCGAAAAATCTGTATTTTAACTAAATCTATAAGCCTTTTTTTTCTATTAATATGAGTTTTCAATTTTTGAAGCATTGGGGGTAGCAGGAGTTTGAAAATGATAGCCCTGACAGTTATGTTAATAAAACAGTTGAAAAACTCAGGTACTTAAAGGTAATTTGCTTACTACATGTTCTTCCATTTCTCTGGAACTATTTACGCCAGTTCAAAAGTATTCTCATTAAATAATAACATAAAGATTATTAAATATAAAGCATTCATAATTTGCTTCTCGATCTTTTGTGAAAGATCAAAGTGTATATTCAACTCTACACGATAATAAGTAAGTTACACCACTAGTCATCTATTATCTAGAAATTTATTAATCATATACTAGACTAGATCTGTAGAAGCGTAAGTTCCAGATGCCGAACATATTTGAAGCTGTATAGGAATATTAACAATCCAAGAGGGGGTACACAGCACTTAATAACTATACATCGAGTAACAGCATTTTGTTCTAAATTTTAATAATGTAAAGAATTCTCACAGAAATATGTGATTGGCCAAATGGGTTTTGGCAGTTAAGGCTCTAAAATTTTATGACTGTGGAAATATTTGTTGAACCACCACCAGATGGCAATGTTAACTGTAAAAGAATTCTTGTTAAAAAAGAGACATCTACGCTTTTTGAATGTAGTTGTAGTTGTAGTAGTAGTAGCCATTGTCCTGTATACATCATGTTATAATATATCCTTTTTGTAGTTACTTACCCCCTTGGACTGGTTATTTGAGTAGTTTTCTTTATTTTAAGAGAACGAGATAAATCTTCGGTGTAATTATCAAGAATTATCGTTAGAATTTATTAAACTCGAAAAGAGAAAATGACCAACGTTATAATGGTGGCACTAGGGTCAGAGTTATACAGCAGCAGCCTTTAATTCCCAAAAAAGTTGGTGTCCATCGATTTGTAGCCAAATGGACTTACAATTAATGACAATTTAGTATTTTAACCTTTGGGGCACCACAGATCACTTATCAATTTCAAGATTATTAAATCAGATATCCTCGAAAAAATTAGCGATTCCTTTTTCTTATAGAAGGTAATTTTCGTTGTAAATGGATTTTATTTTTAAAATAATAATAATTAATTACATTTATTTTCATGGACATCAAAATGAAATTCTAGTGAAGCTTCATAGAGTATAGATATTGTTTTACTTTTTATTATTTTTAGAAATTTTACATGCATTTTTATCTTATAGAGTGATTAACGTTGGCAAAGATTTTTTGACTGCTATGGCTCCAAATGCAACATTCGATGACATTGCATTCATCAAAAGTAGGACAAAACTACCCATTGTTGTTAAAGGAATTTTGTCAAGTGAGCAATTTTTTTAGATGTATTTTCTAGCATAAAAACAAACATATTCTGATAGACGTTTATGTTAAAATAAGAAATCAGTTACACTAATACTTTTTGTAAATAAGAATCTCAAAGTTAAGCAGTTATAGTTTGTCTACGGTGATAACTCCCCCCGTCATAAAGTCTGAGGCCGCCTGTTGCTATGGAAACAAGAATAACACATTGTAGGGAGGGTAGCTTCTCTAGGATAACACAATAGATATCAAAAAAAGATTCCCATTCTCTCGCCGACTGTTCTTAACAATGACCTCACACCCCTACTTGAAATAGTTATACCTCGTTACCATAGTCGCGGCCACGGGTCCTGACAAATGGCTAGGGGAGTTCTTACTTTAGACAAACTAAAGTAATGTCGTTTCGGTGCATTTGATATTTGTTATCGCGATTTCATTTTTAATCAATAATGTATACATCCTCTTTAGCAACAACCTCTCATTGCCGGATTGAAAATGAATAAAAATGGATAGAAAAAAATTAATTGGTTTTCAAGACTAACGAATATTTAATGCGCCGAAACGACATTACTTTCCAGTCCCCCTAATACAAAAATTATAGCTACAGAAAATCATATTTAAAGATCAAGGGGTAAGGTCGGTTTGTGTCCATATTTTTACAAAAATCATGATTGGATTATTATCTGTTGCGATTTGAAGATTACTAGGTTTTGACAAATCAATAACTCAAAAAATGGTTCACTCCGAAAGTTATTACACAGTAACGATTGCCCGTGCAGAAGAAAAACGGCTCTTGGCCACCTCGGAATTAAGAACCGAGAGAAATATTTTTATTGTTTGTACTTATTTCACAAAAAAAATGGGCTTAATTAAGCAAATACGGAACTACTTTTTCTTCTTGAAGATATTTTGATTAAAAAAAAATATTAATAAATTGCTATAATAAAATAGTTTGTATTAACTAGTTGGTTATTATAAATTAGTTCAATCTTGGTAAATTTTAACTTGATGTAATAAGAAAGTTTAACCTTGAAAAAAAAATTTTGAATTTAGAAACGCACTTCTGTTATGATACATTAAAAAAGTGTGGGGGGGGGGGGGAGTCACGGCATATAACATATTGATGAAAATCTTGCTGTTGTCTAAAAAGTTGACTTTTGTCAAACATAACGCATGAGAAATTTTTTTTTTATCAAAGATTCTGTGTGTTCCGCAATCCTTAACGTATATCTTTAAAATCAGTGGCAAAACTGACGCATGTACTTTAGCGCTTCCAAAATAATATTCAAGCAAGGATAACACAGAAAGGCAATCGAAATTAAACGTGTCTCTACTGAAAAGACATGACTGATAATATTAAAACCAGTTTGGCTGAAATGCCCCCAAATTTCATCAGATAAACGAATATCTGATTATTTCTGTGCCGCTTTCTTCAGTAATGATTCGTTTCATTTCGTTATCCTTTAAGTGTTTTCCGTGTTTAAATATTATTTTATGAACCCAAGAGTGTATACTGTTTCGACTTCATTTTTGAAAAGGATTCTAAAAATATATTTTGAGAGCAAAAGTTGTAGATCCCTTTAAAATGGCATACGCAGTTGGAGGTATTAAAAGCTGTAGACTTAATTTAGCACAATATTATAAATTGTTACTTACCTGTTTCATTCATTAATTGCTTCATCATTCATATACTATAGCGAGGGATGCAATCAAAGCCATCCACGCAGGTGCTTCAGCTATATTGGTGTCAAATCATGGAGGTAGACAAATGGATTATTCTCCTGCCACGGTGAGAAATAAGTACATTTGCTGAAATTGTATCTTTGATAATTTATTTATTAAAAACTGACATAAGTTTTAAGGAGGAACAACAAAGTAGAAGCCTGTAAAAACAGAAGGATTTTTTAACGAACTTTGCAGCGATTGTGATAAACTTAATACATTTTTTGTTTTAAAACTTCATTTTATCATGTTACGAATACAAAAATTTAATTAACTAGCGCTTACATGATATAATGTTTATTACATATTTTTCTTAAATTTTCCATAACTTTTGCTATACTGATAAGTTGAACATAATCTTGCAAATTTTATTCTGTTCTGATTTTTTTAATGAATGTAGATAGTTTTCGTTGCACATAGGATTTTTAAAAAAAAAAATTTCACAAAAGGATGGCGTTTTGAAAAAAAAAATTAAGAAAATGATATTAAATAATTTACATTTTCGTGAATTACTCAAAGCCAATAAACGCAATCTTAATTGCTCTACCTCTAACTAGAACTATAGTTATAGTGAACATGTTATCAAAATTTTATAGTGAAGATTTTGTCAAAATTTTATAGTGAACATTTTATAAAAATTTTATAGTGAAAATTTTATAAAAATTTTATAGTGACCATTTTGTCAAAATTTTATAGTGAAAATTTTATAAAAGTTTTATTTTGAACATTTTGTCAAAATTTTGTAGTAAACATTTTATCAAAATTTTATAGTGAAAATTTTATCAAAATTTTATCGTGAGCATTTTATCAAAATTTTATAGTGAATATTTTATCAAAATTTTATAGTGAACATTTTATAAAAATTTTATAGTGAACATTTTGTCAAAATTTTATAGTGAGCATTTTATCAAAATTTTATAGTGAAAATTTTATAAAAATTTTATAGTGAACATTGTATAAAAATTTTATAGTGAACATTTTGTCAAAATTTTTAGTAAATCGGCTGAAATCTGTACTGAATAGAGATACAGCAAATAAGAGAAATATAGTATTATGAATTTGAAAATCTGTGCTTAATTTTGTGAATTTTCTTTTGTTATGAGGCTAAATATCTAGTACGGACCCTAAATAAACAGTTTAATTAGAAAATTCGCATGAAAGTTACGTAATTCTAACATAATTTTGAGGGGAAAATAACACCTAATGTATTTCTTACGAAGGACTTGATTTGGCGATATTTTTGCTCACTTGGCGATAATCTTGGCAACTTGGCAAATAGATAGTTCTGGATAAATTGAATTTCGAAGCGATATGAGTAATATTTACTGAGTTATGCGAGAATTACCTAGAATCATGTCGAAATTACCGGGGCTTCCTCGCCAAGGCTATATAAATAGGAGATGACCTCCTCAGAGAGAGACGAAATCATTAGTATACTTGAGTCTATTACTATCAGTCTATTTTACTATTCTTGCCTGTGCTAAAGTTATCACATGAGTTAGCTCATTTTCCCTTATGAGTTTCGTTGTGTACTACACTGTTCTATGAGCCGTAATTTAGCGCTTGAAGTAACTGTATTTTCTGAATGATTCTGCAAATAAATTTGCGGAGTCTTAACAATTGTTTTGTTCATCTCCAGTCAAAACATACTCCTATGCCCGGTACATTTTTGGAAAACAGGGAAAGTAAAATTTAAAGACAAATCCAAATATTGATAGTAAGCAAGTAGCAAGTAAGAGCTTAGAAAGTAAGTAGGTTTGAAAAGTTATATTTCTGGAATTACTTTGTTGAATTATTTCACAAAGTACTTTATATTTTTGTATGAAATATTTTATTGAAATTGGACTAATGTGAAAATTTTCTTAACGGGATAAACAAAGAGTTTCTATTATTATTTATTTGATTTAGTTCGATACGTCCTAACCATCAAGAAAACTTTGTTTATTGAAATTAGTTTCAAAAATTATTGAAAACCTAAGACTGCGCGTTTGAACATTCTTTTTTAATATAGTTTGAAAACATTGAAGTTTGAACCCATCATTCCTTTTAGTTGTATTGTATCAAGCACTGGGGTCCATTTCGATTGGAGATGAATAATCAATCCTTAAGACTAAGAATTTATTTGCAAAATCTTCCAGAAAATACAGCTATTTCAAACTCTTAATTACAGCTTAAATAGCAGTGTAGTATACAACAAAACACAGACTTTACAACCTCAGACGGGTCAATGAACTAACTCAGTTCAGAGCACAGCTTGGCGGGGGAATCCCCCGGAAATTTTGTCAAGATTCTAGACCAGAGGTTTCCAACTTACATGAGGCCGAGAGCCGCAATTGAAAGCACCAGTCAAATGGCGGGCCGCAACTTTATTAACATTTTATATAGGACTCTTTTATGTTTGAAAGAACATTAAATATTACTTTCATATTTTTATCAAGTTGTGCAAAACTTAAGTATTGAATTACAAATTAAAATAAGAAGTAGATTTTTAAAAATATTCAATTGCATATTAAAAAATTCTGGCTACAATGACTTTAATTGTGCACCAATGGATTAAACAATTAATGTGCAACAGATATTAAATTGTTAAAATATAAAACTTAAAATTATTTAATATCCATATAGATTTTTTAAGAAAATTGTCCGCAAAAAAATGACAACTAATATATTTTAGTTCGCGGGCCATAAAAAAGGCTTTGCGGGCCGGATGCGGCCCTCGGGCCGCCAGTTGGCAACCACTGTTTTAGACTATTCTCGAATAACTCTGTAAACCTAACTCCTATCGCCTTAAAACTCGAATTTTCCAGAACGACTACTATTTTGATACCGAAATAGTTGTCAAGTATCACCAAGTCGCCAATATAATCGCCAAGTCAACAAAAACATCTTCAAACGTCGTCTTTCTGTAAAAAATACTTTAGGTCTTATTTTCTTTCGTAATTAAGTAAAAATTACGTGCCTTTCTTACAAGTTTTCTAATTAAACTGTTTATTTAGGGCCCGTCTGAGATATTTAGCTTCGTAACAAGATATTTACAGAATTATATACACATTTACATATGCGTAACAACAGATTCGAGCAAATTGCATATTAAGTTTTGTAATTAATAAGTTTTGGGATCAATAACAATACAATACCTTCACCAAAAAAAAAACCCAATTCCTTCTGAAAAAAAGTCAGAAAATCATTTTTTATATTCTCATCTTCCATTTGACTGTTTCTTTACTTTTTTTTTAGAACTTTTATTAAAGTATAGTGTTGAATAAATTTTTAAGCTTGATCGTGTAACATAGATTAGCTGAGAACTGAAAAAATTAGCATGCACAGTTTTTAATATTGAATCGTAACTACAGCTTGTTAATTAGTTTAATTATTTTAATTGCCTTTTTATTTATTCGCCTCCTATATAGCTTTATAAATATTTTTTTCGAATTTGATGTACAGTATTTAAATCATAGACTTTTTTTTTCTTCAGATAGATGTTTTACCTTACATTGTAGACACTGTAAAAAAATACTATCCTCATATAGAAGTCTACGTAGATGGAGGCATACGAAATGGTTATGACGTTTACAAAGCTCTTGCAAGAGGAGCAAAAATGGCTTTTCTGGGACGACCCATAGTATGGGGTTTAGCATATAATGTATGAATCTCCTTTATTTATTATAAATATCTCTTACTTTCATAATAGGTTGTATGACGAAATAATATGTAAAATTCAAAATAATAAGTTAGAAATTTGAAGCTGTGATCACATAGCCTAACATAGTGATCACAGAACCGAAACAAAAATCCTTAACTTCATTGCAAAATGTTACAGAATTGGCCTAAAATATCATTTTTTTGTGGTCAAAAACGTATATTTCAATTATTTTAAAGCATAAATTTAATTTTAAGTTCAAAAATGTAATGTTTAGATGAAAAGTAACAGTAGATAATTATTTATGAAATGCAACTATTAAGTCTCCCAAATTCTAAATGAAAACCTAACGTAAAGATTGGGTTGAAAATCAAATTATTCGTATCTATTAGTTATAGAAAACAAAGATTTTTATTGTATAAAATAAAAAAACGAGGGAGAGCCGAAAATAGATATGATAGAATTGACAAATAATATGAAGAGGCATTAAAGATCAGACATGATTTTATTTTTTGACGCAATGCACAACACGAATGTGCCGAAGCTTTTCTACTGTTTCGACTCCTGTATGTTTGTTTACCTCATAAGTAAGGTAATCACCGAAGCAATGAAAGAGGTTAAGCCGGTTCTGTTACTCAATGAGCTTTGCTTTGCGTCACATCGTAGACAGTGGCGTTATGGTGTAATTTTATTTTTCCACATAATACACAATTCGAATGGAGTCGATGAGAGCCTCTTAACTGTTTCGTCTTGAATGTTTGTTTGCCTCACGAAAGGCCTCATAAGTTAGGTGAACTCTGAAGAAATGAAATAGTATGTGCAGCCGGTTCTGTTACGTAATGAGCTTTGCTTTGTGTATTTATGAAGACGAGAAAACCTCTTCCCAAGCTTCAGACCCGGTTTTTGGTTATATGCAGAGCTAAAGACTTGCTTTTGTGAGAAAAATATTTATATTTTTCTTTAAGCTGGGTTAAAAGTTAACTTAGCTACATAATAGAATAAAAGATTGACTAGTTGGCTGCTACTAGGTACGTTGAAAAATTTGCAGTACCGCTTTATAAGTTTCAAAAAGTTGTCCAGCAAAGCAAAAAACATCAAGACTTTGCTTATGGAAGAAGCGTCGAGTGGCTTGCGTGACTTCAACATTGCTTCTATCGATATTCTTCAAAGCCTCTTAAAGGAATCAGTAAATGCGAGAACAGGACTGTATGGAGGGTGGTCAATGCGCTGCCAATAATGTAATTTAGCATTACGGAATGTGGTCTCGCATTGTTATCCATCTGACATTGATTGTGATTGGCCGGCCTTTCACGTTCGATGAAATTCATATAATGACTCGGAAATATTTTAGAACGATTGATTTTTTACTTTCTTTATAAGTTGCATCTTTAAATTTAGATATTGCCTCTTTACAAAAATTTAACTCTTTTATAAGATATTAAATTATTGCCCTCGAATATTTAATATTTATAATTCCGGCAAATTTCCTTTTCGTTTTAGGGTTCAAGTGGTGTCAATCAAGTGGCGGATATTATAACAAGCGAATTTCAAGAAGTTATGACTGTGTCAGGTGACCAATTCCTTCTTCATTACATTAGCGGATATCAGATAAATTTTTACTTAATTAAGTTTGAGATAATTATTCTCGCGAATAATTTCGCCCAAATAGTACATTCATCTTTTTTAGGTACAAGATATTAACGTGAAACAATGACGAAACTTAAAAATTTTGAAACATAATTTCTTTCTTTTCATTTTAATGATAATATTATTGTTCGAAATTGTTTCTAATTAATGTTCCAAAAAAAAAAAAGGGAAAAAAACAGGTAATAGTTTTTAATAATATTGACTTAAACAAACTTATTTTACGTCGCCATTATCACATTTATAAATAATTTTTAATCAACACATTTAAAATTTTATTTATTTTATATTGATTTAAGTTAAAGATATAATCCCCATCCCTTCTTTAAATTTTACTCATTAACATAAATAAATGGTGTTTAACCTACAACTGTACAAAGTACAAATTTCTTTAAATAAATATAGGGTTGATGTTTGAAGATACTGTTTTGTTAAATAAATGTGGAGGATCTGAACCAAGACTTCTAAAAACTTTTTTCCAGAATAAATTCTTTTATACCAAAACACAGTTCAAATAATAAATAATGCTTTTTCATCGAAGGAATACTAACAAGATATAAAATTCAATTCGAAGTAAAACTGAATTTAAAAGAATGCGATCCACTAACATTAAAAAATATATATACTGTTCGTATGACAATTAAAAAGCAAAACAGAAAAAAACCTTACTTTTTTTAGTTGGATTCGTTTTTTTAGTTTTCGAAAACGAACTTTCCAACTTGGTTACCTGATTTTGACGATATTTGCTCCGTTGTTCTTATAGTTCATTAATAAACCTTCTCATCCACGCATTAGTTAATTCTGGAGAAAAAAAAATTCATAATATTCTAAAAAATGTGTATACTTTATTTTTATTCTTATTATTTATTATTATTGTTATTATTAATTATATTTATTATGTTTCTTGCAGGTCACACACATCCTAGTCAAATTGTCAGAGAAAGTATATTGCCTGAGTTACCAACATTTTAGTGACAAAATCCGGCGTCAGTATTTATAAATTCCTAAATTAAAAAAAAATTCTTACTCATTTTTAAAGCAATAAAAGCTTATTGAAACTTTTGCGTCGGACTATCTTTTATGTATTGTAATATAACTTTATTCTTTTAAGATTTAAAAAGTTCTCCTTTCAATTTTATAGTTTTTAACAGTTAAACAGCTACGCATGGACATGGGGTCTAACGGGAAAAAGCTAAAAGACATCAATAATAACAGCATAAGTTGCATGTAGGGTTTTTATACGCGCGTATGGATGCATATTTGTTACATATATACGCCGCAATGTAAATGCGTTGCATATTTTAAGACATTTTCTTAGTTTCAGTTTTTACGTTTAGTTAAGCCGCACACTGAGGGAGGAAGCGAGAAACGAGATGCATATTATTATACGTTTGTATTACATGTATGCATAAGTCAATGCAAACTTATAATGATTTAACTCTTGCATGATTTTTTCATTTTTACCTCCACGATTCTTGGTGTAGCGTAAAGGAAGTTTTTGAGGGAGCACATGGATTTATTTTCTATAATCATTAATCGATATTTTGCGAATAATTATAATATTGAAATATTATAATGTGCATAAATTAAACTAAATAATTACTTACTTTTGAGATTAACTAAAATTTTTAAATTCTGTTTCCTTGAGATAATTACGATCATATTGAAGCAATGTTTCCAAAAAAGTCATTAAATGTATTTTAAAATACTACTATTGTGTTATAAAGGGATAATAATAGAATTTTGTATTGTGGGGTTATAGATGAATTGCCTAAAATTATTAGTTGTTCTTATGAAATAAAACATAGCTTTTTCGGGAAGGGATTTATGCTATGAAATAACTAAAAAACGTACCTTGCTAACTTTGAAAAATTGTTGAAACTCACGTGCCCCCCCCCCTTTTCCCATACTACGCTTAGGCCGTAAGCTTGCGACTAGCATTCTTGCATGTACTTACGGTCAAATTATTAAAAGCAAAAACACAGAACTTTTAAAAAAAATCCACTGTTGTTCTTTTTATTTATTAAAAAATTAAGATATAAATATTAAATCCTTCGGAGTATAATCTAATTAAGCAAATATAAAGAATGAAAGTGCTAATTCACCTAAAGATTACTTACACAAAATTTTAAGTTATTAAATGTCCCTTCCGAAAACTCAGTTTTGAATTATTTTTCTTCTTTCACGAAACTTTGCAGCTCTACATAAAAATAATAACTCCTGCTTTGCATTTCTTTAAATTTTACGATGTATTTTAGAAGACTGATTAGATTTCTTCGTTTATTTCACACAAAAAAAAAAAAAAAATCAACGTGGAGGAAAAAAACGCATTAGTAAATATGATCGTTACTTACTTTTATAACATCTACCGAACTGATTGTCAATCTAATCGGCGTGAGTTAAAAACATTCTTTATTAGAAAATTATGTGAATATCTAATTTCTTATGTGGCAACAGTTCTCATGTCCTAGTTTATTCTGAGCTTTTGCTGATCGTATGCCTGTTTAATTTTAAAACAAATTTGATTTTAAAACATTGTTTAATTTCAAAACAATGTTCTCCACTTTGAGTACAGCTGTTCCAGCTAGCAGTTTATTAATCCGAAGTTTTTCCGTCTTCAGCAAAGGTATTATTTTTCAAATAATTCCTTTCTTTAAAAAAAAAAAAGAAAAGCTTAATTGTAAGTTACATCGCCAGTTTGTACAGCTCTTAAGTGTTTTCTTCTGTTTATTAAAGTGCAATATGAGCATTTCATTTGTTTACTGAAATACTATTTTTTCTCTGATCCAGATTCAAATTAATATTACAATTTTTAAAGCTTTGCTCTTGGAGTTGTTAATGCTCCATATTTTGCATTTTTTAAGCTCAGGTATATTGTCTTTAAGGAATATTTTTGATGAACATTCGTCTATAATGGTTTGCAAAAATATTTCTTTTTTTTCTCCGAGTAATATTGTTATAGCTAATTTTAACATTTTTCTAACTTCAAATGAAAAATGGACAGGGATAGCTTTGTTGGTAAGACATTGGACTCGCGTTCGTGAGAACGTCAGCTCAAATCCGACCGGTCAGTGCGAGCCCTGTGCGGAATTCGTAAAGACCAGTCATTGATGGAACTTGACCCGGGACACCTCATTTGGAGACAAATGCTCTATCCCCTGAGCTACCGGGACTCAGTGGAACAGATTTCATTTTATTTTATAACCGTTGCTGAACAGCTGACCCTATTTAGAGTTTACAATTTTGAATTATAAGGTATGAATTTTTTTATACCATATTAATCTGCATATTTTTCAATTGAAAAATCTAAAGTTTCAACTGTTTTTATTTATTAGAAGCTGAGAAAAATTAAAATTAACTATTTTTAAAAATATATTTTTGCGACAATAAATAAATAATTAAATGGGGCGATTATTATTAAAATGTGATAAACTTGCGAGGAACTTGACTTCGCGCGCATAGCGTAAAATTTCATTCATATTTTTTTCGCTAATAATCGTTTGCTAATCTTTTTATTTTTATTTCTTTCAAACTGCAAAATAGGATGTTTCTTTTTTAGTCCTTTAATAATTTATTTGCAATTTAATAAAGAATTTAGAAAAATATTGGCATTTTTTATATTTTTTACAATTTACATATATCAACATTATTCAAGAAATTGACATTTTTAAAAATTTGAACTCATTTTTTCAAAGAGCGAATCTCTAACAATACTTCGACGAATTATAAAAAATAATTTAGCACAATTTCTGAGTTAGTTTACCCTCTAAATACTCTCCCCCCCCCTCAATTTAAAATTCGATGATAAAATTGATTAGTTTTTGTAAAAAGAGACTGCTTCAAAGCAACTGAAATAAAAGAACTGATAGGAAAGAATATATAAAAGTTTGCTATACGACACTAAATAAATTATTCATATTAATTAAACAAAATATAAACTTACAAAATATTTATTTGTTTTATATAATTTTTATAATATTTGCAATGTTCAAAATGCTTAAAAGGTATCCACTTAAATCCTATTCGCGATCGCAACGAACTATAGGGCGCGTTGTTGTATGAGACGAATACCTGCGATTTCTATATGAACAGTCATTCAGTTACTTTAGAGACGTCTTTAATGTAGCGTGTAGCATTGCAACGTTCCTTCTTTATTGTGGCTTATTAAATTTAAAAAAGAAAAATGTTTGATATTCTTTCTTATGCACGCCAAAACGAAATGGTATCTCTTTTTTTTTTAGAGAAGGAACATCCAAAGTACATCGGAAAAATATTTGTTCATAAACAGAAAAAAAAATATGTATATTCTTATAAGAGTTAAACCCTACTGCCCGAGAAATAGTTTTGCTAAATTTAATGATATAACATGAAAAGCCTATTGATAAAAGCCTATTCCATAGTTTTAAGAATCATATTACTTCAAAAATTAAAATGAACAAAAAGTGTACATAAGCCTCATAATTTTATAAAATTCAATTTTGTAAAAAAAAAGTTTTTTAACAAAAATTTTTATCAAAATTTTAAGTTTCAATAAAAATCATTATTTAGAAACTGAAAAACGTAAAATAAAGAATGCTTACGAAAAAAAAAATTCTTTTTTGACGCCATTTTTTAGTACCACGAAAATTCATCTTTGCGATTTGCCAAAAACAAAAGAAGGTGCAATTTTATTTTTCATGAGCGAAATATTTCACCAAAAAAACGAAAATGTACCAATTCTCATGAAATGAAACTTTATTATGGTAAACGTACGTTTTGGAAATGTAATTTCATTTGGAATCTTATTTATTCATATGGCGACGAATGAAATTAGAGATTTTTTTGAGTCTATGTTAAACTCTATATCGGCCCATTTTCCACCGAAATTTCGATTAACTACTTTTAATTTAAATAAAATGTTTTAAAATTTGAAAATGTTTTGATTTTAAATAAAGTGTTTTATTTTATGATTTGTCGCAAAAATTTTAGGTGTAGATTGACGGCACTTAAAAACCGCCAAATCTGTAGTTGCGGTGGCGTTAATGGTACTTACGTATTAACGCAACCAGGCCAAATTTCGCATAAATCGCCAAATTTGGCGACCCTACTTACGGCAACCCTAAGTGATTTATATTATTTTTCTTCACACATCTTGAATAAATGTATACCGGGCAGTGGCACTTGACCTTAAAAAAACATCAGTGTAGGGTATACCGGGCAAATGTATACCGGGCAGTGGCACTTGAACTTAAAAAAACATCAGTGTAGGATATACCAGGCAAATGTATACCGGGCAGTGGCACTTGACCTTAAAAAAACATCACTGTAGTATAAACCGGGCAAATGTATACCTGGCAGTGGCACTTGAACTTAAAAAAACGTCAGTGCAAATCGCATACATACAAAAAACATAACATACAAATCGCGCCAACCTGGTTGCGATAATACGTAAGAACCCATTTATTCATTGGAATGAAGAAAGCAAAGTTGACTTCACTTTAATTCGTAATGAATTGAAGACAGAAGAAATATATTTTACCGTAATATACACATCTGAACAGTATGCAATATCGAAGTCGGAAGTTATCAGTTGCAAGTTTGTTGATCATAGAAGTTAAAAATTGAGGAATTTTTCTTCAAATGTTTGGCGTGTTCTGTTTCTGGAAGATTTACCAATATTCTGGAGAGTTTTTTCAAGTTCTTCGGCCTTTTCCTTAGAGAAATTTTGCTTCGTATTTGCTGCTAAGAAAATGGCGTCTGATTCTGCCAATGATTTTGATGGAACTAAATAAATTAATGTCCGATATTTTCAGGCTCCCGCTAGATGGCGTACTCGACCGTTGCGATCGCGAATAGGAAGGAATTCATACATTTTGGTTCTATTTATAGTTTTCTATTAATTAAGTCACAGATCATTTAACCAAAGAATGTCATTGATTTTAAATTATTAATTTAACTTAGTAAAACTTGAAAGAGTTATCTAACACATATGGGTGATTCTTTTTAAACATGACAATTTGGACCAAAAAATTTATTCAAATCTAAAGTCTTCAAAATAATCTAATTTTTTTTTGTATACTTCTTTAGTTACATTTATTAATATCTTACAGACAGCAGTGTAGTTTATTGACATTTGCTCGAGAGAAAAAATAAAATAGATATTCACCAAATCTTGAATGCTAGGAAACTGACATATTAGCTTAGAAGTTTAAAAAACAGTCATTTTAAGTTATTAGTAAGTAACTCAACTTAAGCCTTTACGTTAGATGGACCATAAATTGTTTAAATTATTTCTTTTTATCCACTGTAGAAAGAATCAAAAAATTATTTGTTGCTGATATGTACAGAATAAAATTATGGATAATAATCAATCATTAAATAAATAAATAACTTTGATTACATCCAAGCATATTACAATCATACATAAACTTGGTATTAGGTTAATATTTGCTTTCCCTCTTCACAATATTAGCAGTATAAAAAAATTTCTGGTAACACTTCAATGTCCTGGCATTGAAGGAAAATGATAGCCAGGATAATGAAAAATTCGCCATTTTATAGCATATAACTTTACTTTAATTTAATATTTTGGCCTAAAACTTTTATATTCTGCAGAAAACAACAGGATTTATTAAAATTACTCAGATAAATGTTGCTGATATGTACAGTGCACAAAAAAAAAACGAATCACCCTGAATAACTTTCGCTCTAATGATCGCACAAACTAAGTGTCAATCTTAATGGTTCCTGGGGGTGACCTCAAATATGCTTATTAATTAGTGCTAACTATTAATTAAGTTACGAAATCAGACACAAAAACGTACTTTCTCTGAATAAACATATATTTTTTTTTTACATATTTGGAATCCTGACCCTCAAAATAGGGGGGGTAGACAAAATTTCGAAAAAATTGGGTGGTAAATTAGGTCGCAATAAAGATTTATATATATGGCGAAAGTTTAAAAAAATGCCAAATTACCTCGCCATATAAAGTGAAACAATGTAAAACAACCATAAAGAAACTGAATGAATGACGAGACGTCATAATATTGTGTGTCTCTGTTGCTATATGCAACCAAGAAGAGAATTTTTGAATCTGCTTTCTGGTCTGGGCAAAGAAAATAGTATTCCTTTAACATTTTGAAAATAAAATTTGAATTTAAAATGAAGAAATGAAAATGAAATTATTTTTGATTTTCCAATATTTCAAAATTTAAGCGTTGAACTTATTATCTGACATTTTTTTATTTTTTTAAAGATGTTATTTGAATAAAAATGCTGTACTAAAACCAAATTTACTTAAGTTATTATAAATTTATGATTTATGAAGAGTTGTAGGGCTAATTGCTTTTACACCTCAGTTTAAGTCTTTCACGTAAGGAAAAGAAAATAGAGACCCAGCAAAAAATTTGGGGTATGATTCTGATGCGCATTCAGAAGGTTTTATAAAATTCACGGTATTTCTTTTCGATAAAATTGAAATATATATATGTCACGGCCAAAGCCCGAAGTCCGGCCAAAGTCTGAAATTTTCTTGATTTCGGGAATTGGCCGACCAGATCGCGAAGTGGCCACGATGTTCCGGCCAAAGTGCAAAATAATTGAAACGATCAGTGAATATTTTACTTTGGCGGCCTTCTATAATTATATAAATAATTCTTATAAATCTTCTAATTTAAAAATAAGTTTTTAAATTGTCTATTAAATAATCATTAATTTAATAATCATTATTAAATTGTATATTTAATTGTCTAGTCATACATACACCAAAGGTCTAGTCATACTAGGTCTAGTTAAGTGCCACTTCCCGGTATACATTCACCCGGTATATCCTACACTGATGTTTCTTTAAAGTCAAGTGCCACTGCCAGGTATACATTTGCCCGGTATATCCTACACTGATGTTTTTTTAAGGTTCAGTGCCACTGCCCGGTATGCATTTGCCCGGTATTTATCTTCTAATCTATCGTCAGTAAGTATTAAAATATCGAATAAATGTAATCTATCGTACAGGTATCCACATACCGGATGGTACGGTGGGACCACAATTTTTTAATATTTGTTTTATTAAAAAGTTTATTTGCTAATTTTGCCCCCTTTGTTTTCTTTTTTAATTTAAATATATAAATCTTCTAATTTAAAAATATAATAAATAGACAAGTTTTTAAATTAAAATTTAATTTTTTACATTGTCTCAAATGAAATCAAGAAAATATCGGACATTGGCCGGAACATCGTGGCCACTTCGCAATCTGGCCGTCCAATTCCCGAAATCAAAAAAATTTCGGAATTTTGCAGCCAATTTACAGCGTTCTCTGCCAATTCGCGAATTGGCCAGGAGCGCTGTTAATTAGCTAGCCAAAGTCCGAAATTTTTCTTGATTTCGGGAATTGGCCTGCCAGATCGCGAATTGGCCGAGGATGGCTGGCCAAAGTCCGAAATTTCTCCTGATTTCGGGAATTGGCCCGCCAGATCGCGAATTGGCCGAGGATGGCTGGCCAAAGTCTGAAACTGTTCTTGATTTTGGGAATGGGCCGCCCAAATCGCGAATTGGCATGGGAAGATCAGCCAAAGTTGGACAAAAAAATCATTATACCGGGCAAATGCACACTGGGCAGAGGCACTTGACCTTAAAAAACATCAGTGTAGGATATACCGGGCAAATGTATGCCGGGCAGTGGCACTGAACCTTAAAAAAACATCAGTGTAGGATATACTGGGCAAGGACACTGAACCATAAAAAAACATCAGTGTAGGGTATACCGGGCAGGGGCACTGAACCCTAAAAAAACATCAGTGTAGGGTATACCGGGCAAACGTATACCGGGCAGTGGCACTTAACTAGACCTAGTATGACAAGACCTTTGGTGTATGCATAACAATTAAATAGACAATTTAATAATGATTATTAAATTAATGATTGTTTAATAGACAATTTAAAAACTTCTATTTTTTATATTTTTAAAGTAGAAGATTTATAAGAATTATTTATATAATTATAAAAGGCCACCAAAGTAAAATATTCACTGATCGCTTCAATTATTTCGGACTTTGGCCAGCCATCCTCGGCCACTTCGCGATCTGGCCGGCAAATTCCCGAAATAAAAAAAATTTCGGATTTTGGCCAAGAGGGCCGGTCAATTCGCGATCTTGCAGGACTTCGGGCTTTGGCCGTAACATATATATAAAGAAGGGAAAAATTATAGAACAATGAAAATAGGGAAAAAAAATAATTTAAAAAAAATCGGGAGAAAAAATTACAAATTTTTTTAAAAAAAAATCCGGAAAATAAAGATATAATCTTTTCATCAGCCCACAGAATTATATCCGCAATATTAGAAAGCACTCTTTTTTGCGGATATAATCTAGTGGGCGGATGAAAAGATTATATCTTTTATTTTCCAGATTTTTGTAAAAAAAAATTTTTGTCCTTTTTTTTTTTCCTTCCCGGTTTTTGTTATTTTTTTCTCTTTTCTTCCCCTTTTTCATTGTTCTGTAATTTTTTCTGTGTTTTATCTACATTTTATGTATATATATATATATATATATATATATATATATATATATATATATATATATATATATATATATATATATATATATATATATATATATATATACATATATATATATATGTATATAAGAGAAAATTGTACTTTTTTTTACAATAAAAGAAAAATTTTAATTTTTTTTTTTTTTATTGTTAAAGGTCATTTCATTCTGACAAATATTTAGGTTACATGTTTTTCTTAAATAAGTAGGATTTGCAAATAGCATCCTTATGTATAAATTCCGAAACTGACTTTTGCAAACATGTTTTTTCTCTAAGCTCTTCGATTGCGATCAGTTACTTATTGATCACCAAATATGGTTACTAAAGTTTCTTTGTTTTATTCCTATATTTAAAAACTTATTTTACTATTGTCACCATCACTTCCGAAATCTGATACGATAGTGTCATTTTAAGTAGAGTTCGTAAGGTCCTTAATAAGTTAAAAATGTGGGGGTGAAACTAAAAAGATGTATTTTATTATGTTTAAACTCACCACAACATTCAATATTTAATTTAAAAAATTTAATTTTAAATTTAATGATAACTTTATAATTACGATCGATAATGATACCACAGTGTTTTTAATTTATTAAGGTCTATATTCTTGACTTTTTAAATGAAAGTTCAAATAAAAAATTAAAAAATAAATAAAATAAAAAAAAAAAAAGAGTTTCAAATCTTTGAAAAAATTGAAATTCATCAGAAATTGGAGTCAATTTTACTTAGAGTTTATCGTTGTATTTTGCAGTTGTAGATTATTTAGAGATTTTCTCATTTTAATTAGAATTTTACTAGTTTTAATTGTTGAATCAGAAAAAATAGTAAGATCCCTCTACCCTTAACTATTTCCAGCATTTATGCAAACAAATCTTTTCATTGGTATTTTTTTATTTTCAGACATTATTAGAAGATGGTCACAGAAATTATAGATGAAAAAATAGCTTAGCAACAATATTTAAAAATTAATGCTGTTGGTAGAAACTATTCATCCCACCGCTTTACATAAGGTAAAAATGTTTAATAAAAGAAATTATCTGAAACTTAAATGCATACGTGGTAGATACCTCTTTTAAGTTTTACTGAGTTAAATTAATAATTTAACTTTTTGATCAATAAGTCAGTGACATTCTTTGGTTAAAATCTGTGGCTTAATTAATAGAAAACTATAAATAGAACCAAAATGTTTGAATCCCTTTCTATAGGATTTAAGTGGATACCTTTTAAGCATTTTGAACATTGCAAATATTGTAAGCATAAATTAGCTGAATGCCATAAAGTTTCTCCTTTTTAAATGTAAAATTTATATAAAACAAATAAATATTTTGTAAATTTATATTTTGATTATTTAATATAAATAATTTATTTAGTGTAGTATAGCAAACTTTTATATATTCTTTCTTATCAGTTCTTTTATTTCAGCTGCTTTGCAAGCAGTTTCTTTTTACACCTGAACTCCTGAAACTACTACTTTACTCCTGAAACTACTGATCATGCATGAAATATCCTACTACTCTACACCTGAGCTCAAGAATTTGTTTTCATATGATTTCCGAATGATACTAAGCAGACTTGGTTTCTAGTAAAACGAATGGATATTATTTGCATTCTCATTTCGTTAGTTTATCAAAAATATAATTTCAGAAATAAAAGGAAAAGAAAATTTAGATTTATAATACCCCAAATTAAACAAGAGTAACACTTGTTACAGTTTTTAACTCTGACATTCTTTTCATGAGATAACTTCTTTTGCCGACGATTTTTTCCGTTTTTTATTATTAATTAAAGCCAGCTTACGCATTCTTGTAATTTTTGCATTTTATATTTGAAATTTTAAAGTCGAATGACATGCATGAAATGACCCCTATTTCAAAGTTAAATAGTTGCTAGGTCGATTGTTTCGAAAAGAATTAACTACTTCGGTGCAATGAAACAATTATCAATGAATTATTAATATTCTTGTTTCCTTTATTACGAAATATTAGATCTAAATTTGCATTTCTTATTTCTTCCAAACGTGTATTAAAACTATTATTATAGGTTATTTGAGTAGAAAAAAGTAGAAAATGTTAGAAAAGGAACAATTTTTGAGATGATGATTCTAAAAATAGCTCGTTTTTCGAATCTTTTTACATTTTTTTATTTCAGTAGTTGTTTAACGAAACAAGGCATATCAAACATTTTCCTGATATAGCAATATTTGTTTGAACTGTGCAAAAGGTGAGAAATAATATAAACAACTTTTTAAGCAGATATTTTGAACTTTTTAAAAGAAAAGGGTAACTTTCTTCAAGTTAGAGGGCAAGAATAACTTTGAACGTCAAAATAAAATTTTATGTCCATAGTTTTTTTGTTCATTCAAAAAAAAAAAACCAAAAAAAAAAAAAAAACCAATATGTTGTATGTTTTTGCTGTGCTCACATGCGCATTTACTTTCTTTACTCAAATAAATAATGAACAATAAAAAAAAGAAAATTAATATTTTATCTTCATTTTTCGTAAACAATAGTATTCTTAGTAAATAGTCAGCTGTTCTGCATCGAATGATATTGTGTGTGATCAGTAGAATATTTTTTATTTCTTAACAAGATTTAATTCTCAGATAGCTGGCAATGATTCTAAGTTTTCTTTCAAAAAGAACTTAGCAATAATTTAAAAAGTAATTTTTTTTAAAGGAAAACATAAATTAAAATACTAAAACGATTGATTAGTATATTATTGGAAAATAGTATAGATGGTAGCATAGAAAATAAGATTTTGGGTCAAAATTTAATTAAAAAGTTGGAAAAATAATTCTGCGAAACAAGCGCAGACAGATAATTTACAACTTTATTTTAAGATTAATGCGATATATAAGATGTAAAGAAGTTTTAAGATCATTAAAATTGCTGACTACGTATTTTTATTAATATTTATAAAATATTAATAAAAATAAAATATTAATAAAAATTCAAGAAATTTATAAATATATTACTCCAAATCTATGCATACGTATGTATATTATTGTTATTGTTTCAGTTATTGAAAAACAAGATCAAAAAATAAAAAATAATCACATTAAGTAAGCACAATCTGGTGTATAATCATTTTCTATCAGAAGCACGCTTTTATAAAACTAGACATTCGTTGAATAAAGTGTTTCTATTAAAAATGTTTTATTCAAATTTCTTTACTAAACTGCAAATAAATTTTTAGACGACTAAAAAAGAAACATCGTATTTTATAGTTTAAAAAAAATAAAAAGATTGGCAAACGATTATTAGCGAAAAAAATATGAATGAAATTTTATGCTACGAACGCGAAGTCAAGTTCCTCGCAAGTTTGTCACATTTTAATATTAATCGCCCCATTTAATTATTTCTTTATTGTCGCCAAATTATTTTTTTAAAAATAATTAATTTTAATTTTTCTCATCTTCTAATACATAAAAACAGTTAAAACTTTAGATTTTTTAATTGAAAAATATGCAGATTAATATGGTATAAAAAAATTCATACCTTATAATTCAAAATTTTTTCATCCTCAATTTAATTAAATAATAAAAAATAATAAATAATTATTGAAAATTATTTTTTTCATGAAATTATCTTTGGGTAAATGAGTTTTATGATTGGGTGCAATTTTCTTTGAATTGCTTTATTAGTTTTAAAAATATGACTAAAAACGTAAAAAGTGAAATTAACATTAAGGGGTACGAACTTTGGATCGCTCTCCTGACCAAACTATAGGGACCACATTTCCCAGATTGCGGCTACCCCCTATATTTTGAAGATAAGGAATCCAAATATGTAAAAAAATATATATGCTTATTCAGAGAAAGTACGTTTTTGTATCTGATTTCGTAACTTAATTAATAGTTAGCACTAATTAATTAGCATAATTGAGGTCACCTCCAGGAACCATTAAGATTGACACATAGTTTGTGAAAATCCGATCATTACAACGAAAGTTATTCAGGGTGATTCGTTTTTTTTTTTTTTTTTTTTTTTTTTTTTTTTTGCGGACTGTACAGAATAAAATTGTGTAAGATAATCAATCATTAAATAAATAAATAACTTTGATTACATTCAATCTTATTACAATCATACATAAACTTGGTATTAGGTTAATATTTGCTTTCCCTCTTTACACTATTAGCAGTTTAAAAAAAAATTCTAGTAACACTTTAATGCCCTGGCATTCATAAGCCAGGATAATGACAAATTCGCCATTTTATAGCATATAACTTTACTTCAATTTAATATTTTGGCCTAAGACGTTTATATTCTGCAGAAAACAACAGGATTTCTTAAAATAACTCAGATAAATCTATGTAGTTTATGTTATTAATGATTTCAAGAAGTCAAGAAAATGACAACATAAAAACCTACTCACCTTGAAACAATTTTTGAAATAGATTTTGTACCAGAAAGTTGGTTCTTTATTAATTCGACAAGACATGTTCAGATGGTATCTAATCAATCTATTAACATAAGATATTGATTGCTGTCTCTATCTATTTTGGTTATAAATCACTAAATAAAAGTAGCCAGGAAAATGACAGATTTTCATGAGACAAACAAATTATTGACAGAAAAAATTATTTTAAACGAAGTTTTAGTAAATAATACAATCTGCGTATATTCTATAAATAAGTTAATAATGATAATGATCATAGGTTGAGATTTAAAAAAAATTAGATTTTGAAAAATGTATGGGAAGTTTTGAAGCTAGTTATTATTGGAAATATTGTTTGTGACATGCCAGGAAAATGATATTTTGATATTCAATTAAATTTTTTAAGTATACAAAACAGTATACGCTAGTGCAAAGTTTAAAATGCTAACAGCATTTTAAAATGCTAACAGCAATGCTATTGATTAATTTTTTTTTAAAAAATGTTCTTTTAGTATTATAGTATCAGATCTTGGAGCAAGGGACAGTGAATTGTCATATTTCGTGAAAATCACCCATATGCATTAAGTTTCAGATAATTTCTTTTATTAAACATTTTTACCTTATTTAAAGCGGTGGGTTGAATAGTTCCTACCAACAGCATTAATTTTTAAATATTGTTGCTAAGCTATTTTTTCATCGACCATCTTCTAATAATTTCAGAAAATAAAAAAATACCAATGAAAGGATTTGTTTGCATAAATGCTGGAAATAGTTAAGGGTAGAGGGATCTTATTATTTTTTCTAATTCAACAATTAAAACTAGTAAAATTCTAATTAAAATGAGAAAATCTCTAAATAATCTACAACTGCAAAATACAACGATAAACTCTAAGTAAAATTGACTTCAATTTCTGATGAATTTCAATTTTTTCAAAGATTTGAAACTATTTTTTTTTATTTGACCTTTCATTTAAAAAGTCAAGAATCTAGTCCATAATAAATTAAGAACACTGTGGTATCCGTATCGATCGTAATTATAAAGTTATCATTAAATTTAAAATCAAATATTGAATGTTGTGGTGAATATAAACATAATAAAATACATCTTTTTAGTTTCGCCCCCACATTTTTAACTTCTTAAGGACCTTACGATCTCTACTTAAAATGACGCTATCGTATCAGATTTCGGTACTGATGGTGCAAATAGTAAAATAAGTTATTAAATGAAGAAATAAAACAAAGAAACTTTAGTAACCATATTTGGTGATAAGTAAGTAACTGATCGCAATCGAAGAGCTTAGGGGAAAAATTTTTTTGCAAAAGTCAGTTTCGGAATTTATACATAAGGATGCTCTCCTACTTATGCTGCAAATCCTACTTATTTAAGAAAAACATGTAACCTAATATATATATATATATATATATATATATATATATATATATATATATATATATATATATATATATATATATATATATATATATATATATATATATATATATATTTCAATTTTATCGAAAAGAAATACCGATATAGAAGTAATTTATAAAACCTTCTGATTGCGCATCAGAACCATGTCCCAAATTTTTTGCAGGATCTCTTTTTTTTCTTTTCCCTACCTGAAAGTCTTGAACTGAGGTGTAAAAGCAATTAGCCCTATAACTCTTCATGAATCATAAATTTATAATAACTTAAGTAAATTTGGTTTTAGTACAACCTTTTTATACAAATAACATCTTTAAAAAAATAAAAAAATGTCAGATAATAAGTTCAACGTTCAAATTTTGAAATATTGGAAAAAAATAAAAATAATTTCATTTTCCTTTCTTCATTTTAAATTAAAATTTTATTTTCAAAGTATTAAAACGAATGCTATTTTCTTTGCCCAGAAAGCAGATACAAAAATTCTCTTCTTGGTTGCCTATAGCAACAGAGACACACAATATTATGACGTCTCGTCATTCATTCAGTTTCTTTATGGTTGTTTTAAATTGTTTCCCTTTCTGTGGCGAGGTAATTTGGCATTTTTTTAAACATTCGCTATATATATAAATCTTTATTGCGACCCAATTTACGACCTAATTTTTTCGAAATTTTGCCTATTTCAAGGGTCAGGATTCCAAATATGTAAAAAATATATATATGTTTATTCAGTTAAAGTGCGTTTTTGTGTCTGATTTCATAACCTAATTAATAGTTAGCACTAATTAATTAGCATATTTGAAGTCACCCCCAGGAACCATTAAGATTGACACTTAGTTCGTGAAAATCCGATCATTAGAACAAAAGTTATTCAGGTCGATTGTTTTTTTTTTTTTTTTTTTATTATTTTTTTTTTGCGGACTGTATTTGGCAATATGCCTTACTAAAAGACTAAACATTCCTTTTTTCTGCGAATTCATATAATACCGATTGCCTGAGATCTAAATTATTCAGCAATATTAAAGCTGGTATTTATCTTAATGTTCATTTTAAAGAAAGAAAAAAAGAGGATTTTTATCAGCAGCTGAATCTTCCATTTATTTAACATCCGTCCGTGACTTTCAAAAATAAGTTTCCTGTTCAGAAAAAAATAAGTAAGAAAAAAACAAAAAAGCCCTATTAAACTAGAAAAAACAAAATTTCATAATAAATATTTCTCTGGAAAATAATTTGTGATCTATCAGTCTTTATTTTCATTTATATGATTCTACAATTATAGTAGTTCACGAAATTGACACCTATTTCGACAAAATTCCTGATCATTTTTTAGCAGGTGAGTAAACTTTGTAATTCTTTCATTTTTGCTGCAGAGCATATAAGTTTTAGTTTCTTCGCGTGTTTTGACTAAGACGCGATCTTAAGATATTTTTATAATCTTAAAATCAGTTCATTGGTAGAATTTCCTCTCTAATAATGAAACAAAAAGATTGCGTGTCAGCGTGTCTGTCTTGAAACTGCAGAACAGTTTTGAAATTTGGACAGCGACTTCTCGATACTTTTACTCATTCAAAATCGTGAAGAACCGGTATTTATCTAGTAAGTAATCTATTTTTAAATATAACATTAAAAAAAACTTTGAAGTAATAAGTAGGAAAAAAAAAACACGTTCAAAATCATTTAAATTCTAAGTTTATTAAATGTAATTACAAAGCTGGAAATTGAAATAAAAATTTTAAACTTGCAAATTTACTAACACATTTCAAAGAAAATTGGCAACGTGCATTTTTCTTTTTAGAACAACATCAAAGTTTAATGCAGATTAACAGCAGTATTGAGAGCCATCCTGCAAAACTCTTAAAGGGATCTAAAAAATGCATTTAAAATAATTTAGTAATAAAAATATATATATACATTTAAATAAGAAAAAAATATTTTTGCAATCATTTAAATTCAAAGTGTATTAAATGTAATTACAAAGCTGGAAATTGAAATTATAAGCTTGCAAATTTACTAATCTCATTTCAAAGGCAATTTGGCAACGTTTTTTTTATTTTTTTTATTAAATGACCACTAAGGGAATGACCTTTCGTCAATGCAGGCATCTGAAATCATATTTGTTGGTCACCCTTTCAGGAGATAACGTTGCTCCCCCAATATAGTACAGAGAATGATAGAACATCCCTAGATTCAAACCTGGAACTTTTCTACTGCAAGGCCAGTTCCTTGACCCCTACACAGTCCGGCTCGCGAATTTGGTAACGTAAATTTTTCTTTTTAGAATAACGCCAAATTTTAATGCAGATTAACAGCAGCTTCAAGAGCCATCCAGTAAAATTCTTAAAGGGACCTTTCAGAAAATAGGTACACACGCTCTCAGAAATAAAACTCTCACTTTTAACAATTCAGCACGCCATGAGCTGTTGATTTTGAAAATCATTTCGTCACAAAGTCACGTGATTTGTGATGAAACGCGAACACACTCTATTTGGGAAATTTATATATATGAATATATATATGAATTTCCTCAACTCGAAGCCTCATTGTAGTGCATTGTGAATTGTTAACTTGAATTGTGAAACTAGAATGATTACTACACAATCGAAAATAAAGTTACTTTGTCATTTTGACGAAAGTAATGCTCGGAGCATATACCGGGGTACAGTTTCGTCAAAAACGAAAAAAAATTTCGTGATATTTTAGTTTCTATTTTCTATATAGTTTGTCTAAAGTAAGAACTTCTCTAGCCATACGTCTGGGCCCGTGGCAGTGACTATGGTAACGAGGTATAATTATTTTTAAGTAGGGGTGTAGGGTCACTGTTTAAGAGTGGCTTTGGCTCAGATAGGTGAGAGAAAGGGAATCTTTTTCTTCGGTCTATTGTGCTAGCCCTAGAGAGAAGAGAAGCTACCCTCACTGAAATGAGCTATTCTTGTTTCCATAGCAACAAACGGCCTCAGACTTAATGACTGTGGGATTTCTTGCCATAGACAAACTATAGTGCACACATATAGTGAAAGGACTGCTACGTTATATGACTCTTCAGCTTTATGTTTATAAATTATGACACAAAATGAAAATATAGTCATGAAAAGGAAGCTGGTAGAATTTTAGCTATGGTATAGTTAATTATTTTCAGGATTGAGATATATTAAGGAAAATAAATTCATTCTTTTTAACACAGAAAATATCTAGATAAATTTTAACACCGCTCTTTTTGTTGGTTAGTATGTTTCAAACCGCCCATTGTGCAGAGAAGTTAATGATTTTTTTTTTACTTAAAAAATTGATTTAGTAAATAATACAAAAACTTAAAAGCAATCATATACTATGACATTTTATTCGTGTTTTACGAAATTTAAAAAATAATTTTCCTATATATAACAAGTGGAGTTGTATTTTCTTTCGATTTCTCAGTATAAAACAAGCAAGTTAATACAACATTTATTTCTTCAAATTGTCAAATGTTTATAAACTTTATTCAAACACTATCCGAATACCAGTTCATCGTACAGGATAAATAAAAAAAAAACAATTAATCAGTACTGTACAACATTACGAATTCATGTACCAAACTGAAAGCCAGGCCCCGAAACAATAGAAGAACTTAGTGAAAGAACCAGGTAGGGGACATTTTTAGGGGTACAGTAGAGCGCCGATTATCCGAACCCTTATTATCCGAACTTCCAATTATCCGAACGATGTCCAAAACGATTCTTCTTCTTCTTTTTTTTTTTTCTTTTTCTTTTCTTTTTTTTTTCTTTTTTTAAAGTTCAGAATACTTTTTAACTTATCGAAAATTTTTCTAAATTTAGAAGAATAAATAATATTCACCACATCTGAAGACCCTATTTAATTTAGAACCTTTTTTAGCAGTTTTCTTATGGTAGCCAATACATACATGTATTGCTATACCGTTAAACCTACATACCCATTTAGCAACCTCAAACCAAACAAACCTACATACCTGACTTTTGAATAAATATTTCTTGAAGCATTGGCTTCTCTGTGGAAGCCGTTCGACTGTTTTTCGAAGGTTGTAATATCGAAGGTTGATCACATGAAATGACGCTATATGAGGAATAATATGAGGTTTGCTACGCTATATGAGGATGCTATATGAGGCTATATGATGAATACGCTATATGAGGCTATATGATGAATACGCTATATGAGGATGCTATATTTATATATATATGCTGCGAATTTATAAAAATTGTTTGTGGCTACTAAGTTAAGGATTGACTATATTCAGCCAAACACCATCTAGGCTAATTATGAAAATAATAAAAAAATATCAATATGAAGAAAAATTACAATTTTGCTGCTGTTTGTGATCTAGTTTTTTAATATTTATAAAATAAATATTGCGTCTGGTCACATTAAAAATCGAAAAATTGACAATTATTTGCTTATTTTAAAAAACCTTAATCTAGGTAGAAAAATCTTGCAAAATCAGGGATTTTTAACAAAGTTAGATAACTTTTTTCTATTGTATTACAGATATTTTTCTGTTCTGTGGTCCAGATAATTCCTTACGGCATGATACATTGTAAAGCGTTTAAAGTGGAAAACACTTAACATGGTTTTACGAAACCATGTAAGTTTAAATGCCTTACACTTGAAGAAAAGGTATAATTTTAAACCATGTATGCCATCTTGACGGCAAAAATTGTCGAAGTGGAGAAATAAATTGAATATTTTAAGAGTTATTAAAATTTTTGAAGGGCCGTAAATTGGATAGTAAATTTCTCTACCTAGATGATAATTATCAAAATCCCTGCTGTATTTGAATTTTTTGCAAATTTTTATGGGTTAAGATAATACAGCATTGGAGTAAAATTTTACATATTAAAAAAATTAGACCACAAACTCTTTTCTTCTTCACACAGCTGTGGCTTTTCGCCATAATGACGTTTTGGGCAATTTTCAGAATAAGCATATAGAGTGATAGACTAACAAATGGAAACTTGACCCGTCAGATGGAATCTTCACTTCTTAACAGTCATGAATAACTTTTACAAATGCACATCAGTAATAAAAATAGAATATTATTCGAAAAAAGCATAATTTCATAAGACGAGGGACGGAGCTTTCAAAAAACAGTCTTAAACAGTGGCTTTTATTTATTTATTTTGGCCAAAGAGCATCGAAAACCTCTTAAATCTTTCCCTCCCCATAAACATTATTTTGTTTCCATTGTATTAATGTAAGTATCACAAAGATAGAAAAGAAAATAAACATAATTATTTTTATCCCTATATAATTTCTTTATGTCCATATAATATTAATATCGTTTTCAGTATCCTTTGTTTTAGTTGTTTTTTTTAATTCTAATTTCAGACTTCAAGCTAACATTTCAGAAGTATCATAATTTATGACAGCATAAGTGAAATTGAAGAGTTGATAGCAACTAATTTACTACAGATGCCTGCTTATCTTTTCAAAATCCTATCAGTTATTTTAAACTTGGAGTACCTATTCGCTTTTGACCCTAAAGCCGATTGCAGTAATGTTGGTGCAGATGTGTGGAATTATGTAAGTAAACAGAGATTTGAAGCTCTGCTTCTGTGCTCATTTTAAAATGCTGATAAATGTTATTAACAATAATCACGATACTTGGTTTCACATAGCGTTACGAATTTTTGAAAAATAAATCAATAAAAAACTCTTGCAAAAAAGAAATGCTTTTCTGCTTCTTTGTCAGGAAACCAGTTACTTATTCTCACAAAGTGGAAAAAGTAAGATACAAAACTTGTCACAAGATGTCACTGTTGACTGAAAATTTTTTAAATTATCAGACTATTCCAACTGCAATGTTTAATTGGATTTGGTAATTTTACGCACCCAACTGAGTCACGTTGTTGCTGCAAATTGCTGTATGCTATTTTAAAAGCATTATTATTATTATTTTTTTTTTAGCTTTTTCTAATGATGGTGCGGCACTATCTTTACCTATAACAAGTACCTAATTGTGAAACTTAGTAAGAATTAATCATTGGTTAGATGGGCAGAACGCAGCAAACCATACATTTTTATCTTCTTCCGTTTTCCTTTAAAATATTTTTTTTGAATGGCATCCATTTCGGGGATACCCTGTTTTTTCCCGCCGTATATAGAGGAAGAAAATGATACTCAGACATAATTTAAACACTTCTTACATCGTTTTGTGTGCTCATGTTCTAAAGAGGAATTCACTATTTTTTATTAAATACTAATACTAACTATACCTTTATTCTAATGTTACAAATCTATTGAAATTATTCTCATAAACTTGTAATAATTTCTCTCGCTTAGCAAAACATAACTCTTATCAGTGATGTTTAACAACCGGTACAACAACAGATGCATTGCACTTATGGTCCTCTCATTAGCCTCGCATATTTGAAACGTACCCAAAAGACAAGAGGCTACCTCTACAGGCTACCTCTACAGGCTTTCTTGTTCAGCTTATTTACATATAACGTATACTGAGTGGAGAGGCAATAGGACTAGCCCGTATTTGCGTTGCACGGTCATGAAAATGCAAAACCTTCATAAAATTATCTTTTTAAATAATTTCATCCACAAGCAAATTCATTCGATCTTGATGATTTAAACTTTTGATATGAATAATATTTAGCGTCTTCCTTTAAAATCTAAAAATCGAATGAAAATGAAAGGCCAATGTGTTCAAAACTCCATAAAAATTCTCTTTAATTAAAAATTTACTTTTTAAAAGTGTTTTTCTAAAATTTCAACAAAAAAAAGGGGGGGAAGAAAGAAAACGATGAATGGAAGGATTCAAAGGATGTACTTCACGCAAAAAAAGAAAAGAAACACCCTGAATAACTTTTGGTCTAATTATGGGATTTTTTGAGCAGTAAGACTCAATCGTAATAGTTCGAGAGCCTGGACTCAAATATGCTAATTAATGAGAGCAGACGATAGTTTAAATTACGAAACTAGACAACTCCCTTTCTCTGAATAAGATGCCTTTTTTTTTTTTTTTTTGGTAAGTTTGGATTTTCAATCCTCAAAATATTTAATAAGTAGCTACAATCTGTTAAGTATGGCCCCAACCGTTCGAGTTAGAGAGCAGGCGAAAGTTTGGAACCTCTGTATTAATTTTACCTTTTGCAAATTTTGCGATTTCTCAAGAATTTCTTAATCGAATTGAAACATCTTTGCACACAATTATAACATTCGTTTATCCAAAAACAATCGCATGTAGAAAATAATTTTTAAATTATCATTTATTATTTTTTATTGTTTTATTTAGTAATAATCGAAAAACATTTAGGAACGAACATTTAGTAAAAACATTCACTAACGAAGTTACTGAGAAATCGAAAGAAGACGTACATTTAAAATTCGATTACTTTGGAACTATTTGACAGATTTCGTTCAAATTTTTATTAAGCGTTATGAAATTACTATCAGTAAAATGGGGGAAAATTGTGTACCTTAAAATACAAAATAGTTTCGATTATTGTTAAATAAAATGATGAAAACTAATAAATGAGTGTTCAAAATTGTCTTTTTTATGGCATTTTATAGTTTTGTGCAAAAAATTTTTAAAATTTAATTTTATAAAAAATTCTCGAAATGTGACGAAATACATTTAAAAAATTAACAGCAAGAGGTCCAAGCTTTGTACCTTTTCTGGGGACCATATTTCCCAGATTGTAACTATCGCCTGCATCTTGAGTGTCAAAATCTAAATCCGCCAAGGAAAAAGGTATGTTTACATGGAGAAAGTACGCTTTTATGTCTGATTTCGTCGTTTAAAACATCTTCTGAAACTAATTAATTAACATAGTTGAAGCTTCTATATCCAGTAAAAATCAATCAATTGACAAGAAGTTATTCAGGGTGGATTGCTTCTCTTTTGAGCACTCTACAGTAGCACCCATCTTTCTGTCAGAAATGCCAAATTTGAACCACTTTCCGTCATTTCATGAACCTAGTGCTTAATTTCAGATGATACCAAACTCTATTCATTTAGTGTCCGTGTTTTCTTTACTAAGTCACAACCTAAAGAGGGTGTTCAGAAAGTATGGAAACAGTTAAATTTCTAATGATCAGATTAAAATTTTAAAATTACTCTTATTAAATCTTTTGATATAATGCCAAATTATAATACCGAACTGAGATATTTTATAACCGTCGTTGAACAGCTAACCCAATTTTTGAGTTTACGACAACCAATGTTCAGCTCCGTAGCCTTGTAATTTTGAAACCAATACAGAAGACAAAGGAACTCCTGGATCAAGTATTGGAAGAGATTTTGCCATCGTGGTGAAATTTTTGATAGAACTAACCCGCATTTGCATTACATGGTTAGGAGCATCACGAAAACATTCCACCGTTAGCCCGTCTCTAAGAGGACTCTAACCCATGATATTTCAACCACTAAGGATATTTTAGTGTGGTTGGTTTAAGCCGACTGCGGAATTCGTACCGATCAGCCATAGCTGATATTCGACGTCACTGTTAGATGACATATCTATCCCCTGAGCCATCACGGCTCTAAACGCAACACCGTTTGAATCTAAGATGACTTTCAAGAAAAGGGATATATATTCGAAGTCGAGTATAGTGTCCTTAGATAGGTATTTTTTAAAATATTAAATACGCTGAATTTTATATCTTCAACCGGATGTGTATTTCCCGAATGCTATCTGTAAACCAAATTGTAAAATCCTGTATACCTGTATAAGAACCTGTGAACTTTTATAACTTTTTTGAAAAATCCATATCTGCAATAAATTTCAATTAAAGATTTTGAAGCCATCCAAATCTGTGAGGTTAAAGCAGTGTTTCCCAAACTTATGACTTTTGTGTACCCTTTCTAATATTTTCGTAACGCTGTGTACCCCTAATAAAAAAAATTATGTATTTTTTTTAAAAATATGTTTATTTAGAATGGAGAATAAAGTTAAAAATCACAACTGACTGTTGACACCATACAGTTGATAAGACACCAGTATTTCAACTCTATGGTTGACACCACTAAGTATTAACTGTTAACTCTGCAAAAAAAATAGCCAATAGAAAAATACGTAATCGTAAATTTTCATGGCTAGCTGCTTTTTTTTTTACTAAAATGTTTTGAAATTTTCCTTTGTAGCTAGATATTTCGCATAAGAACGCGTACCCCTTCTAAACTGTTCCCGTACCCCTGGGGGTACGCGTACCACACTTTGGGAAACACTGGATTAAAGGAATCATATCATCGGATGAGTCTTTGGAAATATTTTAACCGTGTAGTTTTCTATTTTTGATCCGATACTTATTTCTTGTGTTATATAACCGTTATACCCTTATTAAAAATAGAATTTCAAAACAAGAAAATATTGCCAAATCAAATAAAACAAGAACTGCATTAATTAGTATCTCATAATTTGTTCAACGATACCCAACAAAACTATTATTTCAGGTAGTTTGTAAATATCAAAATACCCTCTATTCGATATCTGAGTCATATAGCATTTTACAACAATCAATTTTTTAATCAATATGTTTTAACCGATAACTGAAAATAATAAGTCGTTATACATTTTCTTACTCTTTGTGTACACATGAAATGTTTTGAAAATAAGTAGTAATTCATTATCTAATTATCATATCTCTTTTTAGGTACCCTGTGATTCATACTATCAACCAGACAATTGTTTTTCTGATGAGTAATATTTTTATAATTACCTAAACATTTTTCAAACAAGCTTAATAATTTCGCTATTTGTAAATAGCCTCCTCTGACTACTGGTTTTTTCATCTACACGAAATCACAGCTTCGCCGTTTTGCATTATCTTTCACCTTCAGGAAATTCCTGCTTCACGGCTTTACATTGATTCTGCTGCATTCGGCAGCATTGCACAAAATCAATGGCATTAGTATTTTAGAAGCTAAATGAAAAAACCATGCACTTGCTCTTTCAATTCTTCTACACGAACTCTCCACTATACCGCACCACAGCCTTCGGTAGCATTTACATTAGCATGTTAATACACATATATATAAATAGAAAGTTGGGCTAGTTTTGTTTTAAAATTATTTTTTATTCTACTTAAAAGTTCTTTGCTTTAATATTAACATCAAACAAATAATGTTATCTGTGGGAGTATTATATAATGAGACTTATTCTCTACGACCTTCTGAAACACATTTTCAGCCTAAAAGATCAAAATGCTTCTCTATTCAATCTCAATAAACAGTCTTTATACTTACTGGTTTAAAAAAATAGTCTCTTCTACGGGAAACGATATACGAATACTTACTTTTCACACAAAGAAAAAGACTTTAATTTCGCATCATGATAGCTAATTTCTATTGCAAATAATCCCAATCAATTCACCAGCCATAACTGACAGTGGTTAGACAAAAGCATGGAAATTTTTCACTAAGTTTGATTACGTTTAATAATGATTGAATTGTTTTTAACATCTATATTTATATTTCTCTTACACGGCGACAAAAAAAAAAAAAAAACTCTCCGAATGGCAACGCTAGAAAATCCCAAAATTTTAACCTTTTTAAAGAGATATCAGTTTTAGAAATTTTATCTTAAGATTTTATACTTTAGCACATTTCTAATAAGTTTAACGAAATACATGTCATTTATTTGAATTCAAATTTATTTTAATGACTAAGTATTTACTAAAAAGATGTAATTTTTAAAAAAAAAATTTCTATAGATTTGAATGATTGTTTTGAATTCTTAAAATTTTGTGCATCTGCAATGTACCTAAGTTAGTAGCGAGCGAAGCAAACCATATAAGATTGCGTAGCAATTTTCGGGGGTTGACGAGCGTTAGCGAGCAGGGGGCGCACCCCACTAGTTAATTCTAAAAGTTTTTATCTGATTGAAAATGTTTGAAAAGAGTTAAAACTATGCGAGATAGTAGAAAAAAAACAAATCATTATAATTTTAATGCTGATGTGACAAAAAAAAAAATGAAGATGGTTGAAATGAAAAGTATCAATGTCATTTTGTGAATAATTTTTCAAATTCTGTGAAACCAGCATCACTACATGTAGCATTTTTTTCTCTTTTATTTTATTTAGATAAGCAATAAAAATGAACGATGTCCCTTAGTTAAGAAAAAGTTAAATTTTTAAAAATTATTATTTATAAAGTTATAATTAATACAATTGTTTCAGAAAAAAAGTAATTTGGGTAACGAAAACGTTATCCAATACTGAAAATATGAAAATTAGCTGCATTGAAATATATATTGTGATATATCGCGATGTATCGATATTTCTGGCGATAGTCTGGTTTGATTATGCATGTATCTTTCTCTCTTCCTCCCATATAACACCAGAGCCAATTGTCCTACGATCCGGAAATTTGGTCAGCGTAGTGCATGGGGGTATTGGAGCCTCAAGTTCTAAATACCGCTCAACACTTTAAAATATTCCGTTAGGAAGAGACCCCGGAAAAAAAATTTCTCATTGATTTAACACTAGGCATTGCTGCGAATTAAACTGCAAATGATAATATTATTTATCTCACGTATTTAAAATAAATTCTATCATTGTGAAGTAGCTGAAATATTAATGTTCTTTTTAAAATAAATCTTTTCATATTATTATACTTTATTTCTTTTTTTACAACAGGTAAACTTTTACGAAAATAAGTTTATTACCAGCATATATACTTCTTTTCAAAATAGTATAAATTATTTATAACTGAAACGCTTTCTCGGTAGGGGCCGTTTCGCGGCCCAGGTGCCCAGTTTATTTAAAGAAAGAAAGAAAGAAAACGCTTTCTCGGTTTGATCGAAAAAAATTGAAGTTTATTTTCATTTTTATTGAAGTATATTTATTTTTTTATTTTTGAAGATTTTTTTCTTAATCAATCTATATAAATTTGAGTGCTTGGTGCAATATGTCCGGTTTCATAAATTGTTAGCGAGAACCAATTGAAATCATGAAAAACAATAGGTTTGTTTAGTTTTTTCAACACAACCACACGAAAAGTAACTGACTTTTGTTATTGCCCCTAGTATATTGTCCTCAGTAAAAATGGCATTTAAAAATATATGCACAGATTTGGTTCTTTCCCGAATCTTTCAATTATAAAAGTATGAAAAACACTTGTCACTAATAAAGTGAGAACTTTCTACCTGTGTCGGACCTTGATGTAAAAACCAACTAAATTCAACATTTTTCACTATAGACAATATAGCTGCTTCAATTGAATCAAGAACCGAGTATAAATATACTATCGTCTTTTCATGCATGGTAAAAAGTCTGAGATAGGTCCTATCAACCAATTGTCTTATTTCATTTTGACAACTGTGATTAGCAATTTGTTAATCTGAACATACCCAGTTTCTTGAGTCAAGTATCCAATCATTTTTACTTTTACTAACTTTGCCAACTTTTTCGTACTCCCAATAATGAATCTAAATATTTTTATAATCCTACTTTTCAAATTATATAGAAAATCTTCTTTCCATTTTCAGGCTTTCTGTTATAAATCTGGAGGAATTCGACAGATGCGGTCCTTCCTACATGTCAATCATAGGAAGAAATTATTACCTGGGAGCATCAGGACAAAGAGAAACATTCAATGACAACAAAAGAGCTTTTAGAAAGTAACATTTTTTTATTAGTATTCATCAACATTATTATTATTATTATTATTATTATTATAAATCACTGTTCTCTAGAGATAACTGGAGTGCTAATACGGAACAGCCTGAACAGTAAAGAGAAGCCCGCCAAATTCACTAACTCACTCCGAGCATTAATGTTAAAAAATGATTTTAAAATTGCTGAATCGTTTCAATTTATAAGGGGGAGAAAACAGGTTTTTAGGTTTTTTATCTTTATTTATTGTATATTCTTTCTATTTATTGGCTACATTTCTGTTATTTTTATCGCCAAGAATCACGGGCGTACCTGCCTTAAATTGACATTCAAAGATCGATAGTGCTATATTTCCGTATACCTTGGCTTCTTCTTATCCCAGTTCTTTGCCAAAAAGATTTTCAATCTTAGAACATTCCAGATACCTAGTTGAGATCAGTGCGATAAAGTAATATTATTAGAAACTATTGCCATTATACTTATTATGAACTATTATTTACTACATGCTTTTAACGTAGCTGGTTATCGTTGGTTTTCAAAAATTTCTAAAAGCTAGTTAACGAAGTTTAGTTAATGGTAATGATGAATCAAACTAAATAAATTAAATAAAACAAAAAAAACTCTTTATGCTAACCATTAAGAAAATTTTTCACATTAATTCAAGTAAAGTATTTTATACTAAAATAGAAAGTTCGAAATAAATCGAAAAGGTAATTCTAGAAGTATGATTTTTAAAACTAAAGCGTATTGTTATAACTACCACTATTTTTAATATTTTTAAAAATTTTTACTTTTAGTAAGACTAAGGCCACTTGTCGTTGGTATCTATAATGCGCATACTACAGTATATTTGTTTAAATAATAATAACAGTATATAACCTATTTATTCTAAAATAGTAACGTATTAAGAATATTTCTCCTGAAATTTGTACTCTCAAGCATTCAGAAGCACCAATAAAAGCTAAACTTCTGACACTGATCAAAGGTACAACAGGCTGATTTTATTTTTGTTAAACTTAGCAAAAAATATTTTTTTTTAAAAAGTGTTAAATCTTTTAAAGAGTGACATTTAGGTACCTTTGATTTTTTCTTAACTATAAGGTATTATTTTCCAGTCAAATTGATGAGAAAAAATAACTCTACAACGGGAAAAAGCTTCAGATCAGGCCTGGAAAACTTTATATATTCCACAACTCAGCAGATTTGTACCTGTTATTACAGAGGTAGTAACTACGTATATTAAAAAAATAATTTTTATATAAGAAAGCGAAAGTATTTTCACGGGTCTGAAGTAGTACATACGACAAAGATTCTGTAAATTATTATACGAAAAAAAGCTTTCACAGTACTCCCAGCATATTATTTGAATTTCAAACCAATTCAATTTTATGTCAGATTAGCATTTGATTAAATAATATTTCTTATAGAATCAAAATTATTCCCAAAGCTCTTCGAGATGTATCCAAATATTGCACAAAAGTCAGCATCTTGGGTACAGAAATAGATTACCCAATAGGCTTCTCTCCTGTTGGTCTTCTGAAGTTAGCTCATCCTGACGGTGATTTGGCACTGGTAACAGGTAATAAAATCCTATAATATGAAAATTTCTTCGCCTAGTATTTGTTTCATCTTTAAGCTTTAGTTAAAAGCTACAATATTCAAAATTATTGAATATTATCAACAAAAACAACTCGAATTGTTGCAAAGGGTTTAAATTTCTATGAAATTTTTAAGTACATTTTCCCATCTTATTAGTTTAGAGACGTTCTCTCTAAACTAATTCTCTTTTGGCATAAATTTAAAAATAAATATTTAGTGGTGTATAAATCATTATTGAAAAAATATAAACTGTAAAACTTTCAGGGAATCCAGCTGCTGAAAATGAAATTACTCCAGTCAAATTTTGCTAAATATATCTAGGCAAACATTCACTTTTAATTAAATAAATTCATTTAATTTAAAAATACTATTAACAAATATAATGTTTTAAAATAAAATACGATTTTTTAACTAAAACTAAGTACAATATTATCTATTTCACTTTTGCCTTTACATAAAGTTTTAATTGCCAGGTCTAAAGAACTGGAGCACTATCGTGATAATGAGTAGCTATGCCACGGATACCATTGAAGATGTTGCTGAAAGAGCAAGAGGATCCTCTCTGCAACTATGGATGCAGACTTACATCTTTAAGAATTTCACCACTACAATGGACATTGTAAACCGAGCTGAAAAGAATGGTTTCAGAGCATTAGTTGTCAGTGCAGATACAAATGCCAGTCCTACAGAATCATGTGGTGCTAGGAATGGCTTGGTGCTTCCACCGGGAGTCGAGTATTCAAAAAAAAAAATTTTTAATTTACAGATTAATTTATATGCAGAAGTGCACTCAGTGCACAAAAATTATTTGATTATCAAAAAAATCAAAAACACTCTGAATAACTTTCACACTTATGAATAAGTTTCCTGGAATTTAAATTGATTTAAATATAATGGTACGAAGAAAATATCTTAAATATTCTAAATAATTAGTTCAAACGATATTTCAAAAGTAAAAATAAGACACAAAAACGTATTTTCACTAGATCTACAAGCCCCTTTTTCTATGATTGCGGAATTTCGATTTTCGAAGTAGTTTGAAAGGAACTAGGAAAGGAACTTCTTGCTAAAGGAACTAGGAGTAGTTTGAAAATGATAGTCCTAAGAATTGAGTCAATAAAAAATTGTTATTCAACCCCGTATTGGTAATCTGCTTTTCGCAAATTCTTCCTTTTCTCAGGGAAGATTTATTATGCCAATACAAAAAATATGTATATTAAATAATAATATTTAAAGATTATTAAATGTAAAGCATATACTCAATCGTACATCTCTTCACGGCCTTTTGGGTGAGATCAAAGTGTACATTAAATTATGAGAAGATAATACACCATTAGTCCTCGTTTCTTTAGAAAGAAATTAATCATATCTCAGACTATATTTTTAAATTCCTGTGTTCCAGATCCCGAACATATTTGAAACTGTGATGGTACATAAAGAATCCACATAGGAGCGCTGTAGTTAATAGCAATACATCGAGTAACAACATTAATTTTGATAAAGTAATGATTTCCCCGCAGAGGCTTGTTGTGGGTCAAAGGGGTTATAGCGATGATGGCTGTATGGCCAGCATTGCGCACCGGCAGCCTTTTCTTCCCAAAAAAGCCAGTATCCATCGTTTGAAGCTAGGTGGGCAACAACACGTCTCCAGAGATTTAACCGCAGTTCTTAACAGTGAGGCTGATTTTTGACAGTTTTTAACAGTGACACTTTTGATCACTGAGCCATCGCAGGTTAAAAAAAAAAAAAAATGAAACGCTTGACAATTCAGCGTACCATCTTTGCTCAAGCCATCAATTTTATTTTTCTTTGTATTGTTCTAATTTTTGCATATGTACTGTACCAAAGCAAGTACCCTCTAGCATAGAAAGATGTTCTATATAAGGACTATTTGGTCATCTAAATAATTATGATTTTATTATTAATCTTATGGTGTCAAAGGCTCCAGGTCTCTTCCACAATTCAAACCCTAATTATTCTATCGGATAACATTAAAAAAAACTTCCATTCCTTTTTTTTCTTTGAGGATAAACTTCTTGGCAAATGGAAATAATTTTAAAAAGCAATATTTATTTTTATTTTCAATCACATCTACATGAAATTCAATAATAGCCTCATATTGTAATAGATATTGTTTTTTTAGAAATTTTACATACACTTTTATCTCACAGGGTGATTAATGTTGGTAAAAATTATAAAACTGCTATAGCTTCAAATGCAACATTCAATGACATTGCATACATCAGAAGTAGGACAAGACTGCCAATTGTTGCTAAAGGAATTTTGTCAGGTGTGACATCTTTAAAATGTATTTTCTAACATAAAAAACATATTCTGATGCATATTTTTTATGATAATAAGAAATCAGTTATACTTATACTCTTTGTAAATAGAATCGGAGTTTCAAAGTACAGTGAAGGTACGCAACTACCTCCTTCTCCTTTACGTTGCCATGGTTTCGTCAAATTCTACTTTTTCCACACGCAAATTTAGTCCAACTTCTTACTAAAACATGCTACAGTGATGAAAAGACAAGATTTGTGGAAGCCATGGTAACAGAAGGGGGAGAATTTGGGGGAAGCCTTGTAACCTTGAAACATCTATTCTATTTACAAATATAACTTCCGAAAATACGTTTGAAGAACAAGTAGAAAGAAAGGTTTATGTGCATTATTTTACAAAAATAGCAATAGGATCGCCATTTATTGCAGTAAATTTTGACAAATCTATAATGTTAAAAATTGGTTCTCTTTGAAAGTACTTACACAGTGCTGGAGAAAAACGGCTCTTGTCTGTCTTGAAATTCTTTTTTTCCCTCGAAGTCAGCTTTCATGGACATAAACCAGTCTTCCCCCTTGATCTTCATTTTCCCTTCTTAAAATTTACAATAGTATCAAGTGAAACATTTTTATACTGTAGCGAGTGATGCAATCAGAGCCATCCAGGCGGGTGCTTCTGCAATATTGGTGTCAAATCATGGAGGTAGACAAATGGATTATTCTCCTGCCACGGTAAGAAATAAATACATTTGCTGAAATTGTATCTAGCAAATGATAATTTATTTATTAAAAACTGACATAAATTTAAGGCGGAACAACACAGTAGAAGCCTGTAAAACATGAAGTATTTTTTTAATAAATTATGCAACGATTAAACTGAATTTTATTCATTTTTTTTTTAAAATCTTATTCTGTTCATTTCAATCGTCATTTTATCAGTTACAAATATAAAAATTTTAGAAAAAAAAAACCATCGTTATATAATAGTACGTGTATAAATTATTTTTTTAAAATATCCATTACTTGCTGTACTTAAAGTCCTAGATTATCCAGTAAAGTAGCGTCACTATTTTCCTTGTGACCTTGGTGCCACTTTCAATTTTGATTGGCTGTCGCCGATTGAACAGTCGCCATTTCGTTCAGTGGTTTGAACGGTGAAGTATCATTGCACTCGATCCATTATTTCTATTTTCGCTTTTCTTTTTACTTTATTTGTTTCATACTTTTAAATTAATTATGACCGGTTATTGCGCATTTGGGTGCTCTAATAAGTCAAAATTAGGCTTTAAATTATATCGCTTTCCTGTTGGAGACCGCAATAAAGAACGACGGAAAGTATGACTGCATAGAATCGGCAGAGATAAATAGATTCCAAACGATACTAAGTACAATAAAATTTTATGTTCTAAAAAATTGATTGTCCCGTTATATTTTAAATTGCTCCTCATTTTGCTTACTTATGTGGAATTTAGCAGTTTTAGTTTTTAAGAAATGTCTCTAGAAATGTGGTGGTGGTGTAAATTAACTTAGGTAGTATGTAGATTAAGTCAAACTAACTACGGTGAAAAACAAAAATTCTATACAAGTTGAAAACAAACACGAAAATAAATTCGGATAAAAATAATTGCAAGTACAGAGAAACAAAGAAAAGAGTTCTGCTGTAAACACGTGTTTGCCGAATTTGCTACTGCCAGCGTTTCAAACAATGTGATTATGCATCCATTTTATTAATGCTGCAGATTATGAAATAAAAAGGTTCATGGTAATAAAATTATAAGGCACATCTTCAAATTATTCAGAGAAGCGTTTTTTGAAAGAAAAAAAAAGACCACAATTTCCCTGTAAGTGAGAGTTTTTTCTCTACATTGTGCTGTTATCAAGTGGTAATTCTTGAAACTGTAAAAGTACCCATCTTGAAACAATACAAAAGAAGAAGTTCGATGTTAAAATATTACATTTAGATTACCTTCTAACTACTTTTCCTTAACTTAATTTCCTAACTACATTTCCTTTACCTTCTAACTACATTTCTAACTACATTTCCTTACAAACCTAGTTCAATACTATAGTTGTAAGAACAATTACAACTGTAATTGTTATAGCAATAAATCGTTATTGAAAGCTTTATGAAAATTAAAACTTTTCCTTAAGATGAAGATTTATATAAAAATTCAGAGAACAGAAAATTACGCAAAGGAAAAACAGTATCTCCAGGAAAAATTCAGAAAAAGAACATTATGTATGCTCTCTTCAATTCGATTTTTTTTTTCAAGAAAAAGGAGGAAAAACAAATATTTCTAAAACATGGCTTTGCATAATTTTTTAAGTTTTACCGCATATTCAACATAGATTAGCTAAGAGCTGAATAAATTAAAAATTAATTCACACAGTTTTTATTATTGAACTATACACCTAGTTAGTCAGTTTAATTAGTTTGCTTTTTTATACATTTATATTTATTACATTTTTTATACATTTATCTGCTATAAAACTTGATAAATATTCTTTTCAATTTGATATACAATATATGAATCATTGTCTTTTGGGCTTTTTTTTCAGATAGATGCTTTACCATTCGTTGTAGACACCGTAAAGGAATATTACCCTCATATTGAAATCTACGTAGATGGAGGCATACGAAATGGTTATGATATTTATAAAGCTCTTGCAAGAGGTGCAAAAATGGTTTTTCTGGGACGACCCTCTATATGGGGTGTAGCATTTAATGTATGAATATCATTTTATTCAATATAAATATCTAATGCTTTCATTATAGAGTGCATGAGGAAAAAAAAGGAAAATTCAAAATAATAAGATAAAACAAATTTGCGATGATCGCATAGTTAAAAAGATTTAGCTTGATTGAAAAATGTTAAGGAATTGGTCTCAGGTTTCTTTTTTCTTTTCTTTTCTGTAGATAAAAAGTATATTTCAATTTTTTAAAACTTTAATTTCATACGGTTAAGTTTAGAATGTAAAGTAGTCACAAAAAATTATATAGAAAATGTAACTGTTAAGTCTCTCAGAATCTACATGAAAACGAGTTATAGAAAATAAAGATTTTCATCTTGATTCCGGAAGGTCTAAGGGGGGTTCGAAAATAAGTTTTATCGGGTGTACAAATTCACAATGAGTCGTAGAGACAGAAAGGCTAAAAATCTAATGAGACATTGAAGATACGGCGTGATTTTATTTTCCCACGTAAAACACAACGCGAACGGGAAAGAAGCTCTTAACCGTTTCGTCTTAAATAATTGTTTGCCTCATAAAAAGCTTTTACTTATGAATTCCGAAGCAATTAAAGATTTTTTTTTTTGTTTAAATTTCTAATGGCAAAAGAAAATGACAAACTCTTACAAGAACACTGAACAAAAAAGGTGAACAACAAGTAAGAGAAAAAAGTCACTATCTCATTAACCAATGTCGCACACTCCACTAGCGCCTCACTTCAGAGTCCCCACGCAGAGCCGAGCATCTCAATAGATGGTTCCTGCCCATAAGTTCATTATTCGAGCATAACGGGCAATTTGGGTCAGCGAAAATGCCGATGCGGCAGAGGTGGTTTGCCAGGCAATCATGGCCCACCGCAAGTCTGAATTCTGCAACAGCTTTATTGCGGGGCTTATCGGCAATACCCTGTTCTAAGCTGTTCCTCCAACTTCTTGAAGAAATACGAGAAGTGAGCAACGCTTTCCAGTTTTGTCTCATAAAATGCACAATAAAATGTCGCAATAAATGCCGCAATGAAAGATATTCAACAGGTTCTCTTACGTTATGAGCTTTGCTTTGTGTACTTATAAAACGGTGGAAAACCCCCTTTGCAAGCTTCAGAACCAGTTTTTACTTATATGCAAAGCAAATGACTAGCTTTTGCAAGGAAAAGATTAAGGTTTTTACTTTAAGCTCGATTAAAAGGTAACTTAGCTTCGTCACAGAACGAAAATTTAACTTGTAGTGTATCTACCACTACCAAAATACAACCCCAAATCCCTAGTATATAAGACATGTTAACTCGATTCTATGTAGGGGTACCTTTTCATAGATGAAAGTTGACATAGCCGATATCTACACTCCCCACATTGGTGACCTTCGGACGTGATGTAAACATGCTTACCTTGACAGAAACTCCCACTTCGATATGAACACGCCTATCTTCGATGGATGGTCTACATTGAACAGTTGACTTGCTACATACCACTGCTACATTATCCACCTCCTCGTGCTGTTGCTACTCAGTCTCGATTACACACAACGTTGGCCTGCATACTCTCGATTGCTAATGGTAACTCAGGAGCGACCACGACTGTGACTCAACACAGCTCTCACAATCAGCACTCAAATGTACGGCGATCATAATACAGCTCTCCCGGCTTCTCACAAAAACAGCAATGAATCAACTAGTGGCATCCGTTCATCGAATTCTATCACAGATATAATTCTGGTGGGGGTACTGTAGTGTATCTACCACTACCAAAATACAATTCCAAATCCCTAGTATATAAGACATGTTAACTCGATTCTATAAAGGGGTACCTTTTCATAGGTGAAAGTTGACATTGCCGATAACTACTCTCCCCACAACTAGTTGTTCGTTACTAAATACGTTGAAACATTTGCAATACCGCTTTATGCACTTCAGAAAATTGTCCAGCAAAAAATTCTGTGCTTTTCATACAGAATAAGCGTTGAGCGGCTTACGTGATTTTAGAATTGCTTCAAAACCGGCTTCTATCAATATTTTTCTTCAAAGCAGAAAACAGATAGAAATCACTGGCTGCGAGAACAGCACTGTATGAGGATGGTCAACGCACCACAAACCAATAGTTGCAATAAATTGTGGCATTGCCATCCATCTCGTGTGTTGATGGTACATGGTTGGCTTTTCACGTTTGGTGAAATTAATTTAATGACTTGAAAACATTTTGGAAAGATTGATTTCTTATTTTCGATTTAAGTTACATCTTTAAAATTAGATATTATCCCTTTGCTAAGAGTGAGTGCTTTTATATAATGTGGACTTAAATTATCGCCTTGAATATTCAATGTTTATAAATGATTGCGGCAATTTTTTTTCTTCTTTTTTTTTTTTTTTTTTTTTTTTGTCATTTTAGGGTTCAAGTGGCATCAATCAAGTAATGGATATTATAACAAGTGAATTTAAGGAAGTTATGACTTTGTCAGGTGACACATTTCTCCTTTATTATGATAGCGAATATCAGATGATTTTTTAGTTTTAAGTTTAATTAAGTTTGAGGCTAATAATCTCGCGAATAATTTTCTACAAATATTGCATTCATTTTTTTGGGTGGAAGATATTAATATGAAACAATGAAAAAAAAAACAAATATTTTGAAGCACATTTTCTTTCGTTTCGTTTTTGTAATAAATAATCATTCAAATTTATTTTTAATTATTGTTTCGCCAAAAACCGGGTAATAGTTCTTAATAGCTTTGACTTCAAACATCTAACTTATTTTACGTCAATTTTCTTATAAACTATTATTATATTTATAAAAGATTTTCTCAACGCATTTTAAATTTTATTTATTTATTTATTTTTTGTTATTGACTAAAGTTAAAGTTATAATCTCGGCTCTTGATTATATTTCTCATTAACATTAATAATTTTGCCAACAACTGAATAAAGTTCAAATTTCTTTAAATATATATAGAAAATTATACTTGCAGTTTTGCTAAAATACTAAGGAGGATCTGAACCGAAACTTCTAAATAATATTTTTATACAATTCCTTTTTTATCCAAAAACACAAAGTATAAAATTATAAATAATACTGTTGCATCGGAGAAATGCTAACAAGATGTCAAATCCTTTTTGCAGTGAAATTAAATTTAAAAAATATAAAAATATGATTATGTTCCTGTGTCAAGTTAAAACTATTCTTATGATATTTGAAGTCAAAACAAAAAATAACCCTACTTCCATAAGCATTTTTGTTCCTTTGGTCAAAATCGGGCAAATCAAACTTAGGTTGGCTTTTCAAAATCGCCTCTTCCGACTTAATTACCTGATTTTGACGAACTTTTCTCCGATGTTCTTATAGTTAAACAATAATAAAAGTTCTCATCTAAGTATTTTCATAGTTAATACTTGGAAAAATATTTATAATAATAATATTTTAGAAAATATATTCTTTGTTACTATTACTATTATGATTTTTGCAGGTCACACTGATCCTAATCAAATTACCAGAGACAGTTTATTGCCTCAATTACCAACATTTTAGAGCCAAAATCAGGAGCCAGTATTGATAATTCCTAAATAAATAAATTCTTCTTTATTTTAAAATCAATAAACTTTCACAAAAAAAATTTGCGTTCGACTTTATTTTATGTATAGAATACTTTATTTTGGTTAGACTTTGCCAATTTCTCTCTTGGGTTTTGTGGTTTTCAACAGCTAAACTGCTGTGTGGACATAAAAAATGAACGTCTCATGGGGAATCGTTAAAAGATATAAAAAATAGAAGCATAATTGTAACCATAGGGGAACGCGAACACAAAATTGTATTAGATTTTTATCTAATATGCTTAGAATACTAACATTATGTACGGTTACAATCATTGCGCTGGATGATTTAAGACAAGTTTTATCTGAATCAAATGGTGTGATTCAGTTGAAACTTAGCTATTAAATGCAGAGCATGTTAAAAAAAAAAATTTCCTTTACCATGAGCAGTTTTGTTGTTAATAATTTTTCAATGACAATATCAAAATACAGCATATATGAGATTACTCTGCGTTTATGGGAAGCCACTAAAATAAGAATCACAAGACCACCCTATTCACCTTATATTAATCGTGTGGCTCACTTTTGTGAGAAGATATTAGGAAGGTTTTCGCACTTTTACGTTAGCTTTTGTGCACTCCAATACGTAAAATTTGAAATAACTGCGCATGTGTTTGTTTCAGATGCTAAGTTTCCTTAAGTTATGTTGGCGTGGTTAACTTTACAAAAACAAAGCTAAAGACACGCAGTTCATAGCTGTTAAATTTTGTCATTTGCTGAAGCCTATCTTCGAACTAAGGACATAGACATGGAATTTGAATTTGAAGAAGTGTATTAAAGAAATTTATAAATGAATTGTGTGATGTGTGATATTACAACAGTTGGTTGATTTAAAAAAAAAAGTAATTTTATTGGTTCTTGTTTAATAGTATGGTTGTCTAATTGTACCAAGTCCGTAAGAAACTAGATGTATTTTCGTTATCTCAAAATTATAAATTATATTTATATTTTAAATTACAAAATTTAGTTGGAAGAAGTTTAATTTCCATAATGTATATATTTCGGTTATAAATACAAAGTTTGTCTGATTTTATTTTAAAGATAAGATATGCTCTATTTTCCCCTTTAAATTGCTTGATGCAAGAAACCTTACTTTCGTACAAGTGTCAATGCCTAAAGCGTTTGAATTACTATTATTACACCTAATTTGGTAATTATTTAACTTCTAATAGTTATGGACTTGGTTGTGCGCAAAAAATTTAAATATCTGCAATATAATCAAAATATAAGAGTGGTTTATTTATATCAAAAAGCGTACTACACAGTAATTTATTGCTTCAAACTGTATATAAGTATTCAGGGCCGTCTTAATAGCATGTCGGGCCCCCGGGCACAGAAATGTTTTGGGTCTCTGTAACATACCACATTGTTTGAAATCGAACTAAAAAAACTTCACATACATGACATAAAGCATTTTTAAACTATGCAATAATTTTAACAAATTTTGATTACCCCGAAAACTCAATGAACATAAAATATTTTTAAACTATGCATAATTAAAAAAAAAAAAAAAAATTGAGCTTCTAATCAATTGCAATATTCAAATGAAAAAATAATTTTCAAAACCATGGAAGTTAGTTAAAATAAGTAATTTTTAAAAAGAGCATAGGGGTATAACAAATAAAGAAAAAAAAATCAAATGGTATAAAATATTTTGTCAAACTTAGCAATTATTAAAATATCTTTCAATGCACATCAGCGATAACTGATTTAAAAGTTGCTGCATCATAGTGCTGAGTAATTCTAAACTCTTTCAATTATTACTTTATTTAGCTAATTTTAAATACTAAACAGAGTTTGTGGTCAAGCGTTTTTAGTGACATTATGACTTAACATAAAACTTGCTCACATAAATTTATTTTGCAAGTGCGTATGAATCTTGCATGCGCAAATTGAACAGTAAGTGAGAGTTGAGTACCTAAAAACTTCATTGGAAAAATAGATGCTGGCTGCGTTTTTAAGTTTTCCTGGTGATAAACTATTCAAATTATTGGTGTTTGCCTGATAAACAGTCACTGTTTGAATCGAAAGACAAAACATTGAAAACGAAAATCAGAAAAACAAAATGCACACTTTATACAATAGAATAAATTTATTTTAAAAAATATATAAGACAATGTTATTTATTATTTTTTTCATACAATAATATTTTCAAGGGCCCCCTGAATGCCTGGGGCCTCCGGGCACTGCCCGAGTGTGCCCATGTGTAAAGACGGTACTGTAAGTATTAACAAAAAGATAAAAATAATAGTTTACTCTCTAATATTTAGACTGTAGATAAAAACAATCCAATTTAAAATATCTCTCTCTCTCATTTTGAATTTATAGTTCTTTAAACATAGCAATGTTAGTAATTGCTTTACATATTTAAAGATATTTTAAAAATATGCAAGGAGAGTATGTTTCAAAAATATATGCCCTCCAGCTGAAAAAATGCTCTAGGCATCTTAAAGCGACTTATTTTTGTGGCTACGGTTAGCGTCGTCCCATTCGCAGTCAAATTATGAAGCTTTTGGATAACTTCGTTATCAAGAAATTTCATTATTCTGATCTTTAAATGTCAATTTACCGCGAGTAATTAATATTTTTTCTTCATCAAAACACCTACACGCTACAGCCCTTATAATCTCGTTTGGACTGCGTTTCCAAACCACTAATTCTTAGTAGTCTATGTGTTCTTCTAAAAATTTATTCCTCTAGTTATCATTTTTTGCATCATTTTGCATAATTAGGGCGAGGAATCGGAAGGCTGTTTTCACTGTCAATGAATGATGAACACTATTTTGCAGTTAGTTAAAATATTGTTATTATTTTTGTTTTAAAAAAAATCACGTGATTTTGAAAGTTTGTTTCAGATTTCACGTGTAGAAGAGTACTCTGAATTAAATGGAAAATAGGAAATTCCATCTAACTGCTGACGCCATTTATTAAATGCACAATAATTAAAATATATTAGAGGGGAAAAAGTAGACATTACACACATAATATATCAAGTGTTTATTTGCATTAAAAATTAAACAAAAAATAGGTTTGACAGATATTTAGCTAACGTGCGAGGATCAATTGAAGAGTAAAGGGCTGTGGCGGCACTAACTTTGAACTTACGTGATCTGGCAACTAAAAAATGTTTCAGTTTAGTTTTTCTGTGAAAAGAAGATATAGATTAGCTTTTGTGTTCTACTGGAGATAACGCCAGCGATCTTTGTCTATAATTGTGTTCTAATATTTCAACGAATGTTATTTACTTGCTAAATGTTATATTAAAGTTGTTAAGTTTTTACTCTCCTTATTTCATTTACTTAAAGCCTTAGTTTCAATTACATAGACTTATATATTTGCTACACTGGTGACAACGGACGTGATGGATGGCGAAAATGGAAACATTTCTAAAACGGAGCCTGCAATGCCAGAACTTTCGCGTGTAGCTGTTAAAGTTCCCCAATTTTGGAAAGAAAATCCTGCAATATGGTTTTCACAGGTGGAATCTCAGTTTATCGCTGCTGGAACTACTCAAGATAGCACAAAATATCATACGATCGTCGCTTCAATCGAGACGGACATTTTATCGCAGGTCAGTGACATTATCACTTCACCTCCAGTTACAAACATGTATGATTCTTTAAAGCAAAGATTGATTGAAATATTCAGTATTTCTGAAGAACGTCGTTTAAAAAAACTCTTACAAGATATCGCATTAGGTGATAGACGACCGTCTGCATTGCTGCGACAAATGCAAGATTTGGCTGGTGATCGTGTTGGCGACGCATTGCTAAAATCATTATGGCTTCAACGACTTCCCACACAAATGCAAGCTATTTTAAGTACGTCATCAGATACTCTTAATAAATTAGCTATAATGGCAGATAAGGTTGCTGATGTTACTTTTTCAAACGAAATCTTCACTGCTAGTTCAGAAACAAAACAAAAAGTGCCAAACGATGGCGATTATTCAAATACTATCGAATCGCTACAAGCTCAGGTGTGTGAATTATATAAAAAACTTGATAAAGTGTTGCGTTTCCGAGGTAGAAGCCCTGATAAAAATATTAATAAACACCGTAATCGCTCCACAAGCAAAAATAGACTTTGCTGGTACCATTATCGTTTTCGGGAAAGAGCTAACAAATGTACCCAACCATGCAGTTTCAAGCAGGAAAACTAGACGGCCATGCGTTACTGGCGGCGAACGCCAACGGCCATGCAAATTGTCGCCTTATAGTTATTGATAGGACATTAGGTCTTAAATTATTAGTAGACACTGGCACTGATATTTCCGTTTTGCCACCTTCTCAGAATGAACGCAATAAGACTCCGTCCATCTTGAAAATCGTTGCTGCTAATGGTTCTCAAATTCCAGTTTATGGAACACGAAAATTGAATCTTGATATTGGACTGCGTCGCATCTTTCCCTGGACATTTACTATTGCTGATGTATCACGACCCATTCTTGGAGCTGATTTTTTATCACATTATGACATTTTAGTGGATCTAAAATCCAAGTCGTTAATTGATAAGCTAACTAATGTAGCGTTTCGCGAAAAAATTTCTTATGAATCAACGCCTAAAATAACTGTGTTGAAAACGTCTGCGGAATTACATTCTTTAATTAGTGAATACCAAGACATTTTCGAGGAGAGAAAACTAGAAAAAAAGACTATACCTCATAATGTCAGTCATGTCATTGAAACAAAGGGTCTTTTTGCAAAGGCGAGAAGACTATCTTCTGATAAATTGGAAGCGGCAAAAGCAGAATTTAATTACCTAGTACAACAAGGAATATGTAACCCATCCAAAAGTTGCTGGTCAAGCCCATTGCACATGGTTAAAAAATCGGATGGTTCTTGGCGACCATGTGGAGACTACCGTGCGTTAAATGCCAATACACTTCCTGACAAGTATCCCATTCGTCATTTACACGATTTTTCTACTAATTTACACGGAAAAACTGTCTTCACAACGCTTGATCTCCGCCGAGCTTATCATCAAGTGCCCATGCGCAAGGAAGACATTACAAAAACTGCCATCATCACCCCATTTGGACTTTTTGAATTTAATTTCATGACTTTTGGGTTGAGAAATGCTGCACAGACGATGCAGCGTTTTGTTGACCAGTTTCTGCAAGGGTTAAACTTCTGTTTTGTCTACATTGACGATATTTTGATTGCCTCGTCCACAATCCAAGAACATCACCTTCATGTCAAGGAAGTTTTCGAGAGTTTGAGACAATATGGCCTCATCGTTAACCTTTCAAAATGCACTTTAGCTGCAGAAAAAGTCAAATTTTTAGATCATCTGGTTGATGAACATGGTATTATGCCATTACCAGACAAAGTTGAAGCAATTTCCACTTATCCAAAGCCAACAACAGTAAGCGAACTCAGACGATTTTTAGGAATTCTAAATTTCTATCGTAAATTCTTGCCGCATGCTGCTCAAAAGCAACTACAATTACATCAAATGCTGGGACGTTGCAAGAAAAATGACAAAACTCCTCTCTCATGGACAACTGAAGCTGAAAACTCATTCCAATCTTGCAGAGCAGAATTAAAAGAAATCTCTTATTTGGCTCATCCAAATTCATCTGCAGTGCTGGCTTTGATGACAGATGCTTCAGATACTGCTGTTGGTGCATGCGTTCATCAGAAAAGTCATCAAGATGCGGAGTGGCAGCCTTTAGGTTTCTTTTCTCGTAAATTGAGTGCTGCAGAAAAAAAGTATAGCGCATATGATCGTGAACTTCTTGCAATTTTTACATCCATAAAATACTTTCGTTACATGTTGGAAGGAACTAATTTTATAGTGTTCACTGATCATAAACCGTTAATTCATGCATTAACTCAAAAATATGACAATCTTTCACCGCGTCAAATTCATCAACTAAATTTCATCAGTGAGTTCACCAATGACATCCGGCACATCAGCGGCTTAAACAACGCAGTTGCTGATGCCTTTTCCAGAATTCAACATATTGCAGTTCCAAGAGACTTAAATTATGCTGAGATTGCTCAAGAACAAATAAATGATCCAGAATTAGAAACCTTACTTAACAGTGAAACTGGTCTGCAGTTGAAAAAGATTAGCATTTCTGATCCGAAAACTTTCCTATATTGTGATACCTCTACTGGGATGATCCGGCCATATATCCCAAAATCACATCGCACTGCAGTTTTCCATTGCTTGCACGATCTGGCTCACCCTGGAATAAAAGCAACAGTCACACTTATAAGTGAGAGAAGGCCGGGATAGCTTGGTCGGTAGGGTGCTGGGCCCATGTCCAAGAGGTCGTGGGTTCGATCCTCGCCGGCCGAAGACTCCCCGTTTAGTAAATGGTGACTGATGCACGTTAAATCTGTCGAGTCTCAAAGTCCTCCATGTTCCCATAACAAATCAATACCTCTGGGGGTACTGATCCAGGAGTTTCCTTGTCTTCTAGATTGGTTCAAAATTACAAGGCAACGGAGTTGAGCATTAGTAGTCGTAAACCCATGAATTTGGGTCGGCTGTTCAACGACGGTTATAAAATAAAATAAGTGAGAGATTCATTTGGCCAAACATTAAAGAAGATGTCTCCCTCTTGACAAAGAGTTGTGTATCATGCCAACGTTCCAAGATCACGAGACATGTGCATTCTCCTCTCTCTAAATTTACTGTTCCCAACAAACGATTCAATCATATAAACATTGATTTGGTAGGTCCACTGCCGTCTTCGCAAGGATTTACCTATTGTTTAACTTGCATAGACAGATTTACTCGTTGGCCTGAAGCAATACCATTAACAGATATAAAAGCCGAAACTGTTGCTCAGGGATTTTACAGTGGATGGATCGCACGTTTTGGAGTACCTTAAACAGTAACAACAGATAGAGGAACCCAATTTACTAGTGAACTTTTTAAATGCTTAGCAAATACTTTTGGCATACACCTGTCACGGACTACATCATATCATCCACAGGCTAATGGCCTCATTGAAAGATGGCACCGTGTTCTTAAATCATCAATTATGTGTCACACATCAGTAAATTGGACTCTCGCCCTACCTTTAGTTCTACTGGGACTGAGAACTGTCTTTCAAAAAGACCTACAATTTTCCACGGCAGAAATGGTCTATGAAGAAAATCTTCATCTTCCAGGTCAATTTTTTTCTGACGAAGAATTGGATGTGACTGATCCTGATTTTATCAAGAAATTAAAAAAACACGTTCAACAGTTAAAACCAAAGCAAACAGCTTACCATTCTTCTCCATCTATATTTGTTTTCCAAGACCTAGATACATGCTCTCATGTCTTTTTACGTGTTGATGCTATGAGACCTTCATTAGCAACGCCTTATACAGGTCCTTATAAAGTAATTTCTCGAAATGACAAAAATTTCACAAAAATTTTACAAAAATTTCTTAAATAATAAAAAGTTTACGGTAAGCATCGATAGACTTAAACCTGCTCATCTACTAACTGATCAAGATACTTCCCACCCTCTATCAACACAACCAGAACCTGCATCTAAAGAGACATCTCCGCCACAAAAGCAAATTGTAAATGAAATTCCTCCAGATCAAAACAACTGGGACTCGCTCTGGAAGACGAGTTCACTTCCCCGCCAAATATGCACAGTTTTCTACATAAAATTTTGTTTAAAATTTTTTTTCAGGAAGGGGGATTGTGTGGCGGCACTGACTTTGAACTTTCGTGATCTGGCAACTAAAAAATGTTTCAGTTTAGTTTTTCTGTGAAAAGAAGATATAGTTTAGCTTTTGTGTTCTACTGGAGATAACGTCAGCGATCTTTGTCTATAATTGTGTTCTAATATTTCAACGAATGTTATTTACTTGTTAAATGTTATATTAAAGTTGTTAAGTTTTTACTCTCCTTATTTCATTTACTTAAAGCCTTAGTTTCAATTACATAGACTTACATATTTGCTAAAGGGCTATTTGATTTTCATATAGACATGAATATCAGTTGGATAATAAAGTAGCACAGGTGTACATAGATAATTTAAAAATAGTAATAATCGTCATTGGAATTCCTTTATCATAAATGAAACCCGCATTAAGCTAAATCATTTAGAAAGAAGAAATTGTTTCTAAAGCCAAACAATCTGTTTGAGTATGCCAATCTCCAAAGAAATGGAACGGATGTTAACATAAAATTTCGAAATATCCCTACTTAGAAGTATTTTAGAAGACAGACTGGATTTCTTCTTTAATTCAACAATAAAAAATAAATAAATAAATAAAATAAATAAAAAAGAGTCAGGAAAAAAAAAAAAAAAAAAGAAGACTCGTGGAAGGATGGGCTAAAGGTGGTGCAGAGCAGTATTCTCTACTTATGGCAACACTTCGCATACTTTCACCTTTATCGTGTGGAGAGTCATAGTAGAAGAAAGTACTTTAGTTTCTGTCTTTATTTTCAAATAGATAAAGTTAGAAAACTATATGGAACTGAGTGCTACTTTGACCATAGATCTAAAAGAAAACTTCGTGGAAATTTCAGAATATATTTTAGACAAGTAAATACGAAAAATATTAAGAAATTAAGTAAGGGGAAAATATCGAAGTACATTCAACTGAAAAAAGGAGGAGAGAGAAGTGGAGGGTCAAGACATGGAATTGGTCTTCTCCCAGATGGCACATTCGAGCGTTGTGATTGCGAATAAATAATGGAATTCGTTACCTATTTTAGTGACCTCTGCCGGAGTGATTGCAAAAAAAGAATCGCTTATACGGTGCACATGCGGAGTTAGTAATCGGTACGAGATTGTTAGCAATCTTTATTGGAAAAGATTTGGATATCTTATTTCTAAGCTGGCAACGGTTCTCACGTCCTATTTGATCCTGAGCTTTTGCTGATTGTCTGTCTGGTTTCATTTTTCAAAATTTAATAATTAAATAATGTTCTCCACTTTGACTAAAGCTGCTCCTGCTTGCAGTTTATTAACCCGAAGTTTTTCATCGTCAGCACAGGTATTATTACTCTAATAATTCCATTTTATGAAACATTTATTGAAAGACACATCGCCGGTGTGTGCATTTCTTAAGTGTATCTTGAAGTGCAATATTATTTTTTGATTGATATATTGAAAGATTGTTTACTTTGCAATCCATATTCAAATTAATCTTACATTTTTAAAAACTTTGCAGTTGGAGTTGTGGATGCTCCATATTTTATGTTTTTCAGACTGAGAGAAAGTCTTTAATGGTCATCTTAATAATCAATCTTCTTCAAATTTTCAAAATAATTTCATTTTCCCCCAATATTATTATTATTACAGCTAATTTTAAGGTTTTATTTATTTCAAGTGGAAAATTTTTTTAAAGCTGTTCCCTCCGTTTTGAAAAATCACCCCTGTAGTAACTACTAAGTTTAGAACATACTTTGTACGAATCGATTGAATCCTTTCTTAATAATTATCACCCGTATTGTAATAATTACAAATTAATTAAAAGTATCTGCTTTTTCCAAGTTAACAGGAATCCCAATTACCTGAGGTTACCCCTTTAAAAGTATGCCTGGTGATTCCCAACATTGAATTCTTTTAAAATGCATTGATTTAAATCAATATTTAAATAGGCTGATTTTATTTATAAATCCCTAATATCCTGCATGAAAAAAATGATTTATTTAGTTACTCATAATATGCTTTTTGTTGTATTAAATAAAATTAATAATAATATTACATTGATATGATTGATAATATAAGTTATAATCATGATAATGTGAAAAATATAAAAAAATGTTAATTTTTCTGATGATTGAAGTAAAACAGTTGCTTTGGAATAACTATGGAAGGACAATTTGTTGTGTTAATGTTCTTTTAACATTTTTGAGTTGTTATAAGCATAAGTACCAGTGTTCTACCTAAGCGTTTTTAGAAGGGTGATCCGCCCTGTCTGGTCTTTAATCCCTAGAAAGTGCCCTCTTTGTCCTTTTAAAAAAAACTACCTTTTTATTTATATCCCATTTTAAAAGAAAATTGATTCACTGTTTAAATAATTACACACTGGTGAAATTATCTGTGTTTTATAAGTTAATTCTGATTGCAAATATTTTCTTTACTAGGATTATTCTCAACTCCTTAAATTTTTATAAGTATTTCTTTTTCAGGGTAAATATTAATAAATTTTTTAATCAGCTTTTTTTTTAAATGCATCTATAAATGTTTATTTTCTCATAATTTTCAGTTTAAATTATATAAAAATCTTTAAAGCTGTTTATCAATTAATACAATTTTTTAGTTTATTTAAATAAAAACATTTATGTCCAGAGATTATTTCTGTGCATACCTATTTCTTCTTTCAAAAATTAGTAAATTTAAAAAAAAAATTGGTATTCAGCTGAAAAGATTTTCTTCTATAGTTAATACTGAAAATTATTAAAAAATGAATATTTAAAGGTATTTTTTTTTTTAAAAAAAAGGGAGTATTTATCAAAAAAATTTTAAAACTTAAAATGACTTACAAAATTATATTTGTTATCACATTCAGAAGGATATTTTTATGAGCTATTTTTCAGTTTTATGTTATAGGATTCATTTGAAATTTTATCTTTTTAATTTCAGAGGAATGCCAAAGTTGCTGTTCTTGGAGCCAGCGGTGGCATTGGCCAGCCCATGTCTTTGCTTATTAAACAAAGTCCCTTAGTTTCTCATTTATCATTGTATGATATTGCTCATACACCAGGTGTTGCTGCAGATTTAAGTCACATAAATTCCAGGGCTAAGGTTACAGGCCATATGGGACCAGATCAATTAGCGGTATGTAATCTGCATATTGGTAGTTTTTTTAAATGTTCAAAAGTTCTATTTAGTAAAATTGATTAAAAATTAATTAAAAACACTTCTATACCACAATTCTAATTGTGATTAATTATTTTTTCAATATTTTTCTTGAGAAAGGTCAATTAAACATTAGTATATTAAATTAGAAAACTACCAATTAATGTTATAAATTTATTTTATTTAACATCAACGTAGATTTATTCCATGCAAAAATCATATTAAAATTCATAGTGAAATTTTTAAAAATTATTAAAAGCTCAATATATAAGGATAAAAACTGCTCCCTATTTTAATTGTAATATGTCTCCAACAAGTAAAATTACTTTTCATTCATTTCTTCTTATTAGTAGTCTATCTCTATTCTTTAGATTAATTTGTTTTTCGAATGAAAATGATTATTTTACAAATCTAAGATAATTGTCTGTTTAATTACAATTAATCCATTAACAGAATGTTGTTACATAAGGGTACCTACAATGATTATATGTTTTGAAATCAAAATTCAAAATATTCAATGTATCTGTTGGAAATGTTTGTATTTCAAAAAAGATAACCAATAATTAATGAGGAGCCATTATAGGAGTTGACAAGCAGATCAAATAGGGAGCATAGCCTCCTAATTTATTAAGCTACTACTTTCTTTTTTTTTAATGCAGTGAAGGGGCATTTTATTTTCGGTTCTATTCACAGTATAGAAAAATAGTTCAAAAATATTTTGGCAATGTTATAATTTTTTTTAAGTTACACTATGGGTTACATTTTAAAATTTAACTATATTTTATTAATTGATTTATGAGTTATAATCCCAGAAGTTGATAATTAATTAAGTAATGTTATTTTTTAATAAACTAATAGTGTTAAGTTTGATGTGCCATTCATAATGATTATATTTAAATTGTAATTATGATGTATGCATTTAATTAAACGAAAACTAATTTTATTCTCAATCTCCCTTTAATCAGACAAAAACAAAAATAATTTCTAGACTTGTAAAAAAAAAAAAAAAAAAAAAGACTTAAATTGCATGTAATCTATCTTTGACTGGAATTTTTATTTCATTTTTCTCTTTTAAGCAAAAGATTTTCATTTCATTTTCAGCTTACAGCTGCTATTCAATATTTTTCATCTCTTATACTTTCAGTACGCATGTGTTATACTAGAGCTAAGTTTTTGTATAATTTTTTTGTATTTTTTTTTATTCATTTTTTATTATTATTTTTATTAAAGAGAACTAATGTAGTGTTTTGAAACTTGTAGGCAAAAATTGAAGGGATGTTAGATAACATCTAACAGTGTTCTTTGAAGGACGACCCGCTGTGCCTGCCCGTTGATGCTCCCTTTTTGTAAAAATTAGCCTTTTGTAACATCCCCTAAAAACACTTTTTTTATTCACATTACAATTTTTTAAAAATTAATTCACTGTTTAAATAATAATTACACACTGGTAAAATTATCTGAGTTTGTGTTTTCTTTTGATTACTATTACAAATTTTTATTTTGTTAGTATTACTCTCAACTGGTTACATTTTTATAAGTTTCTCTTTTTTTTTTTTTTTTTTTTTTTTTTTTTAAGAAAAGAATACACCTTTAAATGTTTATTGTCTCATTTTTAGTTTGAATTGTAGAAAAAAAGCAAAAGCTTTCAAATTTTTTATCATTTAATTATTTTTTAAAAATCATCATATAATCTTTTCATTTTTTTATAAACTTCAAACTTTTCTCTTATTTTGATAATGAGTGAGTATTACTTTTTGCACAAAATAGTAGTATAAGAGGGTATTTTATAAATTTTTGGGGTGGTAAGTGAGACGAAACTCAAAATTTCCGTTTATGTGAGAAACATCCTGCCCTTTTTTATTCCTAGGGAGAACTCTGCATCTAAACAAACAATTTTACGATAATGCATGGGCAGAAAGCAAGCTGCAAACCACTCAGTGGTACTGAATTAATTGGAAATAAATTAAATGATGTGCACCACTTGCAACGTTACAGGTATTAGGAACTCTTGCATTACCACAATTATTAGCAATTACTATCATTTTCCCTTCATGCTATTAATTTAATTCCAGTATACATTTGGTGTCTCATGTGACAGCAACAGATACTTTCAAGTGGTTCACTGTTCGCTCTCCGCCATTTTTTGTATGGTGAAAATAGTTTACTTAGAGGTCTTCTATACCCCTTACATTTTTGCCCCTGCGTTTATATCACATCTGTTATTTGTGTTTATTCTTATTTTGTTTTATATTTATTTGTTTTTGTTTCTGTAAGAAAAGTTAACTTCTTGAATGTTTAAGCTCTAAGAGTTGTAAATCTTATTTTGTGAGAAAAGACACTGATTTTTTCCAAAATGATATAACTGAATTAGGAGTTATTATTGTCTCCTTATTGTTTCAAACCTAACCTTTTAATTGTGGAAATAATTTGTCAAAGTGCCATACTCAATTACAAATTTTTTTCTTCTTTATATTAAAAATGAATTTATTTTTTAAAAATTTTTCTTTTAGGCATGTTTAGATAAATGTGACGTTGTAGTGATACCTGCTGGAGTTCCACGAAAACCTGGAATGACACGTGATGATTTATTCAATACAAATGCGTCTATAGTACGAGATTTGGCTGATGCTTGTGCTAAAGTATGTCCTAAAGCAATGATCTGCATCATTGCCAACCCTGTAAGTATATACTACTTATTTTAAAGTTTACATTATTGAGTATTCAAAATTTATTATTTTATTTCTAGTTCTAAAACTTATTTTGTTTGACTACTTTACAGCTATAAGTTAATGATGTGCTGTTTATTTATGTCATTGCTTAGTTATTAAAAATTGCTGTGTATGCTTTTAATTATATTTGTATCCCAATGCTGTAAGTAACTGTATTGGGTACATACCGTATATTCCGGCGCATAACGCGCCCCGGCGTATAACGCGCACCCGTAATTTCTAATACTTTTTTTAAATTTTAAGATATACTCTTCGTATAACGCTCACGAAAATTAGGATTGTACATGTGCAATATTTCGTCTTTCAAGATCGTAAATAAAAAGTTTTTTTCCCTATCTTTTGCAAAAATAAAAGAACTGAATTTGACATGTATGTGAGGGTAGAGTTGAAAGAGTAATAATGTGATTCTGAGAAAAGAGATGTAGTCGTATTCAGCAGTGCAGGTGTGTGGAAGAATGTTGTTCCCCACATTCTAGAAGTAAGGGGGGGAGGGGTATCTGGAATGCTGTCTATTGTGTATGTCTCAAAAGCATACCACGAATCAGGAGACAAAACGTAATTCCTCTTCGGCCAATCGCACCATTTGATGTCCTGCCTTTGAAAAGTAAACATTGTAAACTTCAAGAAATCAGCGTAGTTTTTAGTAGTAGACATGGCTCCTATCAAACGAAGCAAACACAGCGCTGGATTTAAATGCAAAGTAATTCAGTTTGCGAAAGAAAGTGGAAATCGGGCTGCGGCGAGACATTTTGGTATTGGGGAAAGCTCGGTGCGTGAATGGAAGAAAAATGAACAAAAAATAATGGATATGCCTAAGGATAAGTGTGCATTGCGTACAGGACTAGCAAAATGGCCGGTGTTAGAGGAAAATGTAGAAAACTGGATTTTGGAAAATTGGCAAAATGGCTTGATTGTAACAAGAAACTGTGTTCGCTTGTTTGCTCTAAAATGGGCAAAGATTAATCCACACGAGAGTGAAAACTTCAAGGCTACTGTGAGTTGGTGTAGCCGATTTATGGCTCGAAAAAATTTAGTTCTACGTGAAAAAACCAAAGTATCACAAAAACTACCAAAAGACTTGGATAGTAAATTGTTAAGTTTTCAAAAATATATTATAGAACTGCGAAAAAAAAAGGAATATTTACTTTCGCAAATAGGAAATATGGATGAGACCCCAGTCATGTTTGACATGATCGGTAATAAAACAATTGATTTAAAGGGAGTAAAATCTGTCAACGTAACAACAACGGGACATGAGAAATCTCATTTAACCGTAGCCCTTTCTTGCTTAGCGGATGGAACGAAACTAAAACCAATGGTTATTTTTAAGAGAAAAACTTTTCCCAAATGTAATTTTCCAAACGGTATTTTTGTTCATGTCCACGAAAAAGGCTGGATGGACGAAAATGGTGTTAAATTGTGGGTAAAAAATGTCTGGCAAATCCGTCCTGGTTGCGTAAGAAAACCAGAAAGCCTTAGCCTTTTAGTGTGGGACATGTTTAGGTCCCACCTTACAGATAATACAAAAAATTTTTTGAAAGAATGTAACACCGATATGGCAGTTATTCCGGGTGGATTGACACCATTAGTTCAGCCATTAGACGTCTGCTTAAACAAACCATTTAAAGCCAATTTAAAAAAACAGTGGAACACTTGGATGTTGGAGGGCAGAAAACCTTTACGAAAGGAGGACATATGCGTCATGCAAGTTTGGAAACAGTGTGCGAATGGATATTAAAAGCATGGGATGAAATTAAGCCTGAGATTGTTAGAAAATCATTCAAAAAATGCAGCATTTCAAATAATCTGGACGGATCAGAAGATGACTGTTTATTTATGGATGAGGGTAACACAGGTGATGAAGACGAAACAGATTGTGATGACGTGCCTGAAGAAATAACGGAAGACGAATATAATGAACTATTTATGTAATAACGAAAATGAATAAAGTATATAGGTAAAGGTATGTTATTTCTTTAAAATAAAGTTTTTTTCTATATTAAATTTTTTTTAATCAATAATTTTTTATATTCGGTGTATACCGCGCATCCGTAAATTCCAATATTATTTTTTGTATTAAAAGTGCGCGTTATACGCCGGAATATACGGTACGTATTAACGCAACCAGGCCAAAATTCGCATAAATCGCCAAATTTTGCGACCCTACTTACGGCAACCCTAAGTGATTTATATTATTTTTCTTCACACATCTTGAATAAATGGCACTTGACCAGCACTGTGGCACTTGTGGCAGTGGCACTTGACCTTAAAAAAACATCTGTGTAGGATAAACCGGGCAAATGTATACCGGGCAGTGGCACTTGACCTTAAAAAAACATCAGTGTAGGGTATACCGGGCAGTTGCACTTGACCTTAAAAAAACATCAGTGTAGGATATACCGGGCAGTGGCACTTGACATTAAAAACATCAGTGTATGATAAACCGGGCAAATGTATACCGGGCAGTGGCACTTGAACTTAAAAAAACATCAGTGCAAATCGCATACATACAAAAAACATAACATACAAATCGCGCCAACCTGGTTGCGATAATACGTAAGAACCCTGTATTGTTACTATGGTATCCATCTGTCATATGTCAAATAAAACAATGTCGTGTGAAATTTAGGTCACATGTCATCATATGACACTTTCTTGAATTTTTAAAAGAAATTTTTTTTTTAACTCCTTAAGGTTTACAGGATAAATAGGTCATGTAACTTTGAAATTTATCTTAACTTACAGGGTGCGTAGCGTTTTTAAAAGATGCTTATTTTTGATTTTCTTTTCTTAAAAGCCCTTAAAGGTGCTTTTTTCATTGAGTGTTTTTAAAAAGTGCTTAATTTTCCCTTTTCCAAATTGAGATTTTTTCTTTACCATATTGATTTTTGCTACAAATTATGCGGAAAGACACTGTTCACATTGTTCTATTCAACGTTTTCACAATTAATTCAACCCCTATCTATTTCGGCGCATCGTCAGACCGTAGCTTATGAAAACAATTTACATGATTCAAAAATTTTGACAATTGTCAAAAACAAGACCAAGAGATTTTTTTATTTTTTTTGTTGACGTGACTGTTAGAACCAGAAAAAATCGTCAATTGTCAAAAACTTGCAAACCCTGCCTAATTATGATATTCTTCTTAAGTGCTTAAAAATATTATTAGAGTGCTTGAAAAGTGCTTATTTTTTGTTGAATTATTTGGCTACGCACCCTGACTTAGTTTATGACTTCACAATTTTATTGCTGTTTTATATAATAATGTACTTTAAAATGCCCTTTATTTTAATGTTATGAATAGCTGGTAGTAATTTTATTATCAACAATGTACCTTAGATCAAGGGGGGGGGGGAATCAAAAGATCATATGCATACCTATTGCTGATCCTCTCACAGACTCATCTGAATTTAAAGATAAATTTGAGTGACGAGGAATGTGTAATATAAAGAAAGATAATTCTAAAAGCATTTGCGTGCTTACAGCTATCTCTAAAAATTTTCGATTGCATTTTTATTGTGCTAAGAATTTGAGAAGTTACTACTGTAAAATTTTTCAACTATAATAATAGGATAATTGACTTTTAAATCATAAGTTTTCATGTATATTTTTTTAACTGTTAGTTGCTAAACCAGTTTAGTCTATTAATTATATAATTTAGAAAGTTTTTCTTTTTACACATGCAGGTTGTTTTCTTTTTCCAGCTATGATAGAAGAAATAAAAATGATAAACCTTTAAATTTTCAATTCTTTATAAGTAATCTATGGCTTTTATCATGACTCTCCATTTTATCCTATTGAAGGCTAAGTCCTTTATTTAACTCATAATAGTTCTGCATCATGCCATTTTAGGTCCAGCCCATCTCCTGTTTTACTTTAAGTTTTTTCGGTTTTCCGATAATGTATTCAATCGATTGCCCTTTACTTTCTCTGGTTTCTAATTCTATTGATTTCTGTTTGCTGATTTTGAATAATTCATTGTTAGATAGTTTGAGAAGCCATTTTATATGAGGAATTTGTGTGATACATTTATTGATAAAAACTTGTTTTCAAGTTATACCATGTTTCTGATCCGTATTAAATTATTGATTTAATATTTGAGTTAAATATTTTTTATTCATTTGCTATAGTCCTGCATGACAAAATTTATTTAGAATAGTAAAAGCAATGGGTGTGTTATTCAGCTGCTTGTTCGTGATATCTTGATCCGTACGTCTTGAACTGTTTTAGAATTTATGTTCCACCGATACACTTAATTGTCTTAGATTTTTTCTTTGCTCTATCACAATTACAACCTAAATAAATATTGTTCTAATGAAGAAACTAGTCAGGTTTTTAATGGTCTTTATGTTACAAATAAGATCATCAGTGCATTCATCTAGTTCTTGCAATACTTAACCTATTTTTTGTGTAGCTTTGGCATTATTATTAGGTATTATTATTATTAAAGCAATTTTCGTTGCTTTATGTGATTTGTTTTCTAATCTAGCAACACTGTCAGATGTTCCTTATCACACATATTGATTTTTTTCTTTTTCTGAAAATCCTTTCTCAGTACACGTGAATGTCAAGGGTTAACATATTTTATTTTATTTTATAACCGTCGTTGAACAGCCGACCCAACTTAATGGGTTTACGGCTACTAATGTTCAACTCCGTAGCCTTGTAATTTTGAACCCAATCCAGAAGACAAGGGAACTCCTGGATCGAGTATTGGGAGAAATTTGCCTTCGTGGAGGACTTTTTGATGGAGCTAACCCGCATTTGCGTTACATGGAGAGGAAGACCACGAGAACCTCCCACGGTTAGCCTGACGGCAAGGGGACTCTAACCCATGATCCGTCTACCACTGAGGATATTTCACGCCAGCACTGTGGTCAGTGCAAGCCGGATGCGGAATTCGTATCGACTGGGATTCGAACCCGGTTCGCCTCATTGGAAGGCGAACGCTCTATCCCCTGAGCCATCGCGGCTCAGGGTTAACATATTGAAAGTTTTCAAGATTTGAAAGAGAGAGAAACGTAAACACTTTCTGTATACAGTGCATGGTTGATTTCTGTGATTTTTTTTTATTGCTGCCTTCAGAGAGAATTAGGGCTGGTATAACCTGGTCAGTAGGGCGTTACGCCAATGTCTGAGAGGCCGCTAGTTCGATCCCTGCCGACCAAAGACTGTACAAAACCGTGCTTGGTATACGCTAGCTCTGTCCGGGTCTCTAAGTCCTGCTAGTTCCCATAACAAATCAATCAATACTTTTGGGGATACTGGATCAGAGATTGATCATGCTCTGCTTCAGGTCAAAATCACAATCTACGGTTGGATGGTGTGATAGTATGTCCTCCCACAAAAACGGGATGTGACGTGTGTATGTTGTCTTCGGGTCATCCTCGGGAATATTTCCCGGACTGTTTCCAGTAGCCCATTGTGCAAGTCTATTAAAACGTAAATAAAAGTGTTATATTATATCACAGAGAATTATAATTTGTGTGTATACTTATTTTAGTTTATATTTAGATATGTTTACACATTATAACATCCAGCTTTACCTGTTTCTAGGTAAATTCTACTGTGCCCATCACTGCTGAAATTTTCAAGAAACATAATGTTTTTGATCCCAACCGGATTTTTGGTGTAACTACTTTAGATGTTGTCAGAGCAGATGCATTCATTGCAGAAGCCAAGGTATGGCCAATTTAATTTTTGCAAAAAACCTTATTAATATTTTTTCATAATTACCATTAATTTGATTTTTATTTCCTAATTGTAATGATCAGATATAAATTTATTTCTCTTTGGGCATTAAAGTTCAACCTACCAAACATAAACTGTTCAGGCATTCAAAGTTTTATTTCTTAACACATTCGCTGCCACTAAAAGTGATATTTCCATCCTGAGAAGCCGGATTACAAAACAGGGTTTTCATGGTTTAAATGTTCCTTATATTTTACTAGGAAAACCAGAAAAACGAAGAATTTTCCTGTTTAGTGAGCTATTATTTTCCTGTTTAGTGAGCGTTTTTTCACCGACGCTCTGGAGCGTCGGTTGCACACATACTCAACCTGTCTTTGTGGGTGCCACTGACACTCCAGTGCGTCGGATCAATTTTCTCAGAAATTACTGACATATTGCATGAAATAGCAGCTTAAAAGGAATGAAACAGAATACCATTCAAGTATATGTAGTACCATTTATGAAACAATACTGATAATGTTTACAAATAATAAGCACAATATAGCACATAAAAAATTTAAACTAAAATTTTGTAAACCAACCACAAAAAATAATGCTTCACTAACGTACCGATGCAATTTCACCATTCAACTTCCAAAGCCACATTAAACACAGCATATAACTTATCATAGTCTATCGACGCACCAGCACATCGTCGGCATGCCAGGAGGGGACACGCTAGCGCGTCTGTGGCAACAAGCGTGTTAAATTTTGTTATCAAAATTATATGATAAGATTATGAGAGTAATCCTTTGTGATAAAATTAAATTTCCTTAAAATCAATGTTTAAACTTTCAAATGGTAAAATTTTATGAAAAACCTTTTTGTGTTTGGGTGTCGCATAATGTACAGACTAAATACATAAAGATTTGGTAAAAAACAAAAAAGAAAAGGAACAAACAAACTTGACCGTTCATTTACTAAATTCTGTTACTAAATAACACATTTAGTGGTTATACCACTAAACTTTTCAAATAACAATGTAGAAGCCTGGCATTTTCATATTACAAACAAGCAAAGGGAAAATCATTTTTTTTTTCATGCATTATGGAAATTGTGTTAACACATTTAAAAAATGTAAGCCTTTTTTTTTTTTTTTTTTTTTTTTTTTGCTAGCTTATTTATAGAACAAAAGTGGATATTTTTGAATTTTTATTGAAAAACACAAATATGTAAGTTTTTTTTCTATGAAATATTTTTGAATGGTTTGGTTACTTTTAATTTTGAGTAAAAAAGTTATTTGACCTTTTGCTTAATTAAACTAAAAAAAAAAAAAAAAAATTGGGGGGAGGGAATGTAAAAAGCTTTTCTAGTCTTGCTTCTTTGTTTTACTTGGGTATGTGTTTCTATTAAAGTATTACTATTAAAGTGTTTCTATTAAAGTGTTTCTATTAAAGTACTACTATTAAAATTCTAGAAATTTATTCTAGATTATTATTAGATTAGATCTATAGTTATTAGATTCTTATTAAGTATTATGTAAAATGATACTTGTGAGAAACATGTTCTCATGCTTAAGTATGTTTCCCTAATTTGATGAGATCTTGCTGATTTTTATGAATTAATATGTAATTATTTTATGTTTTGATTTTTTTAATTCTATTAAGGGTCTTGATCCAGCTGAAGTGAATGTTCCAGTTGTTGGTGGACATGCTGGAATAACAATCATTCCTTTAATTTCTCAATGCAAGCCATCTGTTTCTTTTGCAGCTGACAAACTAGATGCTATTACAAAGAGAATTCAAGAAGCTGGTACTGAAGTTGTAAAAGCAAAAGCTGGAGCTGTAAGTTAATACCTTAAATTACTCATCCAGATGTGCATTTTTGTAAAATACTCTTTATATATTTTTTCAAAAAACAAAAAAAAAATCATTTTATTTCATGTGTAAAAAAAATTTGTATAAAACAAACCTTAACTTGATCTAATCAGTTTTACAGAATTAAAATTCCATTCCACTATATATTTAAAAATTCGCAATTACAAATTCTTAGGTTTATTCATTAGTTACTATTAACTAATAGTTTGTAGAATGTGTCATAATAAAATGAGAATCAAAAATAATTAAATGCCAAATTAGAAAAGGATTATCCAAGTAACTAAAATTTGCACTGCTAAAAGTTGTGTGTTTGGAAATAAAACATTGAATTGAGTGAAAATCAATTTTAAGTGTATTTTTAACAATTTTCTGTTTTTGGAACATTGGCGTTTGACAAGTGTTTTTTTGTTTTGTTTTTTACTGCAAACATTGAAACATTATTATAAAATTACAGTACACATACTGCAGAATAAGTTCAGGCAGAATTTATTCTTTCGGCTTATCAACTTCCACTTTATAATTGGTCTTTCACTCTGGTTTTTTATGTGCATTTTATCTTGGAATTTAATTTTCCACTTGATATATCTGCTTTAATATTGTTTTTAAAAACAATATCCACCTTTTGAAAACCATAGAATAAAGTGAGACTTTTAATTATTATCTGTGTCTTCCTCATCAGTTATTCTCCTTGTTCGCTAGGCTTTAACAGGCAAATATCTACATCTTCTAAATCAGAAAAAGTTAAGAAGGTCATCGTTTCTTTTATTATTAAGCATCTCTTAGATATGATGCTAAGAGCAAGCAAAATTTGTGATTTGTAAAATAAAAAGTGTGCACTTGTTTTTATATAGCTGAAAACATAGATAGGAAAAAATGCAGTAGATTTTACTAAATATGAGTTTCATAATAATTGTTGCAAAATTTACTAAATATTTTACACACAGGGAATTTTTATAGTCATCAAAAAATTATAACTGCGATATTTTCCAGTCCTGATTGGCATTAAATATGCTTGAATTGTTGTGTATTATGTTTTACTCATAATTTTGAATAGTATAATTCATAAAAAATAATTAAGATTTTTTAATAAATTTAAAGTGGAACATCTAATTAAAAATAAATTGAACATTTTATTACAAAAAAAAGTTTTAAACTGATTTCTATTAATGAGACTCGCTTCATTATATATTAGTAATACTTATTTAAATGTTCAAACAAGCAATAATCCATGCAAAAATTCTATTTCAATCAAGTTCTTTTTAGGAAACTTAAGATTTTAAAGAATTTTCTAAAATGTACAAAAACCAGGAGAATTTTTATTAAACCAGTAGACCTAGCAAAATCCAATAAACTACTGGAAAATCCAGTAGAGTTGGCAGCTATGTTTTTATTATTATCAGATAGTAACAAGAAATGTATCTCTCAAATAAATATCAGAAAGGCAAAATTATCAATAGCAAGGATCAATTTAATAGCAATATGGCAAACACATTGAGAAAAATCCTTTGGCATTAAATTTAAACTATCGTTGTGAAATAACACAAGAAAAGATGTAACATCGCCTCTGAAAGCTATTATTAGATTTTTTAAAATTAAAATGTAAGTGGGAGAAAGCCTAACAAATTACAGAAAACTTCTAAAATTCTTTAAAAAATTAAATAGTTAAGGAAAGGGAACAACAATATACATACCTGACTATCTCCCGTTTATCCGTATATTCCTGAATTTCTCCGTATTATTGAAGAAATTAAAAAAAAATAAAAAAATTTAAATAAAATAAACCCAAAAATTGGGTTGGCTGTTCAACGACAGTTATAAAATAAAATATCTTAAGCATATTATCTATGAGTTCTTTTGAATATTTCTATTGAACTGTATTTGAGGGTAAAAGTTAGTATGCTATTTGTAAGTGTAAATACAATTTTATTTGTATTTGGGATTTTGATTAGTGCGCAATTTATTAATTTAATTGTATTTATGAAAGTCGATTATATTTTAACACTTTATTGTATAATTATAAAATAAGTCAAGAAACTATAATTGTTTCAATTTCATTAAGAATTCATAAAATTTATTTTGCTTTCTATTTTCTGTATTTTAGTTTCGACTGCTAAAAATTGATTTATCCAAAATCTAATTAAAACAATTTTTTAAATAGTTATAATGATTCTTGTTTTTCCAATGTCTTGCACCTGGATTAAAAGAGACCTATTTCTTTTCCTGTAGTAGGTTTTTCTACACGGGAAGCTTTATCATCTCTGCGTTTAGAACTAAGATAATAAGGATTATGAAAGATAGTTTATATATATTATATATTAGAATTTTTTAACTTGCAGTTATTAAGTATTGCATATTTAAATTATCTCAATTCTATTTCATTAGGGTTCAGCTACATTGTCAATGGCTTATGCTGGGGCACGATTCACTTTTTCAGTGAGTATTCCTAATCCAGTTTTTCTCACTATCCTGAAATTAATGGCCTTTCATATAGATAATAAATAAATATCACTCTTTTTCAGTTATTAAGTGCAATGAATGGAAAGCAGGGTGTCATTGAATGTGCTTACGTTAAATCAAGTGAAACTGATGCTCCATACTTCGCAACTCCCTTACATCTTGGGGTAAGATAAAGTAGTTTTTGTTGAACTATACTAAAATCTTTCCATTCATTACAACTATCTTTTTCAACTCAAAACAAGAAAAAAAAATAGCTAAATCAATTTTAAATGCAGATGTATGCATGTCTTAATATTGTCATTTTAAAAATGCTAATGTTTAAGAACCATAGGTAAATCAGTAACAACTGCTAAAATATTAATAAACAAAATTTCGTTGATTTTTTTTTTATCAAATCGCGAGTTGAGAGTTTCAAAAGATTACTAAAATGTACAGTAATGTAACAAAAATTCCTAGCAATTACTGACTAAAAAAATAATTAACGATCAATAAGACCAACAAATTATTTGATCACAAATGTAGTGCCATGTGGAAATTTAATATTAAAATTTTAAAAACTTAATCCTTACTAAGGAAATCCTTAGCAATAACTGCTGGAAAAACAATCTAAAAACTTTTGCGTCTTGATTGGCTTAAATACAATAAATAACCAGAATTTTTCAAAAATCTAGACATTCCAAACTCTTGAGCAGTTTGGGTTATACTATATTTCTACAGCACAACTTGTTTTCAGGTTACAGTATATTTATACATACATACTGACTGATTATAATATTTTATGTAGTACGGTCCTCAGTTCTACTCTCGAACGTTATAGAGACTCATCATAACCTCTGTTTCCATTAGATTAAATTTGCGTTTGTTCAATTTCAGCTTTAAATTGAACTGCTGCTAAGAATTGTTTTCAGATTTACAAGTTAACAGAATTTTCCACTGGTCAACATAATAAAGACAATTATTGCCTATAATAAAAGGGCCAAACCAACTTGTAGACCAGAAACCCACCCACTTTCCTAGAAGTTTTAAGGGTGTGGCTTACTTTTACATAACCTTTGCCATTTTAACAGTACAATGTTAAAGAATAATGTTGTGCAAAAATAATCAGTCTGATTTTCTTTATGTTACAACTGTTTTGAGTCCTCAGTCAACTTTATGCTAAAAGTGTTTTTAGTGCTTAAGTAGCTTTTATTTGAAATTTTTTTTTCTTACAGAAAAATGGAATTGAAAAGAACTTAGGACTTGGGAAACTCTCAGCATATGAAAAAGATTTAGTAGAAAAAGCTATCCCAGAATTAAAAGGAAATATCAAGAAAGGAGAAGATTTTGCTCACAAATCTTAAAACAGTTGACTGAAAATTAAATTCAGCCTAATTAATAATGGAAGGTAGCCCGACAATTTTTCTGTAAATAATTCAGCCTGCATATGCAACTTGTGAGTGAAAGAATAGATTAAACAGATTTTTTAGACTTAGTTTTATTAAAATATGTTTACACCACATACACAGCTGTAAAACAAAAAATTTAAGAATTAAACTAGATTGTCAAAAACAAATGACAGTTTCCCTGAAGAAGTTTTGAGCTAATCTACTGCAACATAAAATACATTTTTGTCATAATTGATGCCACAAACATTAAATAAATAGCAGTTTAAACTAAAAAAAAAAAAAAACTACAGTTAACCATATCAGAATGTTATGTAACAACAAACAAAAAGTTTAAATAAAACATTCAATGAACAAAGACATTGACAAGAAGCATGTAACAAAACAGAACACATGACTAACATATGGAAAAAAAAAAGTCTGGTCAAAGATGAGCTCAAGTGCAAGATTTAAAAAAAAATTCCTCAAACCACATTTTTTAAACATTTAAATAGACTTAATAAGCACAAGAAATCTTCTCATTGAAACCAGATTCTAATAATCCTCATTATATAGTTACAAGAATACTATTATCACAAGGGTTTTGTTTTAAATGAAGTTGAAATGTGCATTACAAAATGCACCGGTATTCCTGTTTATTGAGGTATTAACATTATGTACAGTAAATATCACTTTAACAAGTATTTACAAAAAGGTGAATTATTTCAGTGGCAGTGATGCTTTTTTACACATGAAATCCTTATACTTAACTCAGGCAATGCAAATAGACAATAGCAAATGTGCATACATGACAAATCATGAAATGTATAGGAAAACAGACTACGTGTTAGCCATACACAATGATATGCCACAAGCCTCAATCTAAATATAACAAAAAATGTGATCAAGACATTGAGAAAATTCAAAACACACATACATTATTTTTCTATCATAAATGACTGTGCCATTAAATTCTAATTAATGTAACAGCTTAATGAAAGCCTCAGTCACTGTACATTGTTAAACCATTAATAAACATATTTGAAATTTGTTATACATATTAAATTTTATTATAAGTAGCAGTAATTCCTGGGCTATTATAATGAATTTAACTTATTTTGATGTATAATTAATTTATAGAGAGCTCTTACAAACGATGCAGTAAACTAATCTTAATTTTTTTTTTAAATTAATTTTTCATTTCAAGAAAATTTTGTTTTAGCAATCAAAAACTAATAATTCCTTTCAATAACATTTCAATGTGATAATTGACCTTTGAGTGTTATTTTTGTTCATTTAAACTTATTAACCTGAAAGGCATAACTATCAAATTTTTCAACATCAACAAATTTTCTCCTAACTCCACAGCCCATACAAAGCATTAGATAAATAAAAAAAAACGTCTTAATATATTTTTCAGTTAAATAAATAGAATTTTTAAAATCTAATTTTGATAGTATATGCTTTAAATTGATAACAGCTAGATGCTCTACAGATAGGATATTTATTAAGAACCGTGTAACAGTTCAGTGAGAACAATTCAAGTAATTACTGTATGGTTGAATATTGCATAATCTTGCGAAACATATCTCTTTAACTCTCTGATAAGCATCAGATTTTAGAATATTGATGTATGTTTTTAACATTAAATGTCATAAAAATGCTTCAGAAGTTGATATTAGATTCCTTTTTTAAAATGTAGTTAAATTTCATTCTATATGTTGGTTTTATGTTTCTTTAGTAAACATATAGAGTTGATCTAACATAAATCTAAACGTGTTATAGCATCTATAAAAAATAAATCGCATCATAATCTAGTAAATTTCAAAAAGTAATTCTAATAGCTAAATTGAGGCTGATGACAAGTACTACATCTGACGGAATTATCAGTTGCATATGAATAATACAAAAAATGGGCAAGAGATGAACTTTACATAGAAAAATATTCATTGCCTTCGATGAAGTTAAAATATTTCCAACTTGTCACACAAGATAAAAACATTTGAAAACTAAAATGTATAGATAAGAGACACTAACAACTGCAGAACAAATACAAAACATCTATAAGGCTACATTTCACAGCAACATATGCCGTAAGAACATGAAGACAATAAATGGAAAAAATTCTGTTAAAAACTAATCGTTCTTATTTTTACCCTAGAAACCTAGCTGAAATCAGATAAGTGATTGTGCTTTGGGACAAAAACAATTTGAAATTCAACGGATGGTGTTTTCAATAAGTAAACTGTAGCTAATTCAGTCAAGCCATTGTTTCCTTATTCAACAACGCAATAATTTAAGTATAGTTTTATTTTATAATTTATTAATCCTAGTGTAAAAGAGCAATATATTTTTCAGTTAAAAAATATTTAAAATTAATAGAATAATGAAAAGAAAAATGGGCTGCATAAATATAAACATATAAAATAAGTGTGTTTAAGCACTAATAAAATGAAGGAAAAAAAAGAGAGGTTGAAGAATAAAGAATATCGTATATCCTAGGTGTATAGGTAGACTTTCCGAACCCACAGAATTTTACGAAAATCTAATGGTAGACTTATATATCAGTATCAGTAAGTCAAACATTTGTTAATCATGAAAGATCAATGCATTATAAACAAGGGATATAAATAACTCTGTATAAATTTATCCCTTTTAAAAACAAATTTTGATAAACTATATATAATTTTTCACCTTCTGCATTCTCCTTTATTTTTTTATACATATAAAGGTTTTTTTTTTTTCCCCTTCCTTTCTTTAGAAACAAAATTTTAAATTAAGTTCTGAAAAAAAATTAAGAATAAAAAAGGTTAAGAGAATTTATTTAAGAATATTTCAAAAAATATAACGCAATAAAAACTTTTAAAACTACAAATTTAAAATTTCCAGATTTGTGCCGTATGACAGATCCTGCTCTGCAATGGATTTTATTTTATTCTCATCTGCTGAGCCCACAAAACATTCAAACTTGAACACTTTTTATTTTCAGCAAACAAAATAATCCCAAAATTTAACTAATTAAATAAAATCTAAAAAAGTTTCTCATTCCCATTTATTTTTAACATAGCATACATTACGTATAAATAAAATTAGAGAAATTGTTTCAAAAACTAGCATAATATAAAGTTAGCAGTTGTATCTTAAATATCTTATCTTAAAGTTGCATCTTAAATTTGCTAACATTTTTATGAAAACCCAATTCTATGTAAACATTTAAAAATTGCAGACTTTTGTTTAATTGAAATACAAATTCCAATTAAACTCTCAATCATAAAAAAATATGAGTAAACTTCATCAGTTTTATATGTATTTAAAAAGCAAACTGAAAGAAATCCTAAATATGTTTAAAAAAATAATTATTAAAAGAAAATCTTAAACCAGCCAACATGACAAAATATTCTACGTTACTTACATTAATTTATATCTTGTTTCAAAGTAAGATATGGTTTTTTTTATTTGGATTTATTCACTAACTGTTTCGAGATTCTGTATCTTGCTGTACTTCTATTATTAATTTCATGCATATTCCTTGATATTGCAGTTTTTCAGCTTTTAATGGTGGTATAGGGTACACTTGTTTAAGCTTACTTAACTTAAGGGTTAAAAAATTTCAACAAAAAATGTAATACAGTAGAATATATGCATAAACTCCAAAGTATAATGAGTTCACCACACTTTTGATGACAGAAATCACCATCCATACCTGTTTCATTTTACTTCGAACATTTCAACACTGATAAGTCCTTCCAAAAACTTTCCTGCCTAGAGTTTCCAAACACAGACTCTAGGCAAAAATAGGATTTACAACATCATAATACAGTGCCCACCGTTTAAAGTTATCACATCGGTTGATTTCACAAACCAAAAACCTACTACACATTAGGAATAGGAGTATAAAATTACTAAGTTTGATTGCCAATTAAAAATCTTAATAGTTAATATAACTTCATAATTAAATGTTAATAAGGTTCGAAATAGACAAATGATGGTAGATTAAATTCAATGATTCCTTAATTCTAGTAAATCAATCCAAGCACTTATTTACATTGGAAGGAAGTATTCTGTTATGTATGCACACCCTGGCAGCATCTTGTTTTTCATGAAGATTATTAAGAGGAAGTGAGATAGCAATGCAGAGTAAAAAAATAAAAACTTTTTCCCCCCCCTACTAGTTGCAAGATTAAGGAAGTCAGTTGAAGGAATTGGTAAGAATTTATTTTACATTTTTAGTATTATTGTTCTTTAAAATATTATACAAGTTTTCTGTCACCTCAACTTATTTTGAAACTTTTGCTTGATTGTGTTCAAGCAGCAGACAAATTGGAATTGATGAAGATAGTATTGCAGATTTACACCATAAATTCTGTTACTGGGCACACACCAAAACCTGACCCTTCTACATTAACAAATTTTAAACCCCATCTTTCAATATAAATGATGAAAAACAATAGTCTTTAATGCACATATTGCTGAGTTTTTTTCGCACCTTTAACACTGCATTGCCCAAGGAAGTCATTTGGACTGCTTTTTAATTTCAATTAGAAAAACGATGTATATAATGAAACAATTTCCTAGAATTCTGTGACTTTTTGTACAACATATAATTTTTTTTATTGTTAATATTTAGTAATAACTTGTTATATAACTGTAAATAATATAAAAAATTAATTTTAAACAAATTTCTTTACACATTATTTATTCTTTCACAACCCAGTCATTTTGACTGCTTTTGAGCAATATAGGTATAGACTAAGTTTCAGTATTTCTAGTGTTAAACTAGAATTCTCAACTTCAAAGTATATTTCAATGAGTGACCTAGTAGTCTATATACTTATATTGCAGTAGTTACGAGTCTGATAAACTAAGAAATTTAAGTATCAAAAATAAATTATTTTGTTTTGGATTAGAAATTCTGTGCTGAAAATTTGATGATAATTTTACAAACCGGGGGACACTGTACCTGTTTTACAAGTTAAACAGATGAGTAAAATACACCTTTCTTACTAATCATTGTTGTTGATAGAGCTTCTATGAAATTATAATACCCTTTCTTATAAAGTCACAAATTTAGAATTCTTCTAAAATTATCCCAGTTTTTAAAATTTTAACAACTTTGTAGATTTTTCTAAATTTATGAAAAATCGCATTTATATACTTTGTGCGCCACTTTGCATAGGATTATCATCACAATAGGCTGTCCACAATTCAAACTTTTATAGCTCAATCAGTTGCTTTCTAGTAAAACAAGCCAGTTTTTCATTTGACTATTTAACGGAAAAGCAATGCTTGATGCGGAAATAGCTGTGCACAATCTCTAAATTGACAGTTTAACATTTTAATGTTTTAAATACAAAGGAATACAACGAAAAATTTCAAATTATAGCATTAAAATAGTCCATATTTAAATCAATCTAAATAGAATAACTACATATGATAAAATCTTATTTTAAAAAACTAATGTGAGTAAAAATCATTCAACATTCATATATATATATATTAAAAACAAATCATATCAATGTTTTCACACAAGAAATACATTTCAACAATGCCTTGATTGGAAGATGAAAAGAAACAAAGGTTGTGCATAATATAGAATTTTAAAACTCACACGTCCTAAGAAATAAATAACACAATGGAAGATAATTCTTGAACACAATATTTTGTAATTCTAGCATTTCCTTGTTATGATTGCATCACAGTAGTAGAAAATTGATTTGGCCTTGCTTTATTTCTTGCAACTAAGTCTTCAGTCCCACTGGTGGGGTGAGGGAGGCAGTTCAGAGGGCTGAGCAACAGTTGAGCTACAAATTATTAACAAAAGGTTAAATATTGTGGAAAGTAATTTTAGATTGAGAGAAAAAGTTTAACAGGATAACAGAGAATCAATCACCATTACTAACACTTTTAATAACAGTTTTTACCACTAACTTGAAAATAAGTGTTTTTTTTTCTCCAACAGATCGCCAATTTATTACTTAGATAGTGTGCAAAAAAATAGTGGTTAAGTATATAAGTTCAATTTTAAAAAACATACAAAATATATATAATTGGTCTATTGACAAAAGAAAAGAATTCACTTTTTCAAGAAATTCTTTCTTTTACCAAAGTCAATTTTTAAAAAAAAATATGTTTTCAATATAACACCACACCTGCTTCACAGCCTGTTTAATCACAGAGTAATTGAGCAGGCTGTTGAATCCAAAAGAATAGGTCCTGGTTTCTTTCTTACACTGCAATTCAGCTTATTTTACCCCCTCTTATCTGCAGAGAAAGTTTTGAAATAGCTTTTTTATCTTCATCTTTGATCCTTAATTTTTTTAAGGATATTTGAGAAAATGGCTTATTTAATTTATGTTTTTAGATATAAATAACCTTAAGAAATATTTGCCAAATAGAACAACTGTAAAAAAGGTTACATGCTTTTATCTATTAATCATATTTCTTATATTATGATAAAATGAAATTCAATATTATAATGAAACTAATTACCTTGAAAAACTAGTAAAGGCTGCAGATTGAGGGTTGATACATAATGGAACTCTGGTAGCCCGCTGACAATGATCCGTTATAAATCTATAGAGCCTATCTGAATAAAAAAATACTTTTATTAAATACATATAAAACTAAACATTTTTGAAATAGTTAATTATTAGACAACTTTCAAATACATTTTCTTTTTTTTAAATTATAAAATACACTCTACGAGTATGTTTTTTTTATGGAATTATGAAACTAAATTGGTGGAATCATAATTCAAAAATTACTATTCATTACTAATATATATTTAAAGTATTTCATTAAAAATGAATAACTGTTAAATTTCCAATTACAATGCCAATTCTGTAAAATACAATGAGTATTTCATTTGATATTTTACCATACAGTGATTTTGTTTACATGTTATAATGCAACAATTAAACTAAAAATCATAGAGAGAAATAAGTTATGCAGCCAACCCTAAGACGCATAAATCCCCAGCACAAACAAATAGCAAGGATGTGGATTTATCCTAGCAAATTTATAACCCAACTTTGAGAAGGTTCTTTCTTTAAGAAGGAAGCAATATCTTATGGTGAAATATAGGAAAAATTTGTAGCCATAATTTCTGTAAAAAGTATGTTAAACCTCTAGTTGCAATTTTTTTTAAAATCAAAATAGGTTTAAAAATTTTATATTTTTTTATTACATATTTAAAATCAGATGATGATTTGAAATATCGTGTGAATTGTAAAGTTGAAAAATTATTTTAACAAAAGTAATTTTCTTCAACATCTTTTCTAAAATAGGATCAAAAATTTTATATTTTTTATTACATATTTAAAATCAGATGATGATTTGAAATATCGTGTGAATTGTAAAGTTGAAAAATTATTTTAACAAAAGTAATTTTCTTCAACATCTTTTCTAAAATAGGATCAAAAATTTTATATTTTTTATTACATATTTAAAATCAGATGATGATTTGAAATATCGTGTGAATTGTAAAGTTGAAAAATTATTTTAACAAAAGTAATTTTCTTCAACATCTTTTCTAAAATAGGATCAAAAATTTTATATTTTTTATTACATATTTAAAATCAGATGATGATTTGAAATATCGTGTGAATTGTAAAGTTGAAAAATTATTTTAACAAAAGTAATTTTCTTCAACATCTTTTCTAAAATAGGATCAAAAATTTTATATTTTTTATTACATATTTAAAATCAGATGATGATTTGAAATATCGTGTGAATTGTAAAGTTGAAAAATTATTTTAACAAAAGTAATTTTCTTCAACATCTTTTCTAAAATAGGATCAAAAATTTTATATTTTTTATTACATATTTAAAATCAGATGATGATTTGAAATATCGTGTGAATTGTAAAGTTGAAAAATTATTTTAACAAAAGTAATTTTCTTCAACATCTTTTCTAAAATAGGATCAAAAATTTTATATTTTTTATTACATATTTAAAATCAGATGATGATTTGAAATATCGTGTGAATTGTAAAGTTGAAAAATTATTTTAACAAAAGTAATTTTCTTCAACATCTTTTCTAAAATAGGATCAAAAATTTTATATTTTTTATTACATATTTCAAATCAGATGATGATTCTAAAAGAAGCACGCTTTTAGAATCTTCTGTATGGAATCTTGGAATTATAATATCTTATGAATTGTACTTAAAATTAAAAATAATTTTAACAAAAGTCTTTCTATTTTAAAAGAGCAGCTTTCTTAAAGTTAACAGAGTAATAACATAAAATTAAACGTCAAAATAAAATTGCGGTTCACATTAGTCATTTAAAATACAAAGCAAACAGCTGTAATTTCTTGAGTTGCACTAATATGTATTTACTTTTCAAGGCTTAAACTAAAAAGAAACAATAAAATAAATATATAAGTAATTTGTTTGTTCATTCTAAGATCTTATTTAATGAGATCATTCAGACATTTTGCACCGAGTAATCTTAATATAGCAAAATGTTCTTAATTTCTTGCCAGACAACTGGTTATAGTTCTGAGACTCCGAAGGGAAAAAAAAAAAAAAACTTGACAATTATTAGAACGGGTGTAAATTTTTTAACAAAAAACTAAGCATTAACCCTTTGCACTCGAACTCCTTTCAACAGTTAAAAAAAGGGACGCAACCACTAATATTTCGAAAGATTTTTTACAAACTTACCATAGAGTACCCTGAGATCACTGAATAAAGTGGTAACTAAACATTAAGATGAAAAAAATTTCACAATCAAGAGTGGTGGGTAATTTACAGGCCACAGTGGTGACTGACAGTCACCTATCGAGTGGAAAGGGTTAATAAAAATCAAAAATAGTATATTATTGGGAAGAAAAAAAACATGGTATCATAAAGAAAAAAAATTTGAAAAATGTAAAAATATATTGAAATAATTGCTTGAATAGTTCTGTGAATTACACATGCCCAGGTAATTTAATTTTAAAAGCAAGATGTTAGGAAGACATATAAGATACAGAGAAATTTTAAGACACTTAAAAATTTTGGCTACCTATTCAAAAGATCTATATGTTTGGTATCTTTACACTCTTTGCAGTGACTTTTAAAACATTTACAATATTTCAGATAGTTGTTGTTGATATGACACAAATATAGTTCAAGATAAGAAATATTTTCAATATAAATTTAGTTTTAGTGAAAATTTAGTTCAATATAAAGAAACATAGTACCCTAGTAGACATAACTAGTATCTTTGGTTATACTTCATTGTTTAGTTATTAAAATATATATTGAATAACTCATAAACATATTATTCATAAATATACTAATCGTAATAAATGCATATAACTGAAATTAAAAAAAAGCTGATACATAACCACATTTAATCAAAAAAATGTTTTTATAGAACTTGACATTCATTAAATAAAATATCTTGTTAAAATCTTTTTACTAAATGAAGAATAAATTACCAGACAACTTAAAAAGAAACATATTTTATTTTTAAAAAAGAAAATGATAGCGAATCAAAACAATGAAAAGTCATGAATGAAATTTACGCTAGTCTTGCGTAAGTAAAGTTCCTTATAAGTTTACCAAATTTAGGCATTAATTGCTTTAATTAAATATTTTTTTCATTGTTGCCAAATGAATTGTAATTTTTCTCAGCTTCTACTAAACGAAAACAATTGAATTTTTCCATTTCACTTAATCACACTCACAATTGAGACTTTCCATTTAGTAGATTAATATGGTATAAAAAAAACTATGACACAATTCAATTTTTTTTTCCAGCCAGTATTAAATTAAATAATAAATAATTATTAAAAATTATTTTTTGCACGAAATTACTTTCGGGTAAATGAGTTTCAAAAGTGGGTGAAACGTTTTTTTAAATTGCGCAATTAGCTTCCAAGATCTGACCAAAAATGCAGAAATTGAAATATCCAAAGTAAAAAATTACAAAATATTTGTTTATTCTCAGAGAAAGTGCGTTTTTGTGTCTGATTTTTTAACTTAATTAATAAGCCTATTTGAGGTCACTCCCAGGAACCATTAAGACTGGCTCTTAATATATGAAAATCTGATCATTAGAACGAAAGTTACTCTGGATGATATTTTTTTTATTTTGCCCACTGTGCATAAATATATATGCTTTGATTTTTGAAAGGAGGAATAGGTTAGAAAACACTGACCTAAGAATTGCCTTTAATGTTCATATATAACAGTACATATTTGGTTATGAATATTAGTATGATATTTGTGTAATTGTGAATATAGAAAAGAATTTGTTAATTTAGTTGCATTTATAAAATTTTATAACTAGATGTTATATAAAAAATACATGCTTATAAAATCAGTAACTACACAGTTTTGATACAAAATAAATTTAATGATTATTTAGTCAATAAAAAAAAATTTTAAGCTATTAAAATTATAACTTTAACAAGTCAGGCTTAGACTAAAAAAAAAAAAAAATCTAAGATCAGGTAACAAGGAATTAAAAATATTTCATGACTAAAAGATTTGCTAGTCCTTAAAGCCTACTTGAAAACAAACCCAGAGGACCTGGAATGATACAAATTCGCTTTCCTTCAATGCAAAAAGTAATGACCAAAAAAAGGACTTATGAATTACATTATGCTTGATATGTAAAAAGCATTTCGACACAATATAAAATAGAAAAAGATCTAAGTTTAAAATAGCAAACACAAATGTATTTAACTAACCTTTAACTTGATCTACAGATTCCAGATTCCTTTCAAAAGAATCATCAAACAGTTGATTGGCAACAGGTTCAAAATCATCAGTGTAATGACGTCCCAGTGGCGTTGTGTAACAACATCTGCACATGCAGGAATGATATCGCAGTCGTCCTTCATCCAGATAAGCATGAGCGAGTGCATCAGCACATGAGATCCTCTTGTCCTGTAAGAGAGAAAAATAAATTTAGCATGATTTTCAGAAATATATAAAAACTAGGAAATATATTTGTTTATACAATAAAATACTGAAAAGGCAAACCCATCTTGACATAACACTTATTTTCTTATCTTTCATTTCTATAATAATTTATATATAGATGATGTGAATACGAATTACTATGTGAAACATAGATATTGGAAACACAAATTAAAATAATCAGTTTCCGATGACAGAATCGCAGAGACACGCTCACATTGTTGCAGAATGTTAGAGTTCTTGCAGAAAGATTTTTGAAAAGTAAAAAATTTTAGTTTTCTTTTCTACAGAAATTTAAACATAATATTTGAATCATGCATTTAAATAATCACTCTCTGACACACTCAATTTACATCAATAGTAACGTAAATCGATGTAATGTTTCTGCCACAGAGCTCATTTTATAGATGTTGTTAAATACAAATCATGATATGAATGAGATTCACAAATTATTTGAAACAAAACTGAAAATATCTATCCTATAAATTAGGACAAAAAAACAACTGCTTAATCATTCAACTCATATTGAAAAAGTAATCATGCAATATAAATTGACATAGAAAATTAATTTGATAAGATTGAATATATACATTTCACTTAGAAATTGTAACCAAAAAAATTCACAGTGTCATTATTTGACTAGTTAATTTTATGACATACAAATTGTAAAATGTGGACAAAATATTCAGGACTTCTAATGAGGTGTATACATATCAAGGTTGCAATTTACCTGGAAGAAACCTATTTTTTTTCCAGACACTGCATGAAACTGGAAAAAGAAGTAGAAACTAAAAATGGCCACTTTGTTTAACTATGAGCATTAATTATAATGATAGTTTAATGTCATATTTTATATAGTATCAGAAAAATAAAAGTTTTTTTGCCCATTTTTTAAAAAGAAATAATTATCTCTGACATATAAATTGTACCAAGAATAACTAGAAGAATATGTTTTTAAGAAGAATTTAATATGTAATTTGCAGCAGTGCATATCTTTAGGTTACAATTTCTAACTAAGTATTAATTTGATTATATTTTTAACAATTCTTCATAAAATTAGGTTTTACTATACTGATTTACCTAAAATAATGAAGAACTACAATTTAATAAGTTTCTAATTTTTTCTTATTGTTGTTTTTTAGTTTTTAAAAACTAGTTTTCATATTCGATACTTATTTTCAAATAAACGTTTTTTTTCCCATAGCTTTTAACACTGTGAAAGAAACATGTGACCCCTGATACCTTGATATATTTTATTTTGTATATACTATTTACTCAATGTGTTTTATTTTCGCTTCAATAAATTTTTGACTGCTGTTCACACTATTTTATGGAAATATTTTGCTTTGGCAATATTGATACAATATTAGAAAGCCGCCTCTTTTGCCGATATAATCGTGTGAGCTGATGAGATATCTTTTCATTACTTTGTTTTGCGTTTTTCAATAATTTTTTATTTTTTTAAATAAATTTTTTTTCATATGTGTTTTAAAAAATATATTATTTTAGTAATTTTTATTCTCCTCATTTCATTTATCTTCAATATTTTCCATGTTTTCTCTATATGAAAAAAAAAAAAAACATTACATAGAAAACAAACAAACTAGATATCTAGATATGCTTGAATTAAAGTATGAAAAAATTAAGTTTGCATAGAAATATAAATTAAATGAGGATATTAATGGAGAAAAATCTAAATACACGAGTATATATAAGTTCAAAATGAAGATAAAACTAAGGTAAATTACAGACAAATGAAGAAAAAAAAGGGGGGGGAATAATAATAACAAACAACTGGGAAAAGAACTAATTAAATTAAAAAAAAAAAAAAAAAAGGATAAAGTTTTTTTTAAAAACCGGAAAATAAAAAATATAATCTTTTCATCAGCCCACACGATTATATCCGAAAAAGAGTGCTTTCTAATATTGTAACAATATAGCCGAAGCAAAATATATCAATACAATAGTGTGATGAGCACTCAAAAATTTTTTTTACAAAAATTACGACAAATAAAATTAAACACAATAAGAAATAACACATAAAAACAGAAAATAAAATATAAAGGAAGAGCAGAATAAAACAAAATCTATAAAGCGAGCAGCGAAATATAGTGAACTTACACGAACGGGAAATTATTCAAGAATGATTTAAAATGTTTACGTAACAAAACTGCCAGATTGCAAAATATGAAAACAAAAGCGCAAATTGAGCGTAACTAGAGGAGTTTAAAAGTGCGTTCTTGCTGCATTACTGAAGTGCGTTTGATTTGTTAGTTACCAAGGATGGGCCAGAAAACGGATGTGCGTGAGGTAATATTATACTGGATAATTTAAAGAAGTTGACTATAAATAATTTTAGAAAATAAATATTTATTTAAGAAAAAAATATAAATTAGAAAGAAACATGAATTGCCAGTTTTGCGCATAATTTTAGCCACGTATATATATACAGTCAAACCTCGATATAAGGTCATCCGCATATAAGGTCACCCTGTATATAAGGTCACTTTTCCAAAGTCCCGGCTCACTGAATAGAAACTCTTTGTAACAGATTATCGGATGTATGGTCAGTTTTGAAAATCGTTATTGCTTATAAGGTCATTTTTATCTAAGGCGAGGGAAGCTCTTTTCTAACGAAACCTATTTAACTTCCTTACAAGGCAATTACCCCTTTCAAGTTCTAGGAAAATGTTGCAGCCAACGAACTAGCTACAATTTCTGAAATTGTTTCACGAGTTCTGGATTGTGAGGACAATGACAGTGATCTTGAGACTGTAGCTGTAACCAAGTGTAAGTCTTCAATGCAATCAATGTCATAAGAAATTTTTTTTACAAACCATTAGGGAGCTGGGGAACATTTTGAGAAGTTACAAAATCTAGAAAACATTGTTCGAAAAAGGAAACCAAAAACGAGGCAGACCTGCATAAATGATTATTTTAAATAAGGTAAGATGTAATGTATGTATGTACACTTTGAGGAAATTCGTAAACAGCTTTATTTTAAATAATTTTTTATTTATTTTTTAAATCTAACTTTCTTTAATTCTGTTAAAATTTATTGACTTAAAAGGTCACTTTTGCAATGTCCCTTAGGGTGACCTTATATCGAGGTCTGACTGTATATATATATATATATATAAGAAAATCAAAACTCACTGGATTAAAGAGCAGCATTTTGGTGATTAGGTGGACAGCTTCTGAACCAGCATGAGGTGATAAATGATACAGCTTACTCAGAGATGGCATTTTCGTTGGCTTACTGAGAATATGTACTTTAGCACCTTCACAGGCATATTTCATGTCTTCAAAATTAGGTGTGCCAAGAAGATCAGTTATAAGATCCAACTAAAAAATATAACACAAATTAATACATGCCTATACATTCGATAATTATAGTTGTACAGGACCTGGCCAACCTCAAACTATCGAAAACTTGAATTATCAAATTCAAAAATTTAACAATTAAATGAATGGAAATGAAGCAATTTTTAAAATTCAATATTTAAAACAAAAGCATTTAACAACCCAGCAAATCAATACACAACAGGGTTCCCACTCTTGAAACAAAGCAAAAATTAAGTACTTTTAAGGACTCTTTTTTTTTTTTTTTTGAAAAAATTATGGACTTTTTCAAAAAATTAAGGACCTTAAAAATAGTATGATTATTTATCATCGAATATACCACCAGTGACAGTTATTTACTTTTCTTAAAAAAATCAATAAATCAAAAAAAAAAAAAAAAAAGAAAGAAAGAAACAATTTTATTATAATGTAAGTACTGATATAATTGCATTAAATAATAGGATTTACCAAAGTAGGACCAGGTAATTTCTGCAAACCAGGGTTGGGTTTTTTTAAAAAAAAATATTTTCAGATTGTTAAATGTTAACAACATCTATGAACAGTATTCCATTTTTAATGATTTCATTGAAATTGAATCGAAAAATTACATGCAGAAATTAAGATTTTAATTTTTTTTTCTTCATACATTTAAAAAAAAAAAAAAAAGAGTAAATAATGAAACTTGGGAGATACATTGAAAAGATTATTAAAACTAGTTTTTATATTTCGCTGTTAGGCACGCATCACATATATTATTCAGTTGTGGGCCAATCATGCTAAATATTAAGTTATGCCACTGAGGTTTACAAAAATTAAAATTTTCTAGTAGCTAGACACAATTTGAAGGAAGCAAAATTTTTTTTACGTTGAGTTTCACTATAATATTAGGTTTTAGTTATATTTAGGCGATCGTTTTTTGTCCTTCACTTAGTCTATTCTACAATTTCCTTACATTCCATGGGTTATAGAAAAGACTGTAGAAATATGTTACAATACTTTATTTAAGCATTGTAACACATTGACCCATGGGTTGAATTAGACTTATGACCTCTTGGGGTAGAAACATTGCATAGATCCAATCACAATTTAGTTTCTTCCCCTTTGGAAGAGAAAAAGAACAAAAATGACTGAGAAGAGAAAAAGAATACAAATTTAGAAACTGCAATGATCATTGCATAGACGAAAAACTAACATCAAAAATTATATCCTTCTTCAGACAGTGATAAAATAAAAGTTAAAAATTTACCTGCTGTACAGGAGATTGTGCTTGAAATAATATTCGTCTACTCAAAAGTTCAGCAAAGATGCATCCTACTGACCACATATCTACAGCTGCAGTGTAATGTCTTGCTCCCATCAAAAGCTCGGGAGCTCGATAATATTGGGTAACTACTTCCAGTGTCAAGCTTCTATTTTTATCTTTCTCAACAACTCTTGCAAGTCCAAAATCACAAATCTTCAAACAACAAAAAAAAATATTATTAAACATTTATTGAAATAATAAACGCTATATATATATATATATTACTGAAGTGAAGTTATTATTTCCATTAATTTAGCAGAAAACAAACGACTATAAAAAGAATAATTTGTTTTAAATGAGAAGTGTCTATTATTTATAATAAAAAGAAAATTTTAAGACTACAAAAAGAGGCTTGCACCTATTTATAATGTTTTTAATATTATAATTACAACAACCTCAAAAAGGGATTTACAGACAGGAAAACATACGTTCCCAAAATAAAATTCTTTTTATTTTAACAAATTTGGATTCTTGATTTTCAAAAACAGAGGATGCAGCCGCAATCTGGAACATGTGGTCAAAACAACTTGGTCAGACAGTGGTCAGAAGTTAATAATGTTAATTTAATTATCTATGCATTTCACCTTATCTCAAGAGCTTTTTAAGCTGATTAAAAAAAATTTTTTTTGCTTACAATTAAAAACTAATTTATCCAACGATAACTTGTCAAATTCATTTATTCATGCCAAAAATAATTTGTAATGATTATTCATTAATTTATTTTACAATAGTCAAAAAAGCATTAAATTGTAGTATACAAAAGTTGAGGGCAATCTGTTAGACAGTTCTGAGTAAGAAGTTGTATATTTAAATTAATTTCTTAGGAGCTAAGCAATCAACTTAGGTCAAATTTTGCCATTTAAAATTACATTTTTTAAATTAATGTAAAAATCTGCATACCCTAGAATTCAAATTTTTTTATAGTTATAAAATAAGAAAATAAAAATATTAAATTAATCCTGCGAAAAGGAAAGAGGTTTAGGGGTCAAGAAATGAAACCTATCAAAAAGATACGTTTATTCAAAGAAACTACCTACGCTTCCAAGTCTGACTCCATAACTTAAAATACCATCTGTTCTAATTAGCATAAAGTTACGCTCTCCAACAATTAAGATATGGGAAAATCTAACTATGAGATCAGAAACTATTTAGAGTCTACACTTTTTTATTTTGCAAAATGTACAAATCCAAAATTTCAATAGTTTCATAAAACAAGAGTAAAGCAAACATAAATAAACAGTGCCCTTTAACTGTCAATTGACACAATACTTATTAATGTGAAGTAATTAATAAAATTAGAATTTAACTACATTTTATAACTCATCAGCTAAAGAAAACTATGAATTTTCACATTCTGTTTTATTTTTATGTTTCTAATTTCTGTAATTTTAACTAGTCTTATTTGAAAAACTTTAATTCACTTTAGCTCCCTTCAAATATTAAGCAATTTTCAAATATCATTTAAAGCAAAGTGTACAAAAACTAAAAACAAACTGTGGAAACATTTCAAAGCTCTATCATATAATAAACAATTCTGAAGGGTATTAAAGAAGTTGGAACTATAAAAAAGGTAGCAATATAAAATAACTAACATATGATAGCAAGTATAATTCAGACAAATATTTACTAAATGCATTTAAATAAAATATTAACTTGCGGACTATTATATGTGCATGTATTTTGTGTGTTCAAAACAAGGTATTACAAAATTACTAGCATAGGTTAATATATATTATCATCATCAGGATTCAATAAATTAGTCTTAAAATAACTTACCTTCAAGACACAATTACTGTTAACTAAAAGATTTCCTGGCTTGATGTCTCGATGCAAAATATTCGATGAGTGGAGATATTTTAAACCTAAAAAGAAAAGTTTGAACTTAAAAAATATCTTTCCAAAGATACTAAGTAATCTAAGGAAACGTTTAAGAAGTGATTAAGATTCAATATTAATTATAAAAAAAGATTCAATTTTTACAGTTTGCAAAGATTTCCATATTTTCTTAACACCTTGAAGCAATTTTAAAATGATAGACAAAGAAACGTAATAACTAAGGCCGGGATTTTGATGACATTTGCATTTTTTTTGCATTTTTGGACATTTTTTGTCCTTTAGAGCATTTTTTTAGATTTATAGGGCATTTTTCTTTAAATTTTGGGGCATATTTTGCATTTTCTAAATTTTTTGTTAATTTTTTCCAAATTTTATTATCTTTTATCATTTTTCATTATTACACTGGCTTTCAAACAATGAAGAAAATCTCTAGGATATTAACAGGTGAAGCAACATCTTTTCAAATTGAAGAAGAATAGTCAGTAAGTGAGACCGTCTTTTTCAAGTACGTACCAATAACATCCGTAGACGTTGAAAGAAGCTTCTTCAGGTATAAAAATTAACTTTCAGACAAGAGACGCTCGTTTACATTTCAAAATATTAAAAAAAAAAAATTTATAATCCAATGTAATTTTGATATTTAGCAATATTATGAGATGGAAGTTGTTATATTCATTAAAGTTTCTATACAAAATGAAAATGTTTTGGAGTCAATATTTTGTATTGTCAATGTTTTGGAGTCATTTTCCTTTTTTTTGTTGTTATTTTAGGATATAAAGCATATTTTTCAAACTTTAATGAACGTAGAACAAGTATTGCATTGTTTTATATTTTTTGAAATGACTCATAATAATTTTAAAGAGTAAAAAATTGTTTTAGTTCAATATTTTTACTTTATTTAAGTCATGTCATAAGGCATTTTTAGCGCAACTTTCGCATTTTAAGGGCATTTTTTGCACTTTTAAAGGACATTTTTTGCACCTTTTAAGGGCATTAATTGAGATTTTTTAGGTCATCAAAATCCGGGCTCTAGTAATAACATATTTTAATTGAGTAAGGAAAAAAAAGAAAAATTTATGCTTCGAGCCCTTGAACAACATCTTAAACCTGTTTTGTCCATTTTAAGTAAATAATCATTTTTTGCTTTAAATCTATTTTAACACAAAATAAAAATCAATACATTTTTCTTCAAGTCATGATGAGAAAAAAATGACCTAAATCATTTTTAAATTAAAGGCAAGTAGTGAAAATTAATATGTCATAATAATGTAATAAAAAATCTAATTCCTAAAAATAACTATTGAAAAAGTGAGAGAGATAACCACAATGATTTACGATAAAATCATTGTGAACTGAGTAATAACTACGACGAAATAAATGCCTTTTTTGTACTATTTAAAAAAAAACAGAATTTTAAAAAATTGTAGCAATTATTGATAAAAAAATAAATCAATAAGACTACATGGAATTACACTGAAAATGCTAGGAATGAAGTACTGCATTAAAAAGTAATTACCCAAATGGACAATTCATACATCGTAATAATGTAGCATTAAAAAACATTGGGACTTTAAAAACTAAGTGAGAGTCAGCAGTTCTGACTATTTCAAAATAACATGCAAATTCATGATGAAATTGTGACTGGCACAAAATGATTACTTAAATGCACAATTTAAAATTTATGCATTAAAACACTTTTAAAAATAACAGAATTTTAAAAAATTGTAGCAATTATTGATAAAAAAATAAATCAATAAGACTACATGGAATTACACTGAAAATGCTAGGAATGAAGTACTGCATTAAAAAGTAATTACCCAAATGGACAATTCATACATCGTAATAATGTAGCATTAAAAAACATTGGGACTTTAAAAACTAAGTGAGAGTCAGCAGTTCTGACTATTTCAAAATAACATGCAAATTCATGATGAAATTGTGACTGGCACAAAATGATTACTTAAATGCACAATTTAAAATTTATGCATTAAAACACTTTTAAAAATAACAGGATTTTAAAAAGCATGTCTAAATGCATCATATAACTGCCACCCTATACACATCAAGAACATGCGAAATTATAATTTAATCATCACAAATAAAAATACAAAAATATTTCTTTATAGTACAATTCGAGAATCGTTAATTAAAATATGGTTTCAAAATATTGAGATTTCAAAAGCCACGCGGAAATTCATGAAGTAACTGTCATAAAAACTACTGAAAAATCCATTTAGATAGAGGTGCACAACCTTTTTGAGTGAAGGGCCACATGCTCAGCAGATTTGACCAACGAAGGGCCGCATGCCAAAATATTTAGAAAGACAAATAGACAGCAATTGTAGGCAGTAATTGTTACATAAACATCATTGTTCTAGGCACTTAGTTAACCTTATAATATCTTTATCTTTGCATAAAATTAAATACTTTTAAGTGTTTAAAATTAGAAACTGCAATTAAGAAGGAAAAAAAACAGAATAAATTTGTCAGAAAAAAAATTTAGATAAATTTAAATAATTAAAACCCATGGAAAAATTCATGTTTTTTTAAAATCATATTACATAATACAAAAGTCCATTTAAACATAAATTTTAACATTAAAAAATTTGTTCATAAAATTAAATTTAAAAAAATAAATATTCTAGTTATTAAAATAAATGCAAGTTAAATACTTTGATTTAAAGAAAGCTTATAGGGTTAAAAATGATTAAAATTAAAACAAAACCCCTTCAGTGAAAAATAAGATTTAGCATTTAGTAGGGAATAGACTTTTAACTTAAAAACATTTATTTTAAATTAATTATAAGAGGCAGGGGCTGAAAAAGGGAAGAAAAATAAATTAATTTTGAAAGAAATATTTTCCTTAATGATAAAAAAAACTATTAAGATACTTGTTTACAACTTTTTATGACAAATATTTTTTTAACGTGCGATACTTACTATTTACAATTAATACACATATATATTAACAATTAAAACAATTTACATTATTTTACGAAACTTATCTTGATTACATTTTTTACAGTTAAAATTTAATTATATACAAATCATTTCCCAGCATATAATCATAAATGACTTAAATTGGTCTAAATAGGCAGAAAATGATTTAAAAAATTTCTTAATGGTTATCCTGTAATTTGCAAACTTTTTTAATATTATGATAATTTTATCTACTTTATCATGTGATACCTTCAAGCCATTAAATGAAAATTTAATGATTTTGTTTAAAGACAGCTCTGCAATTTTGAACAGGCCAAATTCATTCTGCAAAACAGTCTTTCGACAGAAGCTGTTGTTGTGAATCATATTAAACTTAGGGCAAATAACTTAATTAGTTCTGGAAACTGTTCTAGATGGTGTATTTTTTCCTTTCCTAATTTTTAAATCACGTGAATACAAATAGCGATGTGTTATTTTTAAATTGCTTGTATACGAATCGCCATGTGTGATTTTTAAATTGCGAAAAGGCGACTAACAACGTATGATTTTTAAAATGTGTGAATATGAATCGTCGTGTGTGATTTTAAAAACTCGTTAAGGTTAATACGATTTTAAAGTTACACGATAATTTTTTTTTCTCTTCGGGAATGTGTCAATGATTTTGCCAACATATGTAATTACTTTCTAAGTTGCAAAAAAATTTATAACCGAATCGAATTTCACGAGTTGTAATATTTTGTAAAAATTTCAGGATATTCTAAATCACGAGTACAAATGCAGCAATAACTGGAAAGAAAAAAAAAACGCGCTCGAAAAAATTCTTAATTAAAATCAGTTATAATTTTAATCTTATGTTAAAATCGGCACAAATAGAGCTCGTAAAAAAAATAGATATATTTTAATGCGCGATTCAAAACTAACGTGCTGTGAAATTATAGTATTAAAAATATCAGAATTTTTTTAAATCACGGAGAAAAGCGTAATAATAACTACCAAAAAAATAATCAAAATCGCTTTACATTTACGATGAATTTGGCTTAAATAAAGCGTGTCAAAAATTTATGTATTTAAATGCAGGATTCTAAATTAAAGTGTCGCAATAGAATAGAGTATAAAAAATATCAGGACTTTCAAGACTTTTTAGAAATAAATGTGTATCAATAATTGCCAAATAATGATTGAAAGATAATTTGATTTGCGATAAAATCGGTACAAATAAACCACGTCAAAAATGGTTATTTAAATGAACGATTCTTTACTCGCGATTCGTATTAATATCGTGCTGAAATATGGACATTTTAAAAACCACATGAAAATACGTAGCAATAACTGCCGAAAAAAGGATAAAAAGTTATTAGATTTTCCATGAAATTTGCACAAATAAAGCGCTCTATAGCTTTCAAAAATCGCGATTTCAGAAACTCTGTGAAAATGGGTAGCAATAACTACCGAAAAGTCATTGGATTTACAAGGAAATCGGCACACACTAAGAGCGTTAAAAAGTCTAAAACTTTAATGAATGAGATTAGGTGTGTCAAAAACTCAAATGCATAAATTTCAAAGTTCTGATTTTTTGTTTAAAAAAAAACAACATATTTTTTGTTCAGATTGCGGCCACGGGCTGCACATCGAGGGTTAACGGGCCGCAGGTTGTGCACCCCTACATTTAGGTCTAGATTTATTTGTTTTAATAATTTTTGTAGTTATACTGTATATTGCCAGCAGTTGAAAGAATAACTTAAGAGCTTAAAAGATTTCCAGAGAAGTGGCTCGGCAACCACTGCTAATAAAATACCATCAAAGCTTAAATAGAATTTCAGAAAATTGATTCCATTGAAATTGTTAATTTAGTATAAGTTAATGAAGTGTGTTGAACAATTGAAGTATGTTAAAAAACAATATAACTGAAAAATTCTCCTAAAATTTACTTAATATCAAGTTTCATTTTTAAAATAAAAACATAGACAGTATTTCAAGAACCTTAAATAGTATTATTAGGGTTCGCAATCAGAATGAAAATTTAGTGGTCTATGTATTCATTTAGTGATCTAGGTATTCATTTAGTGGTCTAGGTATTCCTTTAGTGATCGAGGTATTAATTTAGCAGAGCAAAAACTTAATATGGTAGACAAACTTATCATAGTTTTTGTTATGGTACACATCAAAAATAATTTGTTGCCTTTTAAGCATTCTAAACAAAGGTTCATTATCCCATAATACATAATTGAAGATTAGAACTTATAAAAGTAAGGGGAGAAAAGGATAAAATAATATGAGTAAATAGATTTAACACAGATATTAAAATACTTAGAACAAATAAATAATGAGGAAAACAGTAGGTAAGAACAAACAAATTATCTAAAAATTATTAAATTTTAAATAAAGTCAATTTAGACAAAAGAAGAAATTTGTCGCCTATTTGCATTAATTTAGTGACATTTGCAGAATATTCTACGACAATTGTCGCCATACTGGCGGGATCTTTTAATTGTTATAATAAAATATTAATTTTAATTATTGAATACCTCTTAGAAGTTGATATAAGAAGACTTTGATATGGTCTGCACTCAGAGGCTGGGGAGAAACTATGATCTTATGCAAATCACTTTGCATTAGTTCTGTAATCACATAGCTATGGTATGTTAAAGAATATTTTATCACTAAAATATAATAATAAAAACTAAGGTAATGTTTCATCATTAATGGAGGATAGTTGTTTGTAATTGGTCTTTGGCAAGGTAAAACTTTTTTACTATGAGGATAAAAAATACTAATTGGATTACCTTAACTGGAAAGAAGTAACACATTTACTGTCATGTATTTTGTGAGAGAGTCTGAATTCCAGTATTATTGTAATTATTATTCCGAAAATATAAAAAAAAAAACTATTTAACAACATTTTTGAAATAGCATTTCAATTCTAATATAAGAATGCTTAGAAATCGATCGAAGGTATGAAACAATTAAGTACATTTAACTTCTTTAGGAGAAAGAGTAATTTTTTTAATTATTTCTAATGCTAAAGAAAATTACTTCTTAAATAACCAAAACTTACATTTAAGATAATTATTTTGAAAGAAATTATTGCGTATTGACATTAATGCAAACAAGGCTGCCAACTACTACGCTTTTTGCAAAATATTTTAAAGAGTGGTAGACAATTAAAAACTAAAAATTTCAGAATTTCTAAAAACTAAGAATAATACATTAAAGCAAACTTAACTAGCAAGCTACAACTGGAAGAAATTTTCTCAAAAAACATAGAAAGTTGGCAGCTCTGTGTGAATATTGCTGCTAGAGTAAAGAAATACTGTATTCAACACCTTTTTTTATCTTCAAAGTGTAGTCAGATAGTGCTTATTAGTGCACAATGAAATATAACAAATTTATATTTAATTTTTTGAAATTGAAAAGCTTTTCTTATTTTTATTAGTTTATAATTTGTTAAATAAAATCTTACTCAAAATTGATATTTTTTATTTCCTCCTGACTCTGGATAACTGATTCATTCATTAAACACCAATATTTAGTTTTACTACGTTTAAATTATGTTTTATCTCAGTGTAAATTATAAATGCTTATAAAAAGGCTAATTCATAACAAAAACAAGAATTCTAATAAAGGATACATTTCTTGGAAAAATTCTATGTGTGGAGGTTGTAAGAGATCGAGAGCCGACAGAACCTGAAAAATAAAATTCTTTTTAATAAAATAAAATTAAATCATCATTTTTTATAGCAATTTAAGACTTTTTTAGCCTTGTTAGTTAAAATAAATCGAAAGGTAACAAATCAAATATACAAAAAACTAAGGAATACTTCTAATTCATAAGAAATTTTAATCAGAAAATGAGGTAAAAGGAAAAAAAACATGAAAAAATAATTAAGAATAAATTTGAAGAACAAACAAAAAATACTTTCATTAACATTCATCACTTTCCTTTTAAATGAAGATATTGCAAAGTTACTTTAACTTTGTAAAATGATTCAATCACCTGGGAAAACAGAAGGAAAACTTAGTAGTGTAAATCTGCTTAACCCTTTCGCGACGGGAAGCGCGCTTACCGCTGAGGCCCACAGTCTCTCTCGCGTGTGTCTCTCCAGGACCGAAGGTTTTATTTTGCTGTTAAGCCTAATTCCATGAAATTACTGAAATATCAACACGTTGTTTAATATTGTTCTGTAGAGTATTTAAATGACATATGCTTTATAAATATTTCTATAGATACTTTATTTACTTAACTTATTTCTTTATTCAATATATATTTTACACATTTTATTTTCATTATGTACTTATCATTTAATAACATTTAACATTACATATCTGAAAACTAAATATATGACTTAAAGTTCTTTTTTCGTTTTGAAAAATTTCAAAACAGGGATCTACAAGATCTAACTATCAACTAAAAACTAAATCGAAAGTATTGAGAAAAAAATCCTCCCCTGCTTACTGTAAGCACATATCACGTGCGAATTTAAAGAGCCGTCATAAAACATTCCTTCCCCCTAAAAACTAAGTGAATGTTTTCTCATCTTGAGTAGAAGGTCAAATTTACATGTATCTGAAACCATATGGACATACAATGCCATCTTATGGAGAAAAAAATTATTTTTTAAAACGTTCCGAAACGCTGGCACAAATGAGTGATGGCCGGGGGGTGAACGAAATGCTCTGGAGCGAGGGTGTGTCGGCCGGGAACTGAGCGCATTTCTAGCTGGCACGTATATGTGACAGTCAGCACGAAAGGGTTAAGAAGTGTAACAATTAAAGAGTAAACAAATAATTGAATGCTTTATATACATGCAAAACAGCAAATAATCAAAATTCCTTTTAACACATAGTTAACACTAAAAATGGAACTTTGTGTTCCTACTTATAAATTTCACTTATTTACAAAGGAGAAACACCAAAATTTAAATTTTATTTTTTGGATATTTACAGCAGCTTTCAGTTAGAACCCACACTTAATGTAAGCACAACAGAATTACACAAATAAGTCAAGACAAAATTAATAAATATGAAATTCAATCAATCACTTAATCAATAAATTAATGTATCAGTAATAAACAATTCCGGCTTGATACATTAGCAAATCAACAAATGAGCATGCTATTAGATGAGCAAATCCAGAAAATACTTAATGAGCAACTGGATACTGAAAGAGTGAATCGGCTGGTCACTAAATCAAATCATAGATAAGTGAACCACAAAAAATAATAAATCACAAATCAAAGATTCTAAGAAATGCTGATTTATTTATTCAAGAATTGGCTATATCATTGATTTAGTAATTTGATTAACCAATGCTTATTCATCAAAGCTTGATTCTAGAGTTGATTTATTTTTTGACTTAATAATTTGATTATCTTATTTCATAACTTTTATTCATTAATTAATATTTATGACACTGATTTATTGATTAGCTAATTTATTCAATTCACCAATAAGCATTGTCACTAAAAAATAAAATGCCCAGTGAAAATTTTAATTCTGATCTTTGTTAACTTATAAGAAAAGGATATTAAAAAATAACAAATGCTCCAAGACAAAACACATTTTTACTTGCAATTACAAATAAAAATAAAATCCTGTTATATAATTATCGATTTTAACACTTTTAAGCTTTTTCATCCTACATATTTTCTGTTGGTTAACATTTTATGTGAAATTTATATAAAAATTTTATACAAAACATTTCAATTGTTCACATCAGTTTCGTATCTTACAGATAATAATGTAAAAAAGAGTAAATGGAATCAGTGGTTGAAAAAAGGTAAAAATTAAGTATAAAATTCAAAAAAAAAAATTTTTAATCATAATTAAACATTAGATATGCAACAAGAAAAATTAATTTATGGAACTTAGGCTTCGATGAATGCTATTCTTCTAAAAAAAAATTTTAGTTTTAAAAATTAAGAAAAAACATAATGAATTATTTAAGAATTCTTTAGGAACTATAGCAGAACTTAAGTAATGTTATTGACATGAAGTTAAAAATAAAAATTAAAGAGGAAACTCAAAACCAAAAAATAGTTAAAATAAATAAAAATGTAATGAAGATTCAGAATAAAAACAAAAAGAATAAACTAAAACATTTCTGGGAAGCAATATGAACATGAATTCTATTCTGAATAATAAATAATAATTTAGATAAACATCTTGCAATTGAACTAGGAAAACTCATTTCATTTCAAACATTCTCATTTATATATATATATTAATTATTGATAAAAAGGCACAAAAAAACTTTTAAAAATATCAATGTATTGGTCAAATTAACATAATCATTTGTTTACAAAAAGCAAAACTTTTACCCAGTTTAAAAAAAATAAAAAATACTTGTTTATATTTTATATTATATGATTATTGGCTTTGTAAATATTTTATTTATAGTAACGTTTATAATAAAGGAAAATGTATTTAAAACTAACAACAAATCTAAATAAAAATTGTTAAGACTAAAATAAGAATGAAAAAAAACACAGAATCCAATGTAACACAATTATTTGAGCAGTAGGGAAAAGTGGAGAAAGTAAAAAAATATTTTTTTTCGCAAACAACCTACAATTTTACATTAAGTGTTGTTCATTTTGAATTATCAAATAAAATACTTTTTCAGACAACTCAATTACATAACACTGAACATGCTTAAAAACAAACATTAACATCACTTATACACACAGCTGCTTAAAAAATGTATACAAAGAGATACTATTTTAAAATTTAACTCAATATAAAATGAGATATTAATATAATTTCTACCATATAAGCATTTTAATTTAAACAAAGTCAATATTTAGAAAACATACTTACATTTTCATGTTTGAAGAAACACAACATTTTAATCTCCCGATAGACACGTTTACTGGATACAAGATTTTGGAAAACATTAGGCATTTTCTTTAATGCCACTAACTTTCCATTACGAGGATCCGTCACGGACCTAAAGTGATGAAAGAATATTAATATAAAAATAATAAATAATTCATTTAATAAATACGATTCAATAATTTAAAAAAAAAATTTTACCATCATACTATTTAGTATATTTAGACTCAGAGGTTGTTACAGAAACAATAGTGAAACTTCTTCTTAAAGCATTCATAATATGGCATTGACCTTTTTTTTTAAAACATAAATTGTAGATATTACTGCCTTTTACATTGGTTTTTATACATTTTATCAGTATACAGCAGAATAAAGGACTTAGAACTGCTATGTTACCAAAAACTGAAATTTTTAACTGCAGGGATATTCTATGAACTATTTGTTATTAATAAAATTTTTAAGTAGCGCTGAAACGTAAAAACTATATAACTGAAATCATATATAGACTGAATGAAATATGAATAAATTAAAGGCTTCTCAGGATGTTGCATAGTATTAAGATTAAATTTCAAAAATAGTACAAAGTATACAAAGTTAGACTAAAATACACATAGATCTAATGAAGGAGAGGAACTAACTGAACTGCAAGCAAATAAAATATTATCAACACATCCTTGTTAATGGTTTGTAAAAGGCAAAGCTTTCTTCTAGAAGTTTCTCATTAAAAAAACATATGTAAGCCTCTAAACTAGGGGTGCACAACCTGCGGCCAGTCGACTGTTGATGTGCGTTCCACGAGAGCTTCGTAACAAAATTTTTAATTTAAAACTTTTGAATTGCAAATTGGAGTTTTGATTTTTGATGCGTCCCATTTGCGTGTATTCTCTTGCAATGCTGTATTTTTTTTTAGCGGTTATTGCTATGAAAATCTGTATGGTTATATATATATACAGTGAAACCTCCTGTTGTGGACACTCCTGCAAAACGGACGCCTCTTAATACGGACATATTTTTAATTCCCCGGGAATCTTCTATGAGTAAACCATTATGTACATTCTCCGCAAAGCAGACACTCCCGTAACCGGATGTGGACAGTCATTTTGGCCCTGAAATGTTGTTTTCTATCTCTTCAAACCGGACACTACTTTTTCTAAATTTGAAAAAAAAAAAAAACTATTTCTACTTTAAATTGCAAGGGGAAAATGCAACTTTTCACCATTTTTAAAGCATGTAAATTTTTTCCCTTATCCATAACTATTGTTAAGCTATTTCACTGCTGAAGAATCAATCTTTCTCCTGTCACCTTGCCTTATCTTTGTAAAGAAAGGAGAGAAAAAGATACTGCTCATGAAATAATTTGAACAGGGGCATCTTTTGATCTTTTCATCTGGACCATACAGGCTATAAGACCCCACAAGTTGAAATGACATCTTAAATGCTTGCAACACTTCTTCCCCATTGAAAATTTTCTTATCAATTTGAAGACTGTATTTAAAGCAGCTGGGGTAAAAAAGAGAACAGAAGTATAATCTTTGAGGTTCATATTATGAAACATTTATTCAGACACTTGATAGCTGATCAATTGTGAATAATCAACTCCATAGGTCCTCATGACTTACAGGTAGGCATTGCTTTTTTTTCTGTGAATCTTGGGAGGTTTACTTTCAAGTAGATATTAACCATGTTCCCTAATCAAATGATATGTAGGTGTAAGGGGAATAAACCTAATAATTGAAACTGACTGAGGTGTGAAAACTGCTATTCGGTATCATATGTCTAACTTGAGTATCTATGCTGACAGGAAAATTATATTCATTTATCTGTATCTACATCTAAAATTATACATCCATATCAAACTTTTTCCTTCTTTTTTTTTTAATTTTCTTAAATTTTAAATAAATATCCTTGTAGATAGTTATTGTAAATTAGTTAATTATATCTACATCTTTGAAAATATTCTAAAAACAATTTACGGTGTTAAACTTCGTTATTAGGGTTACCTTCCCTTAAACGGACAATTTTTTTCGGTCCCAAGAATGTCCGCTTAACGGAGGTTTCACTGTATATATAATACGATATTATTATGCATATGTTACTAATTTGAGTAGTAATAACTTTCTGACTCGCATTATTTTTGCCGATTTTAATATAAATCCAAGCGTTGTTCCCAGAGTTTTTTTGGCAATTTATAACTGCAAATGTACATGTGGTTGTTAAAATTACGACACATTTACAATGATATTAAACCTCATGAGTTTAATTGCACATTTATCACTTTTTGGCATGCTTCATTTTTACCAATTTCATCATAAATTTGAATAATTTTTCTAAGTTTGTGCTACACTTTTGCAAATGATTTTGAAAATCCTGCATTTTCATTACAATATCATCATGACCCACTAGTTTTAAATTGCACATTCAAATAATCACATTTTGAAGCTCTTCATGATTTTGAGGCGATTTCATAGTAATTCAGTTATTTTTCAATCATTGTGGACAGTTTCTGCAATGCATTCCCACATGAATTAAAAATTATGAATTTTATTAAGTAAAAAAAATTAAGTAAAATAAATTTACTTAGTATAGTTGAGCAAAACTGAAATGAGACTTTAATAAAATAAGACTGAATAAGACTTTAACTGAAATAAGACTAAGAACGCGAGAATCTTGCATATTTTTTTCTTTCCTCGCATTAAAAAATTATCAACGCTTCTTTGATCCTTCATTATTTTCAATATCGGTCCTTGTTATCCAGCTTCTCTATTTACCAGTATTGTTCAGAACCAGAACACCCCCTTCAAACCCCTTTCAGAACACAATTTTCTGCAACCACGTGTTCACTGTAGGTAAGGTTTCTTCATGTAAAACATTTAAATTTTTTGTGCCTGAATGTAAGATGGACAAATACATTGTTAAGACAAATGTAGAAACGGTAAAAACGAAACAAATACGGATATTTAATGGATATGGATTAAATACTAGCATGAAGTATGAACTTGGAAATAACTTCAACGTACTTTGCGATTTTATAGCAGAAATAATTCAAAAGCCTATGCTGGCTGATGTAGAGGATAGGAAAGTGAGTGCACAAATTTAATTAGTGTTTTCGAATAATTCAGCATCTGTTGCAAGGTCATTTAGCATCCAAAACCGGATTAAGACAAAATATCGTAACAGATTGACTGATGAGAATTTGAGCATCCTAATGAGAATAGTTGATGAAAAAGTAGATATAGAACATTTTCCATATGATGATGCAGCAAAAATATTTAATGCTTTAAAAATTAGAAGATGTTAAAAATGTTTTATAATTAAAAGAAATTTTCGTGTATTTTTTTTTTTTTTTTTTTTTAATTTTTAGAAATCTCACGGAATTATTTGAAATCTCACCCTGTTTTCGAGAAAGGATGAGAAATTCTCACCCGTTTCACACATATTTGAATCATAGATAATCACATTTTGACGTGTTCAATTTGCGCCGATAGTATAGTAAATCGATGTAATGTTTTGATTGTAATTTCTGGAGTTATTGATATTAATATTCACATATATTTTACATATCCCGATATATTTCAAACAATATGGAAAATTCGAATTGTGCATTTGAGTATTTACTTTTTAAGGCAATAATTCTATTAAATTTTTGACAGTTCATTCTTTTGATTTCTCCATAGTTTTTAAATCTGATATATTTAATCCATATTATTTATTACAACAACTTAATCTCGAAATGAAACAAGCATTTGAGGAATCCGATTCTTGTCATGTCATCATCGATCTTTTTTCGGCAGTTACTACTACGGATTTCCCGATTTTTAATTATTTCTTTTTATTGTGTTCATTATTTACAAAAGGGGAAGCAGAAAATAATTTGTGCATTTCCCCCTCCTACAAAATGTGAGAATATCACCCATAATATTAGAATAAAAAATAATTACGTGCTCAATTAAAAAATTACATGTTTTTTTTTTCTTGTAAACACAGCGCTTTTGTTATTTTAAATTAGTATCATATATGTGCGTTATTATCAAAGGTATCTTACGGAAAGATATTAGTGCTAGAGAGTTTTGTCACAGAAAGCTCGAAAAAATTCTGCCATAAGGAACATGTTTTGAAATTAATTGAGCAGTATTAATAAAATTATTTTAATCATTGGCAAGATTTTGTCTAACTGATAAATTAAACAATTAATAAATTTTAATAAAATAAATTAAAGATAAAAGGCAGATGGGCAATTCCATGGTGACTGACATTACATTTTTATAGGTTATTTTTAAAAAATTGATAAATATATAATAATTTATTTAAAAAAAAACACATGAGATATCTTTGGTAACCTACAGTATGATGTGTATAAGAAAAAGGAATAAAAATTGTAACTTTTATTTAAAATAAAAATAGCAACTGTGACTAAAGTTACATTAAAAATTCGTGGTGTAGAACATGGTACATTTATTTTGAAATTCTCCTTCTATAAACAATAAAGGGTTTATCTTAAATTTAAAAAAAAAATAAAAAACCTAAAATTTAACAGGAAACATTAAAAGTACATATGAAATGATATTATAAAGTGATAAATAGAGAAAAATCTTTTGTGACTAATGTTACAAATACAAACTATATTTCAGTTAACTTTTTTATTATTACAAAATACTTACAAACTAATATTTTTGATCTCATAGATAAAAAAATTAATAAAATGCTAAAAAATTTGTTAATGGTGGGAAGCCATTATTTATTTTTTGTTAAAATGTCTTTTGTATAATGGAATTGGCCAGTACAAGTTTATAACTTTTCGAAACGATAAGTAATAATTTCCAATTCTTCACATTGGCTTTATGTCTTCTTAAACAAAGTATTTATCAAATCTGTTGCTTCTTAATCAGATTTAAAACACATAGTATTTATTTGAAGGTGTGGGAAAACCAAATTTCCTAAATTTTCTGTAGTCCCACATACCTATTATAAATAATATAATTAAAATTAAAAACAGGATTTATCTTGTAATTATTTTTAGGAAAAGAAATATCACAAAATTGGTAAATTTTTAATAACTGATAAGTTCCATTGTTAGGCATAGAGTGATAAACTTCACACTTAAAAGTATCACTTTATTAATCTTTAAATGTTTCAAGACAAAGATTTACTAGTTTGAAGATGCTACTCAAATGACTCGTAATAACAAAGCAAAATGCGAAGTTTTATTCAATATATCGATCAGCTTTGTTGGTTACTTTAAAAAAAAGGATTATATAAGTTAAAGTTAAGTAGATAAATAAGCATAATAAATATATTTCATTGAATGGTGAATGAAACAGTGGTTCAATGTTTACAAACACGGAAATAACACTACATAACCTATTCCAAGAAAGAATAAAGTATCAAGATTGTTAAGTGTTTTAGAATAATTAGTTCCTTTAACTAATAATCTGAGAACCCACATATCTGCAGGTGTTTTACAGATCGCTTGTTCAGGGGCGATCGAACCCAAACAAAGGAATTGAAGTAACTTACCAAACCACTCCAAAAGCACCGTAGCCTATGGGCCTGTCATGTTTGGCATCTTGTGAGTTTACGGCCGTTGTCGTATAAAACGTCTGAGCAGCTAAAATATTATGCTGCTGTGATGAAGAATTAACAGTTTGGAAAGCCCTCATTTGAGAAGCTCGCGATCCCACAAGCGCCATGCAGTATTCCAAATCAAAGTCCTTAAAAAACTTGAAATTCTCAGGTCGCCAAATCACCCCCAGCGTTCATTTTAAAGTTACACTTTCTTGGAGTCCCTCACATTTTGATGTTCAGAAATTATACATTTGGTTGACACACTACTAAATAGCGCGAACAGATAAACAACAAAACACAAAGGATAGTGAAGCGACATTGCACATACAAACGCCAGCCGCAGAAACCAAGGAGAGAATAGGAATTCCCACTACTCTCAGAGCTGTAGCTCTACGCCCCACATCCAGTCAACGCTCCAACATCTGTGGTCTTTGGCCTCGGAGTCGAGTTGAGTTGTTCTCTCTGATAAAAATGAGAACAAAGGAAGCTTCGTTTTAGAAGCGAAAAGAAGAAAAACGAAACTGCAGTTTTTATAAATTTAAATATGATAATACTATTTAGAAAGTAAAAAAAAAAAAAGACTGAAAAGCTAAAAAAGAAAAACTTAATGATTCTTTTTCTTTAAATATTTATTTTAAAATCGAACTCTTGGCGATGTTTTTTTTTTTTTTTTTCTTTCTCATCTAATTGCGACTTTCTTAATTTTTTTCCTTCCTTCTTTTTTTTTTCAATCCTTTTTTTTTTTTTTTTTTCTGCAGTAAAATGTGTGATTGAGATGGTTCCTACTTTTAATCATCGGCGAAATAGAAAATTATATAAAATTAAATGATAAAATAATCGTATTTTCCTACTTGCTGCATTAAAGTTGCTTTCTTCACATGGATCAATGAACTTTTATAGTATTAATTATTTATGTAAATATGTTATAAACGAATAAATATATACTAACAATATTTTTTACGAAGCATATTTTATTCTCGGCTAATGATATGGATATGGTGTGGCACTGTCAGAAATACAAAGTGGAAATAATAAAGAAATAAAATAAATGGTAATTTAGTTCCCATTATTACTAACCACATTGTAAAACTAAAATCATTAATTTAGAAAGGTTTCATGGGCACACAATTATAAAATGCGTTTACACATATAATAAAATTATTTCTTTTTCGCAAAAGTTCACATTTCCCAGACCGTCGCCAATAGCCCATTGAGCAGCTTTAGTCCAATTTAAATAAAGTAACTATTCACAAATACGAATTTTTAATGATATTATAATTGTTTAAAATAATTTTATCAATATTTTGAATTACAGCATGATGCAATGTATAATAGATGTTTAGCCCGCAGATAATCAGGACGTAAAAAAATTCTCATGCCTTATTATTCAAACATTTTAGTTTCATAGAAAATACAAATATATAAGAATTGAAATTTCAACATAACTAAATCATTAACCAGCGGATCGTAAAAATTAAACCTTAAAAGAAAAAAAAATGCAAATATTTTTTTAAGACATTTTATGAGACTAAAGTTTAAGAGCTCCACTGATGTGGAATAGGAGCGGAAGAATACTGAAAATAGTTTATTTGGTTTACAAAAATATATACGTAAGTTCATTTGCAGGCGGATAAGAAATAAGTTACTGGCCTTGCAAATCACAGCGTCTTTACTGGCAACTGGTTAGCGTAGTTTAGAAGCGGGGAGCAATTAGATGATAGATTTCGTTTAGCGAAAAAAAAATTTGATTACTGTTAAAACAATTTATTTTCATTCTCTTTTTTTTTTTTTTTTTAATTTAAAAATATAAAATAAATCTAAGCAATGGGTTAAAACAAAAGATGAAAATAAAACTATTTATAAATAGCAATTAATGAATTTATTTATTTATTTAAGACAGGCAGGTTTCAACTTTAAAAAATATTAAAAAGATAATTACCAACAGCACTTGGTTTGTAGCTACTTTAAAAAATTAAAAATTTTGTAAATAAGACGAATCTAATAAATGCCGTGAATGTCATGAATGTGAAAATGTCGTTCGGTAGTACTACCAGTATCATTTATTGATAAGCAGGTTGATAAGCAGGTATCATTTATTGATAAATATCTTGCGTTGAGCAGGAGATGAAGGGAGGTTCGGTATGTAAAATTGAAAATTGATCAACATACCTAATTTCCAAATTCGTAATTGCAATAAAATTATTGACATAGAGGTTCTTCGTGATCGTTGTTTCGTATGAACCTAAAGAAGGCAAATACGAATGGATGGTGTTTTCAATATAAAAGTAAACGCTATCAACCTCGAGCTCAATACCTGCTCTAGTTCCGGTTCGAAAGTTTGAAACTGCTTACTACAGCTTATTCTACGAGGCGATATTTTCAAACGGATAATTTTGTCTTCAATAAAAGAATTAAATTAGATAATTTCAGATATCAAATCTTCCGTATTTCATAAGATATTAATGTTATTAAGTAATTCTGGAGAGTTTGAAGTGAAAATTTGTTTTAGATATTTATAGATATTTTGTTAAAAAAGGTGACATGGTTGCTAGATTTTGAATAACTCGCTTTTTTGACAGTCCTGATTTGGCCTCTTTCCATTTGTTTATTACTGTTTGTTCTTGTTGCAAGCTGTGCATCATCTTACGTCAGTGTTAGCACCTTTAGCATTGTAAACACAAGTATTGTTAGCATCGTAAACACAAGTAATAAATAATTAATTACCACGTTTGCAAGACTCTCAAAACACAATAATCACGTTGTGGCTTTAAAATACACCGGAAACAGTAACCCGGAAGTATAGGCGGATCCATACCACTGAGGGATTTTGAACACTAAGTTAACCTTAAAAAAATAATAATAATGATTTATTCATTTATGCAAATTTTTTCATATTTAAGGAATTTGTGCATATTTATGGCTAATTTCATGGTATCAAAACTTTCATAATTTAACACATTTTTAGGATGCTTATATTTGAATTCTTTATAACATATTTACATTTATAATTAACACTAGGGTGACATTAATAGATCCATGTACAAACTGCAACTTTATCTGTAGCACGTAGGAAAATCAGATCATTAAATTTTCTATGATTTTATATTTGCCGATGATTATAAATAAAAACAAGCTCAATCACGCATTAAAAAAAGAAGAGCGGGAAAAAAAATGAAATTAAAAAAGTAGTAATTAGATAAGAAAGAAATTGTTCCTATCTTATTCAAGTTAGTAAACACTGCAGTTTCGTTTTTTTCTTCTTTTTTGTCGATATTTTGGACGTTTATTTTTTAGGGCTCAGAGGGTAAAAGAGTTAATTTTATTCCCAATTAGTATGTTTAGCAAAATTAGCATACGCATTTAAATTCAAAGAAATTAAAGGCTGTCTTGCGTATGCTCCATCATCTTATGCAATTATTCTTTTTTGCGAATAATGAGCTATTTTAATAACTGCTGTGAGTTTACAACAGTTGCTTATGATTGTTTGCCTTGCTTTGCTTATGATTGCTTGATGGCTTAGCCTATCTGTGGCCATTCCTCTCCCTATGTTTATTCTAAAAACGACGCTAAACCTTAATAGATAAGTTACAGTTTAGTGAAAATGGAAAGCGTTTCAGGTCTAAATTTTTTAATATTTTAAAACTTAATGTCGTTGTCGCACTCCGGGTAACACTGAAAACGGCGCCCTTCCTTAACTCAATTTTGTAAAAGGAATCTTTTTAAAAAAAAATCGCTGTAAAGTAATGCTTTTTTTAATTTTAAATTACAATATTTCCATTAGAGGATTATAAAATCTATATAAGACCTAAATATTGATTAGGAAAACATGCGAACAAGGTTAAAATTCAAAGTTGAAAAAGAAAGCCGTTATAGTTTATAATTAATGAGAATATTATCTAATGTATTATAAAATTAATATTTAATATAGGTAACATTTTTTATGAGCATGATCTTTTATGACATGCAAATGTATACATTAAAAACTTATAAATATTTTTATGCATTTAAAAACTTATTCATTCATCCAGCTATTCACAAAAATGTTGTTCAATGATTCGCTCATAAACAAATTCACTGCTATACTCGTAATAATTAACCTATTTATTTATCCAATAATTGATATCCTTTCATTCTTACTTTATTCACTCGCTCTATATAAAATTGATCACGATGACAGTTCTCAGGACGAAGCATCAAGCGTACTCGTAATAAATTGTTTATGAAATTTACTTTCTTAAAAATGACCGTTTAAAATAAACTAAATACCTTGTATAAAACACATTTTTAAAAGAACGAGCTGTCGTCATAGTAATATTAAAATATAAAATTATTATTCCGATCAAATAACGTTTGGAAAAAAATAAATGTTATTTTCTCAAGCTAATATTGGTAAAACCATGCGTAAAAATAAATCAATAAAAACCTACGTGCAACGTTAAATACAAAAATAAACGTTTAGATATACCAGATGAATAAAAAAGTTATCGTGCCAGTTATTAGCAAATATTTTTTAAAGAAGAACATGACTTAATTGTAAAAATGTATATATCGCTCATTTGGTGAAACAATGACGTAACTGCAAACTCAAGTTACGTCATTGCTTCACCAATTGAGCGATATATAGAACACTCTATTCCCGCTAAAATATCGAAAGAGATGCTAAAAAAAATTAAATAAATAAATAATTAATCCGAATTTATCCTCTTTTTTTGCCATTGGTCTTTCAAACGAAAAATAATATTTTTTATATCGCTCATTTGATGAAACAATGACGTAACTTGTTTATGCAGTTACGTCATTGTTTCACCAAATGAGCGATATGTTTCTTGTTAACTTAAAACTTACTAAAATCTTGATAATTATCCTTGGAAATTAACCTTTTGGTCTTTTTTCTAAATTGTTCCAGTTTCTCAAAAAATCCGCTGAGATTTGGGATGAAAAACTTAAATTTAAATTTCATTTTAAGACGAAATTGAAGTATGTTCTACATAAAATATTAAGAATTGTATCAGATAATTCATATTAGATGAAAACTACGATTGACACAAATTTGAGTTCATGGTCTCCTCCCTTTTGAGAATATTGGCTTGTTTGTTGGATTTACCTGAGCCATAAACCTCTACAGAAATGAAAATCCCTGGAAAATACGGAACTCATTCTTTTCAATGTCGAACGAGTGGTTTTTCAGCTGCACACTCTTCTTCCCATCTTTAATAAAACTATTATTTAGAAAACTTTAACCATAAAATAGTTAATCTCAAAATATATGTTTAATTAAAAATAATCTATAAATATATTTTTAAAGCAAACAGTTCTTTGAAAAAAGAAGGAAATAAATAATTTACTGAACATTAAATTTGGGTCTCGTTCGGTGCCCCCCCCCCTTACCTGGGCTCCGGACGGTCGCCCCTTGCTTTTTCCAATTTTGTATTATCTGGGCTCTTAAAAATTAGTTGAGAGTAAGGCAGTGATTTTGATAATTCTCATCTAGGTGGGAAAATGACACCAAATTGGCGATTTTTTTAAAAAAAAGTTCAATAACTTTTAAAAGAGTTATTTGTCCGTTTTAATCCCAAATAATTCTTTATGTCAAGATGTTATATATATATACTTTAAAATTATAGCTTTACTTCAAGTTTAAGGCACTTAAACTGTTTTTTTTTTTTTCTTTCTTTTTTTTTTTTTTTTTTTTTTTTTTTTTTTTTTTTTCCTGACAAAAGAGCTTTGAGAAATCATGTTAAAGCGCTATAAGTTTGATGGATTTCTCCTCAATTGCCTATTTAACGTAAAAAGAGGATTTTTTCTTTTAATTAAAATGGCAGCGTCTTTGTAAGCATCCTCAGTTATAATCATTTTGTACCTCATTTACCAGTAAACAAATCTTTTTGTACAAATTGCAGTTTAGAGAGATTAGTTAGAGACATTAATTTTTTTTATTATTACTACTTATATAAAAAAAAAATTTCATTGTCATTATTTATAAGTTTTTTTTTTTTTTTTTAATTTCGTAACCCCAGAAAATACAATATATTCGAACAGAAGAAATTAAAAGAACAAATGGACGAGGAAATTGCGTAATTATAGTCTAAAGATAAAAGAAAATTATGCTATTTTTGCCCTCTTGCCAAAAAAGCTCCTCTTAAAAAAAAAAAAAAAATAAAATAAAAAAAAATAAAAAAAACAATGAATGATGGGATTAAAAAAATAACGAAGAATATTAAATGAAGCGAGAAAGAAAAAAATTCGATGAAAATTATGATTTTAAGAAACCGCTTCTATATTTCTTTAATAAATAAATAAAATAAAATGAATAATGATTTGTTGCAAATTTTTTAGCAAAACAAATAAAAACGATTTCTTTTGAAAAAAATTTGATCATCCCGTATCACAAGACTTTTAATTCTTATCTTTTTGTTTGATGTTTTTTATAAATATTCTCTTGTTTACCAAATTTTTTTTTAACGTGATTTGCACAAAAACCTAAATATTTATAAAAATAACTAATGGGCAACTAGTAATTAAATCCTAAAAATGTAATTTGAATTCTTTAATTAAAAAGTAATAATATAAAATATAAAAAAAGTTCTAAAATATTGTGCATTCATTAATTCAGTCAAATTCTATTTTAACCCTTTGACGCAGAATTTTTATTAAACATATTTTTCAAACTTTTTTTCATTATTTAGTATTAATGTAGGGCAAAATAAGTGAAAAATATTATATTTGGCATTTTAATAATTTATGGTTATGAAATACAGCATGAAACACCGGTGTGTCTTTTTTTGCATTAAAGGTAAAATCTTGCTAACAGGGCTCACTTCCAAACAATAATTTTTCAAATTTGCACTTATTTTCAGTTATTTAGATCTGAGGGAAACCAGTTATTCATCAATAAAACTTCTTTAATTTTTAAAATCAAGTATTGATAAATCTTTGGATATGAGTTTAAAAAAAAAAAAAACTTTTTTTTTTCAAGCTACTTTTTCTTGGATTTTATATTTTAGTGCAAATATAATTGCGATAATCTAACGATTTTTTTTATTAATTATTAAACTGTTTTTTATAATTAAAAGATACTGAAATACAGTTTTACTTGTAATTAGAGCGTCAGGAAAAAATATATTAAAGGGATATGAGTATTTCATCTGCGTCCAAGGGTTCAAGTGTTTGGAAACATGTTCTTGAACAAAGCAAACATTTGATTTATTTGTGAAATTTAACCTAAGACGAATGAAATAAAAATCTAAAATTCCAGTTTTCAGTCATGATATGGTCTTTGGCTGATGAAATCGGTTCGATAGTCGCTGTGAGCAAACCGAAACGTTTAAAAATAAATTAAATGCCTAAATATTAAAGCAATACATCCAGAATTTTAAAAAACTATGGTGTTCCGTAAAGAATTAGTCTGTGTGAGCTCTAGATAAATGACGCACCAAAATTAACTTTTAATTTTATGATCGGATTTTTACGTAATTAAATGCAATTTTAAATCAAGATTATTAAATAAAGTTTCATAATTTTATCTGTTTGTTAAATTAAGCGTTTTTACTATTTATTCTAGTTACAGTAAGTAATTGATTTTTATAAATATATAATTAATGTGAAGAAGGGGATATGTTTATTATTTATTTGTTTATTTTTTAAAATTAGTCATTCGTGTTTGATATTAAGCCAAATAAAATGCTAAAGTGGCAATAGTTTCAAGCATTTTATCATAATAAAACTCAAACATATTTCGTTCACAATATCACAATCTTTCATTCAGACACCCACCATGCATTGTAGGCGTTTAAAAGAGTAGTTATGGTCACAGCATACTTTTTTTTTTCCAACAAAAGAAAATAACGAATGACCCGATTACGAAGTAGGTACATTTTTCTCCCTTTACGAAACTTCGATAAAAACTCGAAATGGTAGTGGTTGAAAGTCGAAAAAGCAGAAAAATCCCTGCTTCTTTTTTTTCATTTATTTGTTCATTTGAATCACTGAAGAAGGTGTTTTGGAAGACAGATGTTGGCGACGAAAAATCCGGAATCCGTAAGGGCATTCTACAAGATCCCCCCTTACCCGTTTACCAACAACAATTTTTGGGCCCCCTCCCCTGACAGGTGTGCCGTAAACGCTCACCGGCTGGCTTCTTACTCTACATTACATGAAAAATAGCGTGTGACAAATAGAAAAACAGACGATTTGAAAATTTTACTTATAATTAAAAAATTGTTCCACTAAAAAATCGTTTGCAAAATTATTTATATAATAGAAAATAAATTGCAATTAGCTCAACAGGAACTATAAATAAATAAAAGGAAGCTTTCCTCATTTCCCTCTCTTCAATTTACCACCAAAGAAGAAGAATGATGAAAATATGTGCCTATTAGAGGCCCCTCTTTATGTTGAAATTCGAAAGTTTCTTTTTAACATTTTTATAACGTATCGAATTTAGTACAAACGATTTCAACAGATTTTTGAAATTCATATTTCGTTATTCAAAACTTAGAATACATTTATTTATTGATTAGGAAAAAAAAAAAAAAAAAAAAAAATTCCTATAGTAGCTTTATTTATTAAATCAATAAATAGCAATAAGTATACTAGTTTTTTCAGCTACATTCTGTGGATGGATTTGGTGCAGAGAAATGTAAAACATTTTTTTATCACAGATAATAATGCAAAAATAAATAAATATATAAAATAATTTGCTTATCTTATAGTTGTCTTGGGAAATAAGTAGTGAGATTTTTTTTAAAAAATGTAAATACTTTTTTAAAATACTTATTCACTTTATTTGTATTTTTTGAAACATTAGATCCTTTTAAATAAATGTTATTGAGTTAATTTAAATTCTAAAGTAATGATCAAACTACATAAAAAAGCAAATTAAAAGGAATGGATAAAATAAAATAAAAAATGTTCTCCGGTTTACTCGAGTTTTTTTTACATTCTCAAAACAAATTTTACTTTTGAAGTAAAATTTGAAGAGAATACTAAGAATACTTTTTGCTATTCTCAAAATAAATTTTAAACTTTTAGAATACTTTTTCTTTTATTTATTTTCCAAATCAAAATTAATCAAAAATAAATATTTTCGTTAAACACTATAAACTCAAAGCAGCAACGTTGGCAAAATATGATTTAAATATTTTTTTTATTTTTCATTGAGTGATGTCGATAAAAACTAATAATTAATAATTAACGCCGACAAAACTATGTGATTTAATTCATACAAATATTAGCAAATACTAGTAGTTAAATAAAATGAAATAAAAGCAAAATGGAATGGGGAAAAAAGATAAAAATGTGATCTTCTATTATATAATAAAATATCGTATTTCGAAACAGGGTTTTTGCTATTACTTTTAAAAACTTTAAATGTCAGGAATGTTTTGAAAATTTAAAAGCTTATTCGGCTAGACAGAAAATATATCAATTAATTTAGTTAGAAATGTCTAGACAAACTCAGGAGTAGGGATAAAAATAAATTTCGCCCTTGAAAATATTGAGTTCAAATCGTTTTTTTTTTTTTTTTTTTTTTTTTTTTTCAATTATTAAGGTCATTTTGTGAAATCCCCATTTTTATGAAATTCTTCTTTTAAGAAATTATGAGACTCTTTATTTTTTTACTTAGGCAAAACATTTTTACAAGACTTTTCTAAAAACTTTTTCTGTAAATAAAGATGCACAGATTTTGAAATTTATATTTCTATATACTATATAACTCCAGAAAATAAAATGAAAGTTTTTTTCAGAATTTTTCCTAATTATTTGCGAGTCTCATTCGTGATTTTTATTTACTTAGTTATATACTTTAAGAAATAAAAAGGAAATTTATGTAAGAATAATTTAATATGTTTTCCATAAATAAACAAAAGTTTTATGTAAAACTTATTTCATTCCTCAGTAACAGTTAATTTAAAGCTAATTTTAAAAATTAACTAATTTAAATTAATTCTTAAAATCTAGTATATAAGTATATGTTTTGCATTATTAACGACAATAGTTTTAAGAAAATTCATGGTAGCACAATTCTGAACTTACTTTAGAAAAATATTTTCTTGCTTAAGTTTGTATTTTTTTTTTTTTTTAAAGTTTTACTGTTTTAATTGATAAAAAAATATTACTTGATATTATTTATCCTTAATTTCAATCGTTATTATTTTTAATTTCATTTAAATTAAAATTAAATGTTTCAATTAAGTGATGCATTGATAATGATTAAATAATGATTGTAATCATCAATGGTTAAGGTATCAAATTTCTAGTCTTTTTACTTTGTACACTCCTATAATTAACCCCTTGCACTACGCTGAAATTCAGAGTAAGCCTTGCCTAACTTATACATTCGAATGTTCGCGAAAAGAGCCTAAGACAAGAGAGACAGACAGAGGATTAGAGGATTTATTTTTACATTAATTACGTAACACTTTACCCACAAATTATGTACATAAAATGTTATTTGAGCCCAGAAAATTGTATAGAAAAAAAATTATTTCTATTGAAAAATTATTCTTCGTAATACGTGAGTAAGTAAAAATGTAATTACAAACAATTAAAGTTATTTAATATTTTACTCTTTAAACTTCAGAAATGTTTATTGAAAAACCGATTTCCATTTTCAAAGGGTGGAACTGGTAAACAGTTTCCCATTCATATGATTTTGTTCTATATAGTTATTTTTTTTAAAAAATTCCCTCTTCCTTGCTACCGCCAATTCGCCAAACAGGATTAAGCATTTATCTGATGATAGGTTACTTCATTGTTTGCTTCCTGAAACGATTGGAAACCGGCTCTAAAATTGACGTGGTTTTGAGCCAGCAAAAATACTTTCTCTTTTTATTCTCAAATTTTCCCATCTTAGAAAACTTCTTAATAAAAAAATCCTATGGTAACTCTTAATTTATTTTAAATAATGCATTTTTATTTTAAAACGTTTTTTCTCTTTTATTTATTTAAAACAGTTAAGATTCAAAATTTAATATTAGTATCTCGAATAATATTCCCAAGACAATAAAGATATTAGTCTTGGAAATATCATTTCTGAGACTAATATCTTGAAAAAGATAAAAATGTAGAAACTGCTAATATGTCTGAATTGTTACACTTACAACGTCAGATGCGAGTGATTATTGAAAGATACAAACCTAAAACCTGGATTTTTTTCCCATGAAAAGGTTTAAAGTTCAAACAAATAAAATAGAAAAAGGTATGGGAAGTGCGGAAAGGATGCCATGAAATTAAGTAACACATGATGATATCATTGTCGATAATTATCACGATAGTATTGTATTTATCCTTTATCGCTATCTGTAATGGTGATGATACTAGCGAAATGGAAAATTATCGTATATTCGATATTTCATGCAAAACAGGATATTTACTATGCATCGTAAAATTGTAAAGTAAAACATCGTTATCGTGATGTTTTAACCATAATGATAAGATGCATCCATGTTGTACATCACAGTTCTAGGTATAATCCAGATTCGCACCCTGAATCTTCACTTTAATCATTGGCCCATATTGGATTTGCGGCTAAGATTGTCAAGGAAGCCAAAAGTCAGGAAAACTCCTGGATCAATCAGGGAGACAAACCCGCTATCGTAAAAGTCTTTAAGAAGGAACTAACTGGCTTTTGCTTCATACAAAGGTAAAAACCACAAAAACTTCCGTCTAATAGTCCAAAAGACTAGAAAATTTTAACATATTACCTGTCTAACATTGGCGATGTTTGCAACACTGTGGTCAGTGCGAACTGGCAGTTTAGCAATCAACAAACCAACGTCGGAATTTAAACCTAGCAGGGGGGAAGCTTTTATCTTATGAGCCATTTTGGCTATTGCTTTAACCATTGTATAGTCTTGAAATACTTATTCTGATATTTAGAATCTTTAATCCATATTTCATTTCATTTCGAATACATGATAAATATGCATGGCCTCTTTATCTAACTATATGGCTTAGTACCTTTCATTAATCAATACTTCATTGTCTTTTGAATACATGGAAAATCAGCATGGCCTTTTTATCTAACTATATGGCTAAGCACCTTTCATTTATCCATACTTTATTGTCTTTCGGATACATGGTAAATCTGCATGATTTATTTATATAACTATATGGCTTAACTCCTTTCATTTATACATACTTTATTGTCTTTCGGATACATGGTAAATCTGCATGATTTATTTATATAACTATATGGCTTAACTCCTTTCATTTATCCATACTTTATTGTCTTTCGGATACATGGTAAATCTGCATGATTTATTTATATAACTATATGGCTTAACTCCTTTCATTTATACATACTTTATTGTCTTTCGGATACATGGTAAATCTGCATGATTTATTTATATAACTATATGGCAATACTCCTTTCATTTATACATACTTTATTGTCTTTCGGATACATGGTAAATCTGCATGATTTATTTATATAACTATATGGCTTAACTCCTTTCATTTATACATACTTTATTGTCTTTCGGATACATGGTAAATCTGCATGATTTATTTATATAACTATATGGCTTAACTCCTTTCATTTATCCATACTTTATTGTCTTTCGGATACATGGTAAATCTGCATGATTTATTTATATAACTATATGGCTTAACTCCTTTCATTTATCCATACTTTATTGTCTTTCGGATACATGGTAAATCTGCATGATTTATTTATATAACTATATGGCTTAACTCCTTTCATTTATCCATACTTTATTGTCTTTCGGATACATGGTAAATCTGCGTGATTTATTTATATAACTATATGGCTTAACTCCTTTCATTTATCCATACTTTATTGTCTTTCGGATACATGGTAAATCTGCGTGATTTATTTATATAACTATATGGCTTAACTCCTTTCATTTATCCATACTTTATTGTCTTTCGGATACATGGTAAATCTGCGTGATTTATTTATATAACTATATGGCTTAACTCCTTTCATTTATCCATACTTTATTGTCTTTCGGATACATGGTAAATCTGCATGATTTATTTATATAACTATATGGCTTAACTCCTTTCATTTATCCATACTTTATTGTCTTTCGGATACATGGTAAATCTGCATGATTTATTTATATAACTATATGGCTTAACTCCTTTCATTTATCCATACTTTATTGTCTTTCGGATACATGGTAAATCTGCATGATTTATTTATATAACTATATGGCTTAACTCCTTTCATTTATACATACTTTATTTTCTTTCGGATACATGGTAAATCTGCATGATTTATTTATATAACTATATGGCTTAACTCCTTTCATTTATCCATACTTTATTGTCTTTCGGATACATGGTAAATCTGCATGATTTATTTATATAACTATATGGCTTAACTCCTTTCATTTATCCATACTTTATTGTCTTTCGGATACATGGTAAATCTGCATGATTTATTTATATAACTATATGGCTTAACTCCTTTCATTTATCCATACTTTATTGTCTTTCGGATACATGGTAAATCTGCATGATTTATTTATATAACTATATGGCTTAACTCCTTTCATTTATCCATACTTTATTGTCTTTCGGATACATGGTAAATCTGCATGATTTATTTATATAACTATATGGCTTAACTCCTTTCATTTATCCATACTTTATTGTCTTTCGGATACATGGTAAATCTGCATGATTTATTTATATAACTATATGGCTTAACTCCTTTCATTTATACATACTTTATTGTCTTTCGGATACATGGTAAATCTGCATGATTTATTTATATAACTATATGGCTTAACTCCTTTCATTTATCCATACTTTATTGTCTTTCGGATACATGGTAAATCTGCATGATTTATTTATATAACTATATGGCTTAACTCCTTTCATTTATACATACTTTATTGTCTTTCGGATACATGGTAAATCTGCATGATTTATTTATATAACTATATGGCTTAACTCCTTTCATTTATCCATACTTTATTGTCTTTCGGATACATGGTAAATCTGCATGATTTATTTATATAACTATATGGCTTAACTCCTTTCATTTATCCATACTTTATTGTCTTTCGGATACATGGTAAATCTGCATGATTTATTTATATAACTATATGGCTTAACTCCTTTCATTTATCCATACTTTATTGTCTTTCGGATACATGGTAAATCTGCATGATTTATTTATATAACTATATGGCTTAACTCCTTTCATTTATCCATACTTTATTGTCTTTCGGATACATGGTCTTTCGGATACATGGTAAATCTGCATGATTTATTTATATAACTATATGGCTTAACTCCTTTCATTTATACATACTTTATTGTCTTTCGGATACATGGTAAATCTGCATGATTTATTTATATAACTATATGGCTTAACTCCTTTCATTTATCCATACTTTATTGTCTTTCGGATACATGGTAAATCTGCATGATTTATTTATATAACTATATGGCTTAACTCCTTTCATTTATACATACTTTATTGTCTTTCGGATACATGGTAAATCTGCATGATTTATTTATATAACTATATGGCTTAACTCCTTTCATTTATACATACTTTATTGTCTTTCGGATACATGGTAAATCTGCATGATTTATTTATATAACTATATGGCTTAACTCCTTTCATTTATCCATACTTTATTGTCTTTCGGATACATGGTAAATCTGCATGATTTATTTATATAACTATATGGCTTAACTCCTTTCATTTATCCATACTTTATTGTCTTCCGGATACATGGTAAATCTGCATGATTTATTTATATAACTATATGGCTTAACTCCTTTCATTTATACATACTTTATTGTCTTTCGGATACATGGTAAATCTGCATGATTTATTTATATAACTATATGGCTTAACTCCTTTCATTTATACATACTTTATTGTCTTTCGGATACATGGTAAATCTGCATGATTTATTTATATAACTATATGGCTTAACTCCTTTCATTTATACATACTTTATTGTCTTTCGGATACATGGTAAATCTGCATGATTTATTTATATAACTATATGGCTTAACTCCTTTCATTTATACATACTTTATTGTCTTTCGGATACATGGTAAATCTGCATGATTTATTTATATAACTATATGGCTTAACTCCTTTCATTTATACATACTTTATTGTCTTTCGGATACATGGTAAATCTGCATGATTTATTTATATAACTATATGGCTTAACTCCTTTCATTTATACATACTTTATTGTCTTTCGGATACATGGTAAATCTGCATGATTTATTTATATAACTATATGGCTTAACTCCTTTCATTTATCCATACTTTATTGTCTTTCGGATACATGGTAAATCTGCATGATTTATTTATATAACTATATGGCTTAACTCCTTTCATTTATCCATACTTTATTGTCTTTCGGATACATGGTAAATCTGCATGATTTATTTATATAACTATATGGCTTAACTCCTTTCATTTATCCATACTTTATTGTCTTTCGGATACATGGTAAATCTGCATGATTTATTTATATAACTATATGGCTTAACTCCTTTCATTTATACATACTTTATTGTCTTTCGGATACATGGTAAATCTGCATGATTTATTTATATAACTATATGGCTTAACTCCTTTCATTTATACATACTTTATTGTCTTTCGGATACATGGTAAATCTGCATGATTTATTTATATAACTATATGGCTTAACTCCTTTCATTTATACATACTTTATTGTCTTTCGGATACATGGTAAATCTGCATGATTTATTTATATAACTATATGGCTTAACTCCTTTCATTTATCCATACTTTATTGTCTTTCGGATACATGGTAAATCTGCATGATTTATTTATATAACTATATGGCTTAACTCCTTTCATTTATCCATACTTTATTGTCTTTCGGATACATGGTAAATCTGCATGATTTATTTATATAACTATATGGCTTAACTCCTTTCATTTATACATACTTTATTGTCTTTCGGATACATGGTAAATCTGCATGATTTATTTATATAACTATATGGCTTAACTCCTTTCATTTATCCATACTTTATTGTCTTTCGGATACATGGTAAATCTGCATGATTTATTTATATAACTATATGGCTTAACTCCTTTCATTTATACATACTTTATTGTCTTTCGGATACATGGTAAATCTGCATGATTTATTTATATAACTATATGGCTTAACTCCTTTCATTTATCCATACTTTATTGTCTTTCGGATACATGGTAAATCTGCATGATTTATTTATATAACTATATGGCTTAACTCCTTTCATTTATCCATACTTTATTGTCTTTCGGATACATGGTAAATCTGCATGATTTATTTATATAACTATATGGCTTAACTCCTTTCATTTATACATACTTTATTGTCTTTCGGATACATGGTAAATCTGCATGATTTATTTATATAACTATATGGCTTAACTCCTTTCATTTATACATACTTTATTGTCTTTCGGATACATGGTAAATCTGCATGATTTATTTATATAACTATATGGCTTAACTCCTTTCATTTATACATACTTTATTGTCTTTCGGATACATGGTAAATCTGCATGATTTATTTATATAACTATATGGCTTAACTCCTTTCATTTATACATACTTTATTGTCTTTCGGATACATGGTAAATCTGCATGATTTATTTATATAACTATATGGCTTAACTCCTTTCATTTATCCATACTTTATTGTCTTTCGGATACATGGTAAATCTGCATGATTTATTTATATAACTATATGGCTTAACTCCTTTCATTTATACATACTTTATTGTCTTTCGGATACATGGTAAATCTGCATGATTTATTTATATAACTATATGGCTTAACTCCTTTCATTTATCCATACTTTATTGTCTTTCGGATACATGGTAAATCCGCATGATTTATTTATATAACTATATGGCTTAACTCCTTTCATTTATACATACTTTATTGTCTTTCGGATACATGGTAAATCTGCATGATTTATTTATATAACTATATGGCTTAACTCCTTTCATTTATACATACTTTATTGTCTTTCGGATACATGGTAAATCTGCATGATTTATTTATATAACTATATGGCTTAACTCCTTTCATTTATCCATACTTTATTGTCTTTCGGATACATGGTAAATCTGCCTGATTTATTTATATAACTATATGGCTTAACTCCTTTCATTTATACATACTTTATTGTCTTTCGGATACATGGTAAATCTGCATGATTTATTTATATAACTATATGGCTTAACTCCTTTCATTTATCCATACTTTATTGTCTTTCGGATACATGGTAAATCTGCATGATTTATTTATATAACTATATGGCTTAACTCCTTTCATTTATCCATACTTTATTGTCTTTCGGATACATGGTAAATCTGCATGATTTATTTATATAACTATATGGCTTAACTCCTTTCATTTATCCATACTTTATTGTCTTTCGGATACATGGTAAATCTGCATGATTTATTTATATAACTATATGGCTTAACTCCTTTCATTTATACATACTTTATTGTCTTTCGGATACATGGTAAATCTGCATGATTTATTTATACAACTATATGGCTTAACTCCTTTCATTTATACATACTTTATTGTCTTTCGGATACATGGTAAATCTGCATGATTTATTTATACAACTATATGGCTTAACTCCTTTCATTTATACATACTTTATTGTCTTTCGGATACATGGTAAATCTGCATGATTTATTTATATAACTATATGGCTTAACTCCTTTCATTTATCCATACTTTATTGTCTTTCGGATACATGGTAAATCTGCATGATTTATTTATACAACTATATGGCTTAACTCCTTTCATTTATACATACTTTATTGTCTTTCGGATACATGGTAAATCTGCATGATTTATTTATATAACTATATGGCTTAACTCCTTTCATTTATCCATACTTTATTGTCTTTCACATAACTCTGCCAGGCCTCTTGATCTTGGCAGAACTTAGCATTTTACGATTTAAATGCTAGGTCATAAAAATGTGACCATATGATTTAGCGTTTTCAACTAAATAGCGCAGAAAAGTTTTGAGTTTATCACACAACAAGATAGAAAATAATTACAATATCTATTGTTATTTATTTATTATCAATAATTTGTGCCGTTTACATAAAATGTTGTATGAAGGAAAAAAAAAGAGAATAAGTTAGGTTTAAAGATGAAAAAGTGTAACCACTCACTTCCAGTCACAGATAACCCTGACAGCATCCGCGGCAACTGTTTTATTGGGTTACTAATCAGTGACCACTTTGTCCGTCTTTCTCCAATCTCTTATTTTAATTTTATTTATTTATTTTTTGTTTAATTAATTACAAGCTATGGTGGCTCAGAGGATAGAGCATTTGACCCCCACTGAGATGACCCAGGTTTGAATCCCAGCGGTTACTGTTAAATAAGAATTCTGCTCCTGGCTAGCACTGACCACCGCGCTGACGTAAAATATCCTCAGTAGTCGACGGATCATGGGTTAGAATCCAATTACTGTGAGTTTAACCGTGGATGGTTTTCGTGATTTTTCTCTCAATGTAACGCAAATGCAGCTCAGTTTCAACAAAAAGTATTCCGAGAATGCCAGTTTGTTCAAATGCTTGATTCAGGAGTTCCCTTCTGCTGGGTTGAGTTAAAAATTTTTAAGGCTACGGAGTTAAACATTGATAGTAGTCTTAAGTCCAGAATTGGGTCCACTGTTCAACACTGGTTATGAAATAAAATAAAATCAATTTATTACGATTTTATACATATCTTTAGTTAAGTTTAAAAATAATTCAAATGTACTAAATTTTGTGCATTTTGCTTCACTGGTTTTCGAAATAAAATTAACTTTATGACAGTCTATTAATTGACTCCCCCCCCCCTTTTAGCAAACTAATATTTAATCTTAGTCATGTGCAATAGAGTGAGAATTGTAAGCACGTAATTCTGATCGAAATCATAAATCACTTGATTATTGAGGAAATTATAATTAAAAAATAGGTTATTTTTAGATATTCTGAATTACGTATATGCAATACTTTCCTCGGTAATAAAAGGATGAGATTTCACTTAAATAGTTTAGATCTTTTAAAGAAACATAACTAAAGTAAAGCACTCATATATTTTGCTATGATATGTATGCATTGAACTTAAAGAACTCTTTATAGTTTTAGCAGCATTAAAAAAATTTTGAGTTACTTTTAAAAATTCATAAAAAAGGACATTCTAAAAATGTAATTCTCATTGGTATCATTATGAATTAGTTTGTTCGAAATCAGACGCAAAAGTTCATTTTTCCCAGAATGAAGGATTTTTTTTTTCAAAGAATTAAAATTTTTGGCCATCAAGATATGGGATTACCTACAATTTTAAATTCTGTGATTGATTTCAATTTTAAACGAATGGTCTAGAAAACACTTATCAAAAAGTTTTATTGAATATTATCCTTGTGCAAAATTTTTTTCATTCGTGTATCAACCAAGAAGACGAATGCATTTAAGGAAAATTATTTTACTAACACTATGCTAATTTGTTGGTGCTCTATGAATTAGTTTACGAAATCAGACACAAAAACTTTATTTTTTAACAGTCGTTGAACAGCAGACCCAAATTTGGGTTTACGACTACTAATGTTCAACTCCGTAGCCTTGTAATTTTGAACCCAATCCAGAGGACAAGGGAAATTTTGGATCAAGTTTCGAGAGATTTGCCTTCGTAGAGGACTTTTTGGTTGAACTAATCCACATTTGTGTTTCATGGAGAGGAAGACCGCGAGAACCTCACACGGTTAGCCTGACTGCAAGGGGACTCTAACCCATGATCCATTTACCACTGAGGAAATTTCACGTCAGCACTGTGGTCGGTGCAAGCCGGAAGCGGTATTCGTATAGACCAACCATCGCTCAGACTCGAACCTGGTTCACCTCATTGGAAGGTGAACGCTCTGTCCTCTGAGGCATCGTGACTAAGACATAAAAATTTCCTCTGAATCAACAATTTTTTTCAATGCATTTCGATTTTTGACGATCAAAATATGGGATGCAGAGTTGTAAAATGACCACCCTACCATAGGGGACATTTTACGCCAGGATTGTGCTCGGTGCCAACCGGAAGCAGAATTCAATTCGATAAGCCATCACTAGGATTCGAACCTGGGCTCCTCATTCAGATGCTATCCCTTCTCCTGAGTAACCGAGGCTCGCCATCGAAATATGATGAAACATCAGTGAGGAAGCTAGATGAAAAACATTAAAACTAGTTTGATTGCTCGTCAAAACATGGAGTTCTTCCTCATCATCGCCTTCTAAATCCTTCAGTAATCAAACAAACTTCGATGTTTGCAGTTTCCCTTTTCCTTCTTTGTAGTACTTCCATGCTTAAATATCCATTAATTAGTCTGTGACTTATGGCTCTATTTTCACAAAATTTCTGAGAATAGACATTAAAGGTGCTCATTACGGAACAACCGTATATGAAGCGTTCATTAAAATTGTCTTTTATCGCACGAAAACCCATTACTGTGTGGTAGGTTAAATTTTTTCTTTATTTTTGTTCAGATTAAATCAAATACATTTCTATGAGTTAAAACAATCTTCATACATTTTAAAACAGAAATTAGATTTTTTGACTCAATGTAAGTTTCAAGTCCTAGTGCAGGGCTTAGGTCTCGTTTTACAAAGACGATTACGAATAAAACGAATAAAAACTCTTATACCTGTCTAAATAACAGTTCGTTTTCATTCGTTCGTTCTTCGTTCCGTTGACGTTCCCGTGAGTTTAGCGATATATTTCCATTTTCACTTGTTTCCTAAAATTTTTTTCTCACATGACAAATCGATAATAAATTTGATTTCTATTTCATAAAATTATCTAAATTAATATTATAGAAGTTTTAGGGCCAGTTTAGTTATTAAGGGTATTTTCTTAAATATGGTTTTTAGATAAATAAACTTAAACTACATAAATTATTAAAATTAACCCACATTTGCATTACACCGAGAAGAAACTAGTGGAAAACTTCCATAGTTAGCCTGACGGCAAAGGTACTCTCACCCACGATCTTTCTAAAACTGAGGATATTTTTGTCTACACTGTGGTCGATGAGAGCCGGGTGTGGAATTCGTATCGACCAGCCATCACTGGGACTCAAACCCGGGTCACCCTATTGGGAGGCGAGTGCTCTATCTCCTGAGCCACCACGACTCAAGCTAAACTTCATTAAAAAATAGAGAAAATAAAAACAAATTTGCTAATGCAATCTATTTATTTTTACACATATTTATTTTTACAGAGCAGAAAATGTTTCGCACAACCTTAAGTTAGATTGATGGCGTGTGCCCCTACCTCTTTTTAAATAATCAATCTCGCAAAAACTGGTCACCAATCAATCAAATGTATTACCAATAAATTTTTATTTAAAAACAAGTTTTATTAGTGATAAAAGAATCTTAAATAAATTAATATATTTAAAAGCTCACTTTTTCTGATTTTAATACTTTTTTATTTTTTAATACCTTTCTTCCAAATGTATTGACATGATGATAACTGCTGTGGTTACCAGAACTTCACATTTACTTCTAATAATTAAAACCTTGTTATTACCTAAATAAATCACTCTTTTCCATTAGAATAGTTTTGGTTTTCTTCTTCTTCCATTTGTGTAATTGCTTTCGTTTGTTAAAATCTTCCTGGAACGAGGCTGCAAATAATACAGCAATATTTTCTATTCTCTATAAATGGAAAGTTTAGTTCTTTGAGATTTTGCAAAAAGTGATTTACATCTACCTATATTTAAATTATAATTATTTTCATTTATTTTTTCTCTGTTATTGGATTCAATTTATATTCATTACCTTATTCATTAAGTTGTAACATTACTATCTAAAATTTTTTTTAAATTTTTAAACAGGTGAAATCTGCTTGATATCACTCGCAATTTGCATGAAATTTTATAAAATTTATTTTAAAAAAATTCTAATTTTATGAGGTTTAATACAATTCCACTGGTTTTATAGCAGACGTTGAACAGCCGACCCTAATTTAGGTTTACGACTTCTAATGTTCAACTCCGTAGCCTTGTAACTTTGAACCCAATCCAGAAGACAAGGGAACTCCTGGATCAAGTATCAGGAGAAATTTGCCTTCGTGGAGGACTTTTTGATGAAAATAACCCGCATTTGCGTTGCATGGAGAGGAAGACCACGAGAACCTCCCAAGATTAGCCTGACAGCAAGGGGACTCTAACCCATGATCCGTCTACTATTGAGGATATTTCACGTCAACACTGTGGTCGGTGCAGGCTAGAAGCGGAATTCGTATCGATCAACCATCGCTGGGATTCGAACCAGGTTCTCGCCATTGGAAATCGAACGCTCCATCCCCTGAGTCATCGTGGCTCAATTCAGCTGGTTTGGTACAAACCATCCTTGTCTCTAAGATGATCTCAAAATGGATTAAAGTCTTGTAATATGAGGCAACAGTTCTCAAATGGTGTTCGGCAGAACCATAGGGTTCCGAGAGTTAAGTCTTTTTTAAACAATTTTTATAGCATTTTTTGAAATCTATATTTAGATCTAACCAATAATCCATTTAGTTATTATTTTGATCGTCTTTATTAAATTATATTTAAAGTGATATGCCAAAGAGAGAGAAAAGAAAATTTTTGAAACAATATATAATTTTTGTAGTTATGAAAAGGATGCATTTATAAAAAACTGCAATAGTATTTCACATTGAGCTTTTCAAATCAAAATAAAATAACTGAATTCTTTAATAAAGAAATATGTTTCCCTAATAACTATTTCCAATCTTTATAAGAGTTTTTTTTATAGCAATATAAAAACTAATTTTTATCTAGACTAGATTCATCTGCGAATTCAACTGTAAAAATAAATAAAATCTAATAATCATAAAATTTGATTTAATACTATTAATAAAACGATGAAGAAATTTCACTCATCTTATTAAATATTTAAAAAAGTCTAAAAGTCAGAATAAAGTGGTCTTTTAAAATACGCATTCAAATTATTTTTATTTACATTAATTATAAATTTGGGATTCGGTCGGAGGAAGCTTGTTAATTTAGGGTTCCGTAGCCGAAAAAATTGTTAACCGTTGATATAAGGCGTCGATTCTCGTGCTGTAAGTAAGGAAAATGAGCCCCATACCATCAATGAATACTTTTAGCTTTGTGTGGAGCAGAATCCTGCTGGAAAATTTATTTTTAGTTTCAAAAGAACTTTTGAAATAAAAAAAATAAAAAATGCGTAGCATCATTCAAAGTGAGTTGATGATAAATTTTTTTTTTTATTTTCCTTTTGAATCAATATTTACGAATTTCTCTATTAAAAACAAATGAAAAAATAGGAATTGAAAAGAAAAATCTAATAAAATCGTTAATATAATTTGATTTTAAACCTTATTCGAATTATAGCTAATTAATTTGATAAAGTTATTTTATCAAATAAGGAAAATTTTGTAACAGAATAAATTACTTTTGTAACGAGCCTTTAACTTTAACCGAACGAAACTGTAGCACTTTAACTTCTACTGCCAGAGACTTCTCAGTTGTTCACTGGATGAATGATGTTGGCAGAGTAGAAACCATAGATTTTCCCCCCACCTTCTAATTTCTCTTTCCTTTCTGTAAATATTTACGTGTGTTATTATTTTTTTTTATTTGTTTATTTTTTTAAGCTTTCATCAAATAGATATTTCTTGTCGCAAACTGTTTGCTAAATTCTTTTTTATAACTATTTCCGTTTATTTTTCTTTGTACCCCGAAGTTAAACTAACTCAGGTCACCTTTCAGTTAAATCAATTATTACGAATTTCACTATCAAATAACTAAAAAATAAGAAGAAAAAAAATAACAATTGGAAAACAAATTAGACTTTAAAATTATATAACCTCATTTGAGATATAATTAAAAAAAGAAGAAAGAAGTAAAGATATCCAACAGCAACCAATAGTCAGCCGAGAGAGCTAATCGTCAGTCAACTGAGGGGAGATTAAAGCTTGACAATTTTGAGGCCTACATTATAATGGCAGTTATGTTGTCAACATTGCGCATTGACCGCTTTTACTTCTCAGACAAGCTGGTAACCATTTATTTGAAGCTGGCTTAAATTCCATCTTAAGACGACTGTAGAATCTGGTTCCTTCACTTATTTTTACCAGCTGTTTAATTTTCTGAAACAACTTAATAAAATAAGGGAAAGTTTTAAACTATAATGAGAACAAATTGTTTACATTTCAATCTATCATGACGCATATCACAATCAGATAACTAAAATACTGAAATAACTAATTTCCTTATTAGAGTTTTTTTCTTTTTAATTAAATATTAGTTTAAAAAAGAACTTTTTCTATTGGTTTTGAAATATAAGAAAAGTAACGCAATTGAATAGATATTCAAACTTCGTTCATTTTTTTAAGGAAAGTGAAACAAATGAGGTTAAAATAATTTTTTTGATTTTGGATCTTACAAAAGCTTTGTTTACTTATACAAAAAAAATTATATAAAATTGAGTTCAAGTTGAGGCATTGGGCCAAAATAAAAAATAAAAATAAATAAAAAAAAGTGAAGGATTAGTTTTGCATGATTAACCCAAGAATTTACCTGCAGAACGTAACGCTGAAAACTCGGTAACCGGAACATTCAGAAAAGGCTTACTTGACCCCAAAAAATTCGACAAGAAAGACCCCGAAAAAAAAAAGTTCCAAAACGAGATATTTGAATGCGGAATATAATAAAGAGGGTAGTCAACAATTCTAGTTGAGAAGGACGGATTTCAAGGATTCTTCATAGTTTGAGGGTTGAACCTGTAATATCTTTCTCTTTTTCTTTATTTATTAAAAAATGTTTATTAAGAAGATTTAAGTGTAGGTATATTGTGGGCATTATATATTTGTTACATGGATCATTTTAAACGTTATAAAGTTTTTCTTCTAAATAGTTCTAAATAGGTCAGCTATATAGTATAGACAGTATAAGAAGAATGATTAATGCGAACTAGTCATTAAAAAGAAGGTTGTTAGTATATAAGAATTTTAGGGTGAGTTGGAAATAAGTAAATAAGTTTTTAACTTGTGGTTTCAAACAATTGTTTTCATTCACATGGTAATAGTTAAAGATAATAATTTAATATTTTTTTTACCCTTAGAAGCAAAATTTTTATTAAACATATATTTCATACTTTTTTTTAATTATTTTGAATTAATTAAGGTCAAAATAAGTGAAAAACATTATATTTAGCATTTTAGTAATTTATGGTTATGAAATACAGCATGGATACACCGGTGTCTTTTTGCGCGTTAAAGGTGAAATTTTCCAAAAATACGGCTCACTCCCAAACAATATATTTTCATCATCATGGAATTTCTTTAATTACACAAAATAAATTATTGATAAATTTTTGAATAGGAATAAAAACAAAAAGTGCTTTTTTTTTTTTCTTTTTTTGGATTTCATATTTTAGTACAATTATAATTCCGATAATCAAACAGATTGTTTTAGTAACTATTAGACTGTTTTTGATAATTCAAAAATACCAAAATATATTTTTGCTTGTAATTAGAAAACCAGAAAAAAAATCTAGAAAAGGGATACCGGTGTCGCATCTGAGTCAAAGGGTTAAGGTGTTTGGAAGTATGTTCTCGAACAAAGCAAACGATTGATCATTCATTGCGAATCGTTATGAATCACATTCATCACGATAAGCATTTAGAGGACATACTTATACGTATAGTATTAAACAGTAAATACAAAAAGGGAGAGAAAGCCTAAAATTAATAAAATTAGCACTTATAAAGAACAAACTTCATTAAAATGTCTTTTATATAACTTAAATGTAATGCAATCCGTTTTTAATTTCATAACCATAAATTATTAAAATGCTAAATATAATATTTTTAACTTATTTTGACTTTAAAATACATGATTGAAATAATGAAAAAAGTTTGAAAAATATGCCCAATGAAAATACTGCGACAAAGGATTAAATCTCTTCATAAATCAAATCTTATCCCCATAAAAAAAGTAACTTTTAGTATAAAATAATTTCTAGTGCATTGCTAGTTTCTACTGCATATTCTGGTATTAATCACTTTCTGGTATAGTGCTTCCATAACTTTTTTGGACCTATCTAAAATTCTGATGCCTTCCACAAAATTTCTAATATTCAAAATTCAATTATTTATTAACTTATTATTAAGAAGTTATCAATAAGAAATTATTCATCCAACTCAGTAAGTAAATTTTCAAAACCTATAATGGGGAAGTGATTTCGAAGTACGAAATATTTTTAATTATTTTGCATTTGGTTAATTACTAATAATAAAAAATAAATATTTTTGTTATTTGCAATTATTTAAATTTAGTAAGATCCTTGTACTTGCTGCATAGAGATTTTATTTCAGGTTTCAGTTTAGTTACTTCATTCTTAAATATCCAAAATTTGTTCGAAGATTTATCCAAAATTGTTACAGGCAGACGATTTTTTTCGAAGTTAATGCGTCTCAGCTTTAAATCCACCTTTAGCGACATATGAAGATGGAAATGGCAACAGTAGCTCTCTTGCACATTTAGATTCTGGTTTCCTCACAAAGCCATACAGTTGCATCTTCTGTATTAAATAAAGTTTTAGATGACTCATAGTTTTGCAAGTTTCTTCTTGATACTGATTATTAGAAACATCAGACAAATCTACATATGGCTACATCTATTGCAGAGTAGTTTAGTGTAGAATGGTGTAATGAATAAAAAGACCATATTTGATAATAATCAATTTTAATAACGTAAATAATAAAAACAAACAGTAATGATGGTGTGGTATTTGTTAGACTTCCCAATAATCTTATAGCTTAAAAAAATTTGTTAAACCTTAACTTTTATTAAAGAACTTTTAAAATAACAAGCTTCAAGGCAAAATTTACACTAATTTATAATGAAAGCAAAATTATTGTAAAATGAAAATTATCATTCAAAATTTATAAACAGTGAATAAAAAAGAAAAAAAAATCTGAAAAACAAAGTAAATAATAAAAATACCATATAAAAGGAAAAAACTAAAAATGCAAAAATAATAAATAATTTATCATCAACAGCCTTGCCCTGGTAATAATTATTTTTTACTTTGCCATTTTTAGCCTTTAAACCTTTACGTCACAACTAAATATTAATAAAGTTCAAAGCAGAGTTCAATCTATTTCTTTCACAAACGGATTTTAAATACATCTTTGAATTCATTTTCCTTATCTAATTCGTAAATGAAATGAATTCATTAAATCTCCTTCAATAAGACATATTTATGCCGAATCACTTTTGGGCTACATAAAAATTAAAAAACAGTGAATTAAAAATAACAGATCAAGTTGTTCTTAAAGCATATTGAGGCTGTGTTTTCATTTCGTTTCGACGGTTATTACACTAACGGCCTAATTTTAACAACACGCGCCTTTTAGGACATCACATATTTCATCAAAACACACATCAAAATATTTTTATTTTTTATTTTAATTCAACTTTTAGATGAAACAATGTATTTATTTACTGTTAGAGTGATTTTACAATATCTCGACTTAAGCATCATTAGTTATATATTTTAACAAAAAACTGAAAAACCTCTTTTTAAACTTACTTAGCAATAAAATATGCTTTTATATTTTCAAAAAGTACATTCGTTTACTACAATCTTCCATATTATTACCCATTTTGAAAATGGATGTTCTAAGTTTTTCATGTCCGCACACTTATCAACTAGATCAACTTCAACACCATAATAACAAATAAAGAGTTGTAAGCATCAAAAAACCAGGCTAACATAAGTAATAATAAAAAAAGCAGCAGAACAAGCTCAAATAAAAATAAAATAAGCAGACGATAATTTTGGAATTGCATAGTTGATTTTTTTCCAGACTAAGTTTTTTTTCTTTTTCATCTCACCAGCATGTATTTTTAATGTACTTACATAATAATAATTGAAAGCATTTTTATATTCTCTTTATTATTAACTTATAATTACTGTCTTGACTGTGATTTTAATATAAATATGAATATCGAAGAAGGCAGGTGACGTCTTGAAACACGGATATAGGCAGGATTTGAAAACCAATCCGAGGACAAACATCAATTGAGACAGTTTTTTCAACCCATGATTTGAAATGTGGCGTTTATCGGAGTTAATCCAGAAAAAAAAAGCATTTTACCAATGGGTAACCAGTGATCGTAATAAAGCGATCATAATTTTTTCCTTTTTAACCCTTTGACGCAGAATTTTTATTAAATGTATTTTTCATACTTTCTTTTCATTATTTTGTATTAATTTGGGTCAAAATAAGTAAAAAATATTATATTTTAATTTTAATAAATTTTGGTTATGAAATACAGCATGAAACATCGGTGTTTTTTTTTCTGAGTGAAAGGTAAATTCTTTCTAACACAGCTTACTTCCAAATAATAATTTTTTCAAATGTGCACTTTTTTGCAGTTATTTAGCTCTAAGAGAAACAGTTATTAAAATTTTTTTAAATAAATGAAAGAAAAAATTTCAAAACTATTTTTTTTTTTTTTGGATTTTATATTTTAATACAAATATAATTCCTATTATCTAACATATTTTTTTCGCTGCTATTAGTCTGTTTTTATAACTCAAAAATACCAAAATATTTTTTTGCTTGTAATTAGAACGCCAGAGCTAAATATATAAAAGGGACACCGGTGTCCCATCTCTGTCAAAGGGTTAAATATGTTTTCTCCTTTTTTTTTTTTTTTAAGTAATTAAAAGATAAAAATTTTATGATTCATTAATTGATCAGTTATAAAGTTGCCTAAGTTGGACCAGTCTAGTCATCATCTAATGTTTGTTTAACACTACGAAAAAATAACTGATAGCTTTGTTGTCTTTAGATCAATATTTATACAACGAAATGAAGTTATTATGAAAATTCACCTGAGAAAGGTTTATCAATAAGTATTTTAGTTAAAAGCACTACTATGAACGAAAAAAAGAAACTTGATTGTATATACCACGTGAGGAAAAAAACAATAAAAGAAGATGAAGTTTTTAAAATGTCTTAATTAGTTCTGCATTCATGTGTGTGTGATGGTATAAATTTCACCAAAAAAAAATGTTTGCCTTAATTATGCTTCGCCAAAATTGGCTATCTAATATTGAAACTTGGGGAAGAACCACACAACTGGCGCAATTTAAACCTGATTTTCACAATTTATACATATTTTTTATTACTTTAAAATGATCAAGTTAATTATGCTGCGTATTGAAGAAATGTGCAAATAGAATCTGTATTGATTTAATTAGAGAAATAATTTTTTTTATTATTGAATCATGAAAAATCTATTTGTTCTTTGATCATCAGGCAATACTTAAATTAATATTATGCGTTTAAATTTTGTAAAGAGGTTTAATTTAATTTCATTTTATTTTATACTAGCCGCTTAAGGCGGCCAGCTGTCCGCCACGTTAAAGGTTTTCACAAATAAAGTTTTTTAAAACATAGCAGGCAATCTGGAGATTAGTGGACAATTCTTCTTTCGCGTTCTTCAGATGTTTCTTGGGCCCTAGCACTGCTAGTGGAGACACGATCCTCTTCCAATCTTCTTTGACGTTTCTCAGGTGTTTCTCGGATCCTAGCACTGCTAATTGAGACACGAACCTCTTCTAATCTTCTTTGACGTTCCTCAGGTGTTTCTCGGGCCCTAACACTGCTAGTTGAGACACGATCCTCTTCCAATCTTCTTTGACGTTCCTCAGGTGTTTCTCGGGCCCTAGCACTGCTAGTTGAGACACGATCCTCTTCTAATCTTCTTTGACGTTTCTCTTATACTTCTTGGGCTCTAGAATTGCTTGTCAAAATTCGGTCATGTTCCATCCTTCTTTGACGTTCCACAGACGTTTCTTGGGCCCTTCTTCTTCTTTGAGAATCTCTTAATATCTTTTTCTTTGACAAAATACGAAGTTTTTTGGAAGGCGGTTCTGCCATGTCAGTAATCGGGTTTTTAAGAAGTCAACGAATACTTTAGAACAACAATTACTATAAAAGCAAATCATGAAACTTTAATATTAAAATCTAAGTGCTTACCTGCAAACTGAAACTTTCTGAAAATAACTAATTACATTTAATAAAAACTGTAAAAATAAAGAATAGAAAAACCAAAGAGATCCAAGGTAAGTGTGATCGTTCCTTCAAAAACAATTAAATTCCTATTTTATATATTATATAGCTACAACGCTTAAGAAAAAAAAAAAAAAAAAAAAAAAAAAACTAAAATGCTAAATACATGAAAAGAACACGAAAACGAATTAATTTTGGTAAAAATATACTTGAGGGTGCCCCTTGGCGAAATTGGCGACTTATGTTTGGCGCCATTCCTGTTAGCGCGGAACACTGTGGTAACAGGAATGGCAGCCAAAACTGTATAAAATTGTAATGAACCCAATATAAGCAAAATTAATTAACGCAATAAAGTGAATTTTGAATCGAAACAAAAAATAATTGAGTAAGTACAGAAAGAAAAGGAAAAAAAAAACTCACTTCTTCATTAAGCTTGAATATTCTCAGATTTAGGTGCACAGAATTCTCTAATAGCAGTTAGATACTGTTTAAATTTGTTAGGAATGGAATTTGTGTACCTCCATCGCCAAATAAGTTCAGCGAAATACGAATCGAAAATGGCGTCCGTGGTACCGTACTGGCGGTGAAATTTTTTTTTATAGTCCCTTTTTATGATTGCCCACAAACCTTCGATCTTATGAACCATAAGCAAAAGTAACCTTACCAGCCGGTATCCAACGCAGAACTAACGGACCTCTGAAATTACATATACAGTTGAACATTTAAAAATAAAGCTTAAATCTAAATATATCAGAATCACGATTGGGTTTCAACATCGCCCAGCTTGGCGATCAACCGCGAACACAACTTGGCGAAAATCAAGGGGCACCCTCAAATATAGTCTACCCCAAAAATTATCGTCTTCGCTTAAGAAAAATAAAAATAGAGCGTGGAAAGAAGAAGAAAAACTTATTATAACAATTATAAACAGCGACAAATATATCAAAGCGAAGCGTTCTATTTTCGTATCGAATATGTTGCCACATTTTTAATACAAAAGTTAAACTTTTCTCCACTTTAATAAATGTAAACTAATGCGAACCTTACAGTTAAATTATTAATTCCTTCGTATATTATTGGTTTAAGTTGTCGAAAATTAATATTTCAATTGTAAGGTTCGCATTAGCATGCATTTATAAAAGTGGAGAAAAGTATATGCATTTTTATGGCTCTTTGAAGACGAAAAATCAAAGATTTTCTTACAAAATGACTGATAACTAAAAAACTAATCCAAATTTTTGAAAAAGAAAAAAAATACTTCTTCATTATGTCAAAACACAATTATGTGCCGAGTTTCGTGCCTGGGCGAGGCTTCTGGGGCGATATATTGTGATTACAAACACACACACAGCCGCGTTTATTATTATGTATAGATGATTTGCTGAAAAGTGAACATAAGTAAGTAATTAATTAAATATGAACTAATAGTTTAAACCTCTCATTTCTAAATCTAAATAATGCTATAGAAATTCAATTTAATTATTTTTTTTATTTAATTATGAAGCATTTAATGATTTGTCTCATGAAAGTTTTTTTTTAGCAATTGATAAATATTTAATGAAGAAAGATTTATGTAATTTATTAATGCGTTATAATTCGTTATTTCCGTAAATCAATTATAAATGGCAACATTGGTATAAATTGATTCATATCAATAACCAAAGCTTTATTTGTTTCGAGTATTATCATAGTGGAATAATCTAAATTCACAGTAAAATTAAATTAAAAAAATTTAATAATTATTTTAATTCATAGTAAAATTAAATTTAAAAAATTTATTGTAAAATTAAATAACGATAAATTGATCGAAAGAAAATTTTTGTTTTTATTAAAAAATTAATTTAAAATAATTTTGTAATAAACTAAGAATAAAATCACCTAAATTTTTGTTTTAAATTTTTTTTTTATTGTGAAATAATCAGTAATCAATAACCACAGTTTTATTTGTTTCAAGTATTATCATAGAGGAATAATCTTAATTCACAGTAAAATTAAATTTAAAAAATATAATATGAATAATGATAAATAATAATAATGATGATAAATAATAATGATGATAAAAAAAATTAAATAATGATAAATTGATCGAGTGAAAAATTTTCTTTTTATCGTTATTTTAAAATAAACTTTGAATAAATTAAGAATAAAATCCCCTAAATTTTTTTGAAATAAATTGTTTTATTGTGAAATAATCAGCATCTACTTGACAACTAGAGCTTTGAGTTTACGTAATTCCAAACGTTCATGAATTGGATAGTTCAATCAAATGAAAAAAAAAAAAAAAATTCCAAATGCTTTTTTCCCTATATCAACAACAGCAGCTGCGCGTGGAAAGTTTTCGCTCTAACTTAACAAGTGGGAAAAGATGAGATGCTAATTCAGAGCTCAATTATTCTATTCTGATCCAAGAGATTCGTCATCCCTTGGCTCCGTGCTCAAGGGGTATTTTCAACTAACAGGTGGGATCAAAATGGAATCAGAGGATGCTGACTTCAGCACTTGCGTAACGAAATTAACTTCGATTTCCGGATGTATCGTCTGAAAAAAGTTTTCAGACAGCATTTCTTTTAATTTGGTTTCATTCAAGTATTATCGACTTTGCTTCTGGAAATGAGTCAAGAGCTATGTTTACTAAATTATATTTTCAAGGAAATCATATTGGAAAATAGAAAATAAAGAAAAAAAAGTATTCTACTAATTCCATTTTTAATATTTACTGTATTTAAGGAATAATAAAATTGATACAACTTCATAAAATTAATTTTGTTTTATAAGTTTTGAAAAACTTTATTTTCAAAGACATTTATTATCTTATACCAGGGGGCTCTGCTCCTCACTCGCTTCGCTCACCAAACCCCATAATTTCGGCACTATAAACAATATATCATGCGGAATTCAATGATGTAACACATTAAAAATGAAATACTGAAAAAAAAAACAGGAAAAGAAAAAACAAGAAATAGTCACTGTTAGTATACGGCCCGTGCAATAATCACGTTCTGCTACGCCGTCAGAGGAGGACAACAAAACTTCTTGAAAGGTGTGGTTTTTTTTTTTAGGACAGATGGTGTATAAACAAAATAATCTTTTTTTTTTAAAAAAAAAGAATGTATCGATTGCAAAGGAAAGAAAAAACATGCAACGAAAAAGAAGGAACCACGAAAGTTAATGAGCGGAGGGATCAGAAGACGTAGTTTCCCAGAGTTTTAAAATACGCTTAAAACGTAAGTTCTGCAGTAGGTAAAACGTAAATTCTGCAATAAAAAAACGTACATTCTGAAATAATCAGCAATAAATATTTAAATAATTGCAAAATTTTCATAATCTAATATCCTTTATTTAACTAAAATAAAATGTAAAATATAATTCTCACATACAAATCTTCCAAAAGACTTTGTTTATACATGATTCAAATTATGTCGTTAATTAAATTAAATACAATGGAAAAAAGATGAATTAAAAGAATTATTTTTTACGCCACGCTTCACTTCACAAAAAAGAGAAAAAAAAAAACTAAATAAATAAGCTTTCATAATTTCTGAAATATGCTGCAAATTTATCGAATTTCCATTACTCTTACCTCATTTTTACGATCTTGCCAGAGTCGTTTGAAAGTTATTTTAATTATATTGTTTTCTTTTTTCAAGTTTGCCAGAAGAGATAAACTAATTAGTTCCGCAAGGCGTACGATTGTGCAAAATGCTTGTGCGCTTTTTCAGAATCTTCCATAAAGCTATTGATTTTTTTCCTTCAAATAAAAACACAAAATTATTTTGTCTTCTATGTTGAAAGTATAAAAAAATATAATATGCTTAAGTATATTATATGATTCTTATTTTCAATAAGTAATATGTTAAAATCCGCATTCATATATTGCACAACTTACAATATTGTATTTTGTGCAAAACATATTTAAGGTTGAACAATATGCAACATAAAAAAGGAAAGGATATAAGAATTGTTAAAAATATTGAAGTAAAACTAAGGAATGTTTTGAAGTGAATTTTGTATTATTTATCACTAATCTCAAAATGTGTCCACTTTTAATTTTTTTGCCTAAACAATTGTTTTATTTTTTCTCCTTTTAAAATACTATTTTTATTTTATAAGCATATAGGAGTGATAAAAATATTGAAGTGAATATAAAAAGTGCATTCATTGATGTGAATTTTAATTTATTTATCACTAATCTCACAATGCGTTGTTTTATGGAGTTATTTGTCCAAAAATTGCTTCACTTTTCTCATTTTAAAATACTACTGTTATTTTTTAATCATATGGGAGTGATAAAAATATTGAAGTGAATATAAAAAGTGCATTGATGTGAATATTCATTTATTTACCACTGATCTCAAAATACATTCTCTAATCGTATCTTTTGCCTGAACATTGTTTCACTTTTCACATTTTAAAATAGTATTGTTATTTTTTTACGCATATAGGAGTGTATCAGGACCATTTTCGTGTCTATGAATTTCGTGAATATAAAAAATTTGAAAGTAGTGCTTTTTTTAAAAAATTTTATTAATTGTTTTTTCTCAATTATATTTCAAAATTTGTCACACTTGACTTGTCAAAAAATGGGAAAAACAAATCATAACGGCGAATTTTTAAACTATGAATTTTATTTATAGTTGTTCTAAACGGCCATTAAATTCTTGCTTAGAATTCGAAAACAGCAATTTGAAAATTAACAAATTAAAAATGATTTAAAATGACATTTAAATATAACTCACCTTAATAGAGTATTAATGAAGTTTTTTTGTTTAATAAAATAAAACACGCGAGTACTTATTTGGTGGCATTTATATTTAATGGCTCAGGAGCCAGATGCGATTAGACAGTGATAAATGTGTGATACAAATCTTACGTTATTCATAATTTGAGAAACGATCCAGATCGACTTAAAAATGACACACAGAGAAATTTTCTTACATTACAAATGTCCGTTATGAACCTGATGGGATATAAAACTTTAAGGAAAGAAAATATTTTCTCAATTCAATTTATCCATTAATTTACCTTATAAATGGTATAAGAAGTATTAGGTATAAAATAATTTTTAATAAAAAAAGTACATAAGGTTTTTTTTTTTAAATGTTGGGCTGTTTTAAGTTGAATAGCATAAGAACCAGATGCGGTTTTACTGCACCAGACCCTCAGTTTGAAACTTGAAGTATTATACAAGCTAGCAATTGAAATTAAATTATGCTATAAACTAAGACTGACATCAAAGGGAGAAGCTGAGCATGGAAATGCATAAAGCCAAAAAAGAATGAAGTTAACGAAAGTTCTTCGGAATCATGTTCCGTATTTACCTGAAGAAAATAAACCTCCAAAAAACCTTATTTTAGGATAACGTTTATTAACTGAATAGCAATTAAATCATTCAAAATTAGTTTCCCTTTGAAATCTCTTTTTTTATAGAAAATGCTTTGGTAAAGTTTGTTCATTTTGACACTAAACACCAGCTTTCAGAAAATTTTAGTTTCAATTTAAAATACAATGAAATTAAAATAAAAGTAGTGTAATATAAATTCGAAATTTTTATTTCATTTATTTTAAATAAAATAGAAACAAAATAAAAATAAAAGTTAAAATTAAAGGTGTTGATTCCTTTTCAAAAAATTGAATCCACCTAGCAAGTCATGAACAAATCCTCTAGTGTTAAAAACATTGACAGAAACAGGTTGATGAGAATAAGGAAAAAAAAAAAAAAAAAAAAATCCGTTTCAAGGTTATAAGCAATAAGAAAATTAATTATGATAACGAGGTGGAATGAAATAAAGATATCCAGGGTTTTGAATTCTAATTAGGCTTGATGCTTGATAAAAAAGAAGCATGTAGTTTTTGATATCATAGAAAATAATTTGTCTCTTTTTTTGAAGATAACGATAAAAAATGACTTCAAATTACTCAACAGTCTGAAATATGTTGCGTAATATTAATTTATAATCAAATGGTTTTGAATCATTCCTTTACTAATTATTGAAAATGATACAAAATTTATTGAGAAAAATTTATATTTGTTTACCCAACAGAGAAAAGAGGAGGAAACGGCAACAATTATCCAATAAACAATTTTTTTTTATTTATTATTATTTTTTTTAATGGCGGGCACTTGGGACGAGGACCCATTGGACTCAGAAGATGCCAGAACTGCTTACTCTCTTTTTCGTAACCCAGTGGGCACCTGTGGCGAAGCCACGGCGGTCGAGTAGCGTCACCCACGTCACACCACCACAAACCCGTTTATAGGGCGGGTCACATTCACACACAAAGGAGATAAGACATAGAACACAAAGAGAGAGAAAGAAACAACCATGCCCTGAGCAGGATTCGAACCCGCAATCAGCGGCTCCACAGTCACGCGCGCTGACCACTCGTCCACCTGGTCGGCTACAATCAACTCTTAAGTATACTAAAATTTTAAATCTGGAACAAGATTACGAGTTTTATTTTTATTAAAAAAATTGTTTATAAGGTAAATACTTGACTTAAACGTAATATTACATGAAGTATTAAATGTAATTTTCAAACACATTTAACAATGGCATTTCAGGTCATTAAAATTTGAAAATTTTTAATATTTAAGAAAGTGTCGAAAAATTTTGTTGGAGGTAATAAATTTTTGCAAAAAAAAAAAAAAAAAAAAAAAAAAAAAATTTGCATACATTTACATAAAAATGAATTTAAAATATATGAAAAAAAATATTTTTGTTCATTTTACTCCTCTTTTCAGAAAACTAAACCTTATCAAACAGAGAAGTTATTGTTCTCGGGCACAATCCAGTGGCCTTTAACGACTTGCTGTCTTTTTTGGAGACATTTACAATGCAAGCTTTATTTCTTTTAAAATCTGTTACCTGAACCAAAAAAAGAAGTCCACAATCAATTTTTATTTTTTTTTTTTTTCATTTAAGGAAATTTCAAATAGGTGAGCGGTTCGTTAACGACCGCTAGATTAGAAAATCACACCAATCCAATTTATTAAAAGTTAGATCGGATAGTTAGATAAGATATTAAATAGAAATTAAGATTACATATAAATGGTGATTTCTGTTACTCATTACTAAACTTTTTCTATAAAACTTTGCTCCTGTGGTCACATATTTACTAAAAACATTTTAGTCAAATTGAAAAAAAAAAACACCCAGATCTCCAGAAATAAGCATAAATGTATTTTTCGGAGTCAAAATCGTAAATTTGAAATTTTTTAAAATAATAAATAGGAAACAAATATTTGAATTCAAATTGTAAAAATTATAATGTGAAATAACAGCAAAAGAATAGTGATGAAATGTAACATGTAGGTTTTTTCGAACTCTGTATGAAAACCTCAAAATAACCAGGAATTTACACAATCTAATCAAGAAATTAAATTCAAAATATGCGTGTTTCTTATAGAAAATTAAGGATTTACGTTTCCTGTAGTTTCCAGAAGACTTCGAAGTTACTATTTTATTGTAATTATTTTTACTGCTACTTTGCATTCAAAATTTTACATTTTTAAAACTTGTAAACGATAATTTTATTTGTATTTAAGCTTTAAACAATTTTAATGTTTACATTTTTTACCACAAAAAATTTATTATACTTTAATTCAGTTCAATTGAATTGTACTTTAATTATACTTTAAACCTATTTAAGGAGCCTTTTTAAAACCATCTTGAAAAAATTGGGTATACATATGACCATGGTGGCAATTTCGGAATGAGTTGAAACTTTGAAAAAATATTTTCGTCATAGACCTATTGAATAACAATATCTTTACAAATTGCTTTTATAGAAGAATCGTATATATAAGTACGATTTTTCTTCTTAATTAGTTTAAATTGATATTTAAGTTTTTTTTTTTAAATTGAACTGAAAAAAAATCAAATTAAAAACTATTTTAAGTTTCTGATTTTACATGAGTGCTTGTGTTAAAAATTTTATAAAGGAATAAGTTTAACACATTCAATCATGTAAAAACAAAAACTTAACCCTACTTTTTTATGAAAAAGGTAATTTCATGTAATATTTTTTACAACTTATTCTTAAGCAATAACCTCAGATTTAAGTCAGAAATCTAAATTGTTCCTTCTAAATCTATTCTAAAAACTTTCCAGATTTCAAACCAGGATTCAAATATATAAAAAAATCTTTGAAAAGTCACTATAATTATTTATGTTTATGAGCATACAGTCATTCCGAAAAATTTCTTAAGTTAAAATTATATTTTATTATGTGAAGAAAAATTCTTGAAAAATTTTTCGTAAAACATTTCCTATTTTTTTAAAATCGATTTCAATACATGGTTATTAAGTTTGCGGTGCGGTACAGGATGTTCGCCAAGTAAAAATATTGGGAAAAAATACATAATCTTAAAAATTAAATCTCAAAAAATTTTAACTTAGAAAATCTTTAACAAATATTATTTTTTTTATTAATAATGAATTTTGTTCTTATAATTCTAAATTAATTTAATAAAAAAAAATTGAGAAAATAGTTTAAACTCGTGGATTTTTGAATGATTTAAATCCATCGCAGTTAATAATGCAATTTATATTAAATGATAATGAGCATCCTGAAAATAAGAAAAAACTAAAAATAATATCATTTTAAGGAAACAGATTGGTAAATGGTCTTAAAAATTTAAGTTAAATATGGATTTTTTGATATCGCTAAAATAATCGGTAACTACACAGCTGGGGAATCTGATAATACGAACGGATTTGTTTTTCTTGGTATTCATTCCAGCGTAAAATTTGACACACAGAGAACAAGGGAAATGTCGTGATAACTCAAATGCGACCTGTGGGCCATCCTTTAACTTCTATCTTCCGGGCTCTTAACTGTAACTGAAGAATGAATATTCTCAGAACATCTTTCCTCATTTAAATCAATGGATAAACCAGCCGACCTAACCGAAGCGGTTCTTTCAGAAATGAAGTTTTATGGTTTTTTGATCAACCTTCGAACATTAAGTTCCGTTTATAGTTTTTTTCCTTCCTTTTACGAACAAGGAAGCATAGAATTTTTTTAGAATATAGGACAGTAGAATCACGGGCAATTGAATAAAGAATGGGACAGAGTGGTTAAAAATGTTATTAATGAAATGTTCGGATTTGAGTAGTTACATGTTTTTTTTTTTTTTTTTCTCCCTCGATTGAATACCTTCTTCCCAAGTAATTAAATGAACTGAAAGAAGATTCGAATTAGTCATACTACTCTGTTACACTTTTAAGGAAGAGTATAGTGTGGAAAGGTTCCAGATATACTTAAGATTGAGTAATAGTTGCAGATTTCTCACTGAATGAGCTTAAAACTGGGGTGGGTCCGCAGTCAAGACGATTAAAAATGTTCCCCCCACCCACCCAAATAAACGCAATTTGAAATACTTGTGGAATATGCAAATGGTCAAAGCGCAACAAGTTCTAACTTCTTTCAGAAAAAAATACGTGTTAAAAACCCTAAATAACTTGCATAAAAAGTGTATAGCTGTTCCCCATTTAAATTAATTTTAAACTGCTTCCAATAATTTAAAATAAAAAATGAGATTATTACATTAAAATTTCAAAATGTAGACATATCGCTGGTTCAAAACTAAAACGACACACCTGCAATGTTAACTCAATTGGAGATGTGTCGTTTTAGTTTTGAACCAGCGATATGGTAATGTAGAGGTAAGTTAAATAATATAAAACTCACATCAAAGCACTCTTTATGTTGGAATGTTCCTTTTTGTTTATTTTTTGCTTTTTTTTAAAAAATAAAAAATATATCTTGCAAAAAGTTATTAACAAAACATACATAGTTTTAGGATTTATTTAGAAATTAAAGCAAACTAAGTAAGTGAAAAAATAGTTAAGATATAATGAAAAATAATAAAATCATCCATCTTTTTATAGGAAAAAATTGAAATCTTGCTATAATTTATTCGATTGATAAAAAAATAATATCTCTTTATTTTATACAAAGACGACACATGCTCAAAATTCTAAAAAAAAAAAATTTTGCTTCAAAAATATTTTATACATAATTTTCTGTGCTTTGTCTCTTAGTACATGCCCTATCCATTTATTCTTTTTACTTTTATGAATCTCACGATATCTTTTCTCTCAATTTTTGTTTTGAGGGAATAAAAATAAAAAATTCAAACCATTATGATGTAAATATGAATCATCTGCAGAGTTCTTATACAGATAGAGCAACTAGGTTACCTTACTGCGCTGTATCCTTGTTAATATAGAAAATTTAAACGAACTCTAGATGTATAATGACACAATAACTTCTTAATTAACTTAATGAAACTAATGGTTTACCAATGTACATGATAATATTTTAATATAAAATTTTATATCCCGTAGGCTGCCGTATAGTGTGATGCACATAATTTTTCGGCGGAGAACCGTAATGAATTTAATTTCTATGACATTTAAACGAAGTAGTAAGGAAGTTACTCGTTAGAACGAGGTGGAATCTAGCTGCTCTATCTGAATAAAAACTCTGCAGATGATTAATATTTATATTACATCGGTTTGAATTCTATTCCTCTCATTCCATCATATAAAAAAAATATTTGAAAGGAAAGACATCGTGAGATTTATAAAAGCAAAAGCAATACAATGGTTTGGACATGTATAGTTCGTTCAACAGAAGTTGGCACTTGGCTCCACCTGCTCGGGCGCAGAGTTCATTTCAACTCGTGAGTAAGAGAAGAAACATCTCCGCGCTTGAAAATGAGACAATCCTTAATGCGAGTCAAATGCAAACAGTTAATTTTTTTTCTGTCACTTACTTCGCTTTATCATCTGCTATTATACCTTTCCTTACTCTAGCTGATTAAATATATTTTAAATTAAAAAACTGCTGTTTTCAAAGCAAAATGTCTCAAAAAGGACAAACTATTCATTCTAAAGAGAGGAATGTCATCAAATTTATGAAATATTTAATGTTTAAAATGCTCATAAAGATTGCGAAATAAATATTTTTGTCATGTATGTGATCACCAAATAGCAGCCTTGTTCAGGATTGTTCGCATCCTTCTCCTAAAAATGGCGAAATAGTATCGTCGGATACCACGTGTAGGGAAATCCCATCACTAAGATACCACCAAATTTGATGTTTCTGGAAGCGAAAACAATTCACAAATGATGTAAATTCCCGTGATTTTGGGGTAAGCAGTCTCTTTTATTGGTATTTAAATTTATCTGCACCCTTTAAAGTGAAAATGAAACCCCAATTTGGTGTTAACTTGAAAAAAAAATTTTTTTTTTTCTCCGAATATGTCGGGATTTTCAACATTAAATTCGGTAAGATATTACACCACAATTTTGAAAGTGTAAGAAGAATGAAAAAAAAAAAAAAAAAAAAAAAAAGATATATACCAAATAAAATCATGAAATGAAAACTTTATAGCTACAGGAAAAGAAGTAAACCTAAAACAAAATAAAAACTAAGACGGCTGGGCCAGGTTCAGGAGGTTGTGTAAGAAAACCAAGAATTGCAGAAATATAGTAGGTGTAAAGTTAAGGGGTAGAGAAAGCTAAGGTCTACTAAGGGCTGTAGAGTAGAAGAGAAGGGTAATCAGTTATAACAATAAAAAAAAAAAATTATGCGCAATTTAAAAAGCCATGCAGTGGTATTTCTGGTTGGTACATTTTTCAAGAAGTTTCAACTAAATTCTTTTTCAAATATACGCATAAACATTAAATTCCAACAAATTTATTAATCAAGAAAGCTATTGTAAAATAAATTATTACCTTGTTAAACAACTTATCAGAATTAGCTGATAAAATGTTTAGTAAAGCTTAGAAAACCGAATGTAAAGAACTGGAAAATATATGCTTCGGACTCATTAAATATCTAGGAAGACCACATATATATATATATATATATATATATATATATATATATATATATATATATATATATATATATATATATATATATATATATATATATATATATATATATATATATATATATATATATATATATATATATATATATATATATATATATATATATATATATATATATATATATATATATATATATATATATATATATATAATATATATATATATATATATATATATATATATATATATATATATATATATATATATATATATATATATATATATATATATATATATATATATATATAATTTTTTTTTAAAGAAAAAATTGGTATAGTTGATTTTTATCTAAACAGATTCACTAATTTGTTGATTTTCTGATTCCCTAATTAACTTTCTTTCTTCAACCAATCTTTTTTTTAATTTTTTTTTTTTATTCCCTCGCTAAATCAAGACTCAATCATAATAGCGGCTGTATTCATAAAAAAATACATTAGTGGAATTGCTGTTAAATGACGAATCCTTTTTCATAAAATTGATATAGCTTTAATCAATAAAAAGTTTCTTTTAATGCTGTGCAAAATTAAATTTAAAAATTGCCAGGATTAATTAAATTTTGATACGAACCGATTCAGAAATCCTAATATTCGATTTCATTTAGGCGATAAAAAGTAGTATAAACTCAATTTATTCTTTTTTTAAAATTTTACTTCACAGCTCTTTTTAATAATGTTATGTTTTCATTGATAACTATTAGAAATATATAAAAAATAAATAATAGTACAAATCTAGTTTATTAATACTTTTAGATGATATGAATGTTTTAGTGCGAAACTGAACTGCTTTATTTAATAAAGTTCAATGATTTGAACAACAATCTAAATTACATTAAAACTTAATTTCAAACTTAAACTGTAACTACGAATAAAGTTGATAAAAGTAAAAGCTAATTTAATTCACAGGAATTGAAATTGCTTGCAGCTAAGTTGCTTGACAACTGTTGCCATGCGACTGAAGAAACTGGACATAAGATGATTAATAATACATAGAATTCTAAAGAGAAGCCAATGAACTACCATAATGAAAATAAAGAAAACACTGAAAATAATTACTGAAACAATCGGTGTAGTGAAGAACATTGTTTTGTATCCGTTAGGGGAGGTTACTTTTCATTCGAATTCATACGTGGTAAAGTGCTTGATAACATTCCGGAAATTATGTTCTAATCCAGCGGTTTTCAATTTCTCTCTCCCTAAAACGTACCACTTTCAAGTCTTGAAAATTTAATGAACTACGTCAGTCAATAGTCTTTCAAAATTTAATAAATAAATGGTGTATTTTTTATTAATTTCTTAATATCACAAAATGTACTGAATTTATATATATATATATATATATATATATATATGAATAAAATATTTATCGCAATACAAATAGTTAAAGTAATTAACCAAATAATGTAATGATAAAAAGATAAATAAAGAATAAGTTAAATTAGTAAAAATAAATAAGTAATTGGTAAAAAGAGAATTAACATTGAAAGATCACGAGAAATATTTTTGCAAGTGCAATTTCAGTTAAAATTGATTTTGTATTGTATAAAAATAAATTTTTAAGGGTTATTTATCGTTTATAATTTTGTTATGTTACCACTAAAACTCGAAAACCATTAATTCAAGCATTACCTCCTAGTTAATCTGCAGATTAATTAGGATTATCCATTTAAGTGCGGAATCAAACGCTTTCGGTGATTTACATTTAATGTAAAACGCCGAAATTCTGTAGGAATTCCGTATAGTTATATACAACTTGAGTATCTACAGATTTTTCCTTCACATAATCTTAGCTTTGATTACTCCCCCTACATAATTATTTCTTGCTTTTACAGAACAAAATTGATTTAAAAATACAGTATCATTTTCACGTGTTTTAGCTTTTCTTATTTCGTAGTTTTTGAATGTTCATCTGAATTAAAAATTCATTTTTTTTTTATTACTACTCTATCTCTTAATTTATTACGTTCTGGAACAGAGATTGCTTATTTTATATCAGGTAGATTTCCCAATAGAAGCGTATAATAAAAATGACATCATGAACTATCATGATTTCTAAGAATAGGTTTACAAGTTGTAAGAATGAAATTCAAATAAAAATTGTGTAAATAGACGTTAAGTTATAGTTTATTTTCAGCGTGATGATTATTAAGGAACGTGTAATAAAATTTTCTAAAATTATTCTGTGTACAAAAATTTTATAAGTGACTATGGCTATTCCGATATACTATATGACATGCTTTATGGTGTTGGGAACAAAAAAAAAAAATCTGAAAAACTCGCTGAAACGATATTTTCGAGTTTTGAGTAAAGTGATGGTTTTGGGAAAATTTGCGTAAATTTGTCTACAATATAGACACTGAAAACTGAGTAATAAGAGTTGAAAACATTGAGATAAGGTGGCCCAGAACAGCGAATACCAATTTTTTTCGTCTATGGAATCCTAAATAATCGACTTCCTTTTGGCGGAACCTCAAACTTTATAAATGAAGTTCACTAGCGACTGTATACATAAACTATTTATTGAACTTGTGCCTATTCCGCGTGAATCAATAACATGATAAAAAAAAAGCCGCTAATTATTTAAGCATCAAGTTTTAACTGAAATTAGCAAATAATTCAAAAATTAAATTTTTTTTTCATATAGCTTAATAATTATTACCTTGTAATTACTATCTAACAGGATTTGCAGAAGGAAAACATCTAATATTACCGTTCAGAAAGTATAGTAAACGTATTATAGTGAAGTTTTTGTATCAATGTACAATCAAAAATAACACTTCAATAATAATAATAATAAAAACATCTAGTTGAATTACTATACGTAGAACATGTTTTTTTTTCCATAACGTTACTACTACTCTATTTTTTTTACTGACTGGTCAACTATGACCCTTTAGGACAATGATAAAGAATGAATTATTTTAAATACGATTTAATCTTTAAATAGTTTTTTTTAATAGAGATGGAGATAAAATATAATTATTAGTATTTGCTTAAGATGATTTTTAGATTTTTTTTTCCTTAAGTCACCAAAGGTGAAATGGTAGTCATTAATGTATAGGGGTTAGTTCTGAAATCAGCATCTTTTACTTATATTTACATCTTATACCGATGATTTTTTATTTTTATATTATATCCGTTGTTGAACAGCCTCCCCAATTTTGGGTTTACAACTACTAATGTTCAAATCCATAGCCGTGTAATTTTGAACCAATCCAGAAAACAAGGAAACTCCTGGATCAGTACCCCCAGAGGTATTGATTTGTTTAGAGAACATGGAGGACTTTGAGACATCAGTCACCATTTACGATATGGGGAGTCTTCGGCCGGCCTGGAATTTTACTAACGAACTCTTGGACATGGGCCCAGTGCCCTACCAACTAGGCTATCTTGCCCTATACGTATGATTATAGCATATCAGCATTCTATTATCAGCATCTTATACGTATGTTTATAGCATTTGAAAAAGGGTGAAAAAAGTTATATGCACATTAAAGGTTTAAAATTTATATTTCAGTGAGGAAGGTAAAAAAAAAAAAAAAAAAAAAAACAATATCAAGATATGACTAGTTATTTTTTTTTTTTATAACCGGCGTTGAACAGCTGACTCCGAAAGTTCAACTTCTTTAGTCTTATAATTTTGAACCAAACCCTGAAGACAAGGGAACTCCCGGATCAAGTATTAGGACAAACTAATTTTTAGATGGAACCACCTAGAATTCGCGTTACATGAAGAGGAAAACCACGAAAACTATCAACGGCTACCCAACGGATTCCACAAGAAGGCCCGACAAGAAGATTCCATCCATGATCCCTCTTTCCCTGAAGATATTTTACGTAAACACGATTGGTCTATGCGAACTGGGTGCGGAATTCGTATCAACCAGCCACTTCTGGGATTCGAATCTATGTCAAATCATAGGAAGGCGAATATTCTATCCCCTGAGCCATCGCGTACCGACTAGTCATTATTATGGAAAGTGAGATTAATAACAATAAAACCTGTTTGGTCATAGAAATAAATTGTGAGTAGGAGAAATTAATTAATAAAAGCGCTGCCAAGTTCAGGCAATCAAACTGGTTTACTTACAAGATATTCTACAGAGCTCGCTGGCGTCATTTGTTCTTTCTCGTTCATTATCTTACGACCTTCGATGTCTTTTTTTAAATTACTTGTTGGTGAATTTAAATTTACATATTAAGGGCAGTTCTTATGGGACAGCATGTATCTCCTTTTATACAATCGAAAATATAATAATTAGGAAACGCTGCTGTGTTTAATAATGTCTTCATGATAATTTTTTTTTATATAAAACTAACAATAAACGAATTCGTTGGAAAAAGGGCTCAGTGATTTTTTTGTTTTATTTAGAATGACAATAACTTCTTAAAAAACTTCTTACTTAATGACTTAGTGAAATAAAAATAAAAAATTAAAGCATTTTTTAACAAAAAGCTTAGCGCTCTCCTTCTAAGATATTACAGAATTTCGAAAGTTATAAATCGCCGAAACCTGTAATTAAGCTACTTATTTTTTAAAATTTTGTTTAAAAGTAATACTAAATTAATTTCAATCCGATTAGAGAAGCATTTTCATTTATTTACATATTTTTCTAATTCACTTATTCTTCTTTTATGTAATTCTGTTTCACTTCATATAAAATTTAAGGAAATTTATTATGTAATGTATCTAACTTAAATTCATTCACTTGAATCAGATGATTCGATATTGAATCAAATGAAGCAAGTTTTGTAATTTGTTGTCAAAAATAATTTATTTTCGTTAGTGATTTTACCGTAAAGCTTAAATCGTTTGCTTTCTGGTGGGTTAATGCTATCTTTGTAGCCTTCAATGTTCTTTTCTTTCGACGCCTTGATCATCTTCTCAATGCCAAAATGGCTTAGTCGGGATCTGCAAGGCCAAACATACACGATATCTGTGCAGTCGCTCACCTGCGACATGAATTACAACTTCCAACAATCAATAAACAACCAAAAATAATATTAATAAAAAGTAAATAAATAAAAAATATCAAGTAGGAAATAGTGGTTTTTCTCGTCAAACGATTTTTCCAACTCTTGAAGCTTCAATGGCAGTCAAATGTTTTCTGGGTAATTTTTTTTATTCTGTGTCGCTAAATTTTTTATCTTGAGTTTTTTTTTCTGCTTATTTATTATTTTTTATCTGAGGTTCCAGACGATAGTTTTTACAGTGAAAAAGTAGGGATGTATAATTGTTGAAAGTATTTTTAACTAAAAAGCATCCGCAAGAATAATTCTGGTTTTACTTCTTTTTTTCCCCCGGTCTCATCCAGTTTTTATTTGAGTTCAAGGACTCAAAAGGGAGATCAACTAGTCAAAGAAAAAAACAATTACTTATACAGTTGGAATTAAACACTGATAGATGTGTTAATATTTATTTTCTTCAAAATGTACACTTTATTGAAAGTGTAAATTATTATTTTATAATAACAATTACTATTATATAATTATTATATAATTATTATATAATTATTACATAATTATAATATAATTATAACGTTATTATTATATAATTAGTATTAATATATAATTAGTATTATATATTTATTATTGTTACATAATTATTATAATTACTTTATTAATCATTATTTTATGTTATAATTAATTACAAAACTATCAAAACAGAGGAAATAATCATTAATTATTAATTGGATAAAGTATGAAATATGAGCATTGTAATATTTTGTAACTGAAATCCTTTATTTTGCACCCCTCAAATTAAAAATGAAATTTAAATTTGTTATTTATTGAAACTGTAAAAATATGCGTAGATTTAAATATTCCTAAAAATATTTTTTAATGTTTACATATTAATTGGTATGCTTACATAATAATTGATAGAAGTGATTAATCATTTAAATTTACAATCATTGCTTTTTATTACAGAAGATAAAATTATATACTTTCACTTACTTTAACAAAATTTTAATACTATTAAATGCTCTTTAAATTTTAAAAATAATTGAAAACCTATTTTAAAAAGTAAATTTTATCTTCTAAATATTTCTAATATCAAGCTTATTGCTTAAAAGTAAATAATATTCAATTTAAACTAATTTAGTTAATAACCTATATTTACCCAGTATTTATATGCATCATATGCGTAATATGTGTTGAATTTATGCATAACTTTATAATTTGATTTAAAAAATGCATTTTCTAAACAATGCATCGGCTATGCATTGGTAATAAAAGGAATTTTCATAAAAGTAGGGAAAGTAGGGGCATGTCCAGTGGCATGCGAATGTGTTGCGATGCCAGGTAAACTACTCTAATAGTTAGATGCTCTTGAAATGCTAATTTATTATTATTAATATATATATATATATATATATATATATATATATATATATATATATATATATATATATATAGAGAGAGAGAGAGAGAGAGAGAGAGAGAGAATCTGTTTAATAGTTTGAAGAAGACATTAAAATCGCTTCCTTTTCTTGCCTTGAAAAGTTGACCTGCAGTGGACTGATCGTTAAGACACGGTTCCCACTAGATCACCGAGGTCAAGCATCACTGGCTGCGGTCAGTGTGCGGATGGGTGACTACTTGGATCTGTCTGCGTAGGGACCAAAGGTGTGCGATATTGGTTCTCGTTAAACTGTTCTACCGTAAAGTGCTCGACTTCGCGCGCAGGTCATCGGGCTACCAAAGCAGGGGAACCATCCCCTCCTCAGAGGATCGAAATTGTGATGGTATGTCTTCGGATCATCTTCAGGGATGTTTCCCAGACCGTCGCCAATAGCCCATTGTGCAGCTCTAGTGCGACGTAAATGAACTACAACTACTGCATTGAGAAGTATTTGTGATCACGTTGTAAACATTTAAAAATTATACCTGAGGTTTATCGGAGAGATTATCAATTGAAAATCTTTTCTCGTTTAAAATGAAACGGAGAGAGGGCAGAACAGTATAAATGTATTATTAGAAAAATAGAAAGTCAATTTAAAAGATTTTCCAAAACCAAAAACAAAATAGTTGTGCCCAATTGTGAGAATGCAAAAGATATACTGTCATAACCACTTTATGACGGGTTTTCATTACTTCAGATTTAATATATATTTCAGTATGAAAATTCATCTTTATTTAATTAGAATATAGTTTGAAAAATTTGATTTAAGCGTTTCAGTATTAGCATTTATGTTTCTTACGTTGAAAATTGTTAGTGATCAAGTTATCAACATTTCAAAAACATACATGTCGCTTATCAGTTTTTGTATTGTTTAAAAAATATACAACACAGGATAATCAAATAAAAATATTTTCTCATTCGAAATAACACGGAGAGAGGGCAGCACAGTATAAATGTATTATTAGAAGAACAGAAAGTTAATTTAAAAAACATTTTATTAGTCTATCGCACGGGCAGGCATAGCCGAGCGGTTACTTCGTATAAACTGACTTTTAATCTGTAGTAACGTTCAAAACCGCTGGCGCAGTCCTGCTTTTTTGAAACCTTTCTTTTAATTCTTTTAGGAATTTTCCTGACGCAAATCCAAATATGCTCCAAGTGAATTTAGAAGCACTGATAAATTAACGGAACTAATTAAGTTTATGTAAGAACCATGAGGTAGTTGGTTCGAATACAGTAAATCTCAAAAGGAAAAAAAAAAACATTTTTTTCGCTTATTTTATTATTTTTTTTATCTCCCAGACGATAGCTTTTTCAGTAAAAAAGTGGAGATGTATAATTGTTGATAGTATTTTTAACTAAAAAGCATCCGCATGAATAATTCTGGTTTTATTTTTTTTCCCCCTGTCTCATCTAGTTTTAATTTTGAGTTTAAGGACTCAAAAGTGAGATCAACTAGTTGGGAAAAAAATACTAATACAGTTGGAATTAAACGCTCCAAAAATTGGAATTAAACGCTTAATTTTCCAAAATTTACACTTTACTTAAAGTGTAAATTTTTATTTTATAATTATTATTATTTTATTATTATTATTATTATTTTATTATTATTATTATTATTTTATTATTATTATTATTATTTTATTATTATTATTATTATTTTATTATTATTATTTCATTTTTATTATTATTATTATATGTTTATCATTATTAATTTATTAATTTTTATTTTTTGTTATAATAAATTACAAAACCATCAAAACAGAGGAATTAATTATTGATTGGATAAAATATAAGACATGAGCATTGTAATATTTCGAAACTGAAATCGGCTATTTTGTAAGCTTTAAATAAAAAATAAAATTTATTTTTGTTATTTATTGAAACTATAAAAATATACGTAGATTTTTATATTCCTAAAAATATTTTTTAATGTTTACAAATTAATTGGTATGAAGAAGTGAATAATCATATAAATTTACAATCATTGCTTTTTATTACAGAAGACAAAATTTTATACTTTCACTTTAATTAAAATTTAATACTATTAACTGCGCTTAAAATTTTAAAAAAAATTGAAAACCTATTTTGAAAAGTAATTTTAATCTTCTAAATATTTCTAATATCAAACTTATTGCTTAAAAGTGAATAATATTCAATTTATAATTTATTTGATAACCTTTATTTAACCAGTATTCATATATACAATATGCATATTATCTGTTAAATTTTTACATGACGCTATAATTTTATTTAAAAATTGCATTTTCTAAACAATGCGTCGGCTATGCGTTGGTAATGAATGGAACGAAATACATTTTCATTAAAGTACTCGCAAGTTTAGTGGCATGCGAATGCGTTTCGATGGCAGGTAAACTACTCAAATAGTTAAATGCTTTTTAAATAATAATGCTAATTTTTTAATAATAATATTGATAATAAGTATCAAAATAGTTAAATGCTTTTTAAATAATAATGCTAATTTTTAATAATAATATTGATAGTAATTATCAAAATAGTTATTATAGTTATAATAATAATAATATATAAAGTAGTAATATAATATATAATAATAATATATTAGTTATAATAATAATACATAAATATATATAATATTGTTATAATATAATAATAATATATATATATTATAGTTATAATATAATAATAATATATATACATTATAGTTATATTATAGTTATACTACTACTACTACTACTACTACTAATAATAATAATAATAATAATAATAATAATAATAATAATATTGGACAGAAAAATTTAAATTCATTTGTTACATTTTTAGATAAATGTAAATTATTCAAGCAAGAGCAAAAAATTTTTATTTTGAAGGAAATTAATACAAAGAATATTAAAATTGCGAAGATCTAAAAATTCATTATAAAATTTATCATAACTAAAAATCATATAATTTTATTCTTCGCAAAATATTTTGCTTAAGACAAATATTAACTTGCAAAAAAAAAAAAAAAAAAAAATGCTTATCATCATAAAAGCTGCAATAAATTTAAAGTTTGAGAGTATTTAATCGTTGTTTGGATAATTCTTAGGCTAAATTCATAGGACCGCAGCCTCTTTTTCTTCAGCTGCACGGTACCGTGCTGATTACAAAGCTCACTATTCGGTGGTCGTATTTATTCCGTGGGGTGCTATTTTGATGCTTCCTGATCTATAACTATGAGACTGATTCACGTAGTCTGATAATTTAGTATAGCTTGATACGTATAGTGTACTTGCATACGTATCATATGATTGTTACATATAGGACTGATCCACCTTGCACTTTTAAACAATGTTATTTTTTACTTTTACAAGATTATGTTCACTTTTTTTTGGTTATGATTAATACAATACATAAATTAAAACTTAATAATAATATCCGTAGGAAGTTATAAATTATATCACTCACGTAATTTTTTTTTAATTAAATAAATTCTTTAAATTAAATAATCCTTTCTTATATCCTTTCTGTTTTTAAAGTTGCTTGCCTGATTTTTCATCAAAACTATTTTTATAGTCAAAAATATTAAATTTTTAACTATTCTCCATTTTTACGAAAAAATTGAAATGTAGCATGCTTAAGGTATATAATTCCTGCTAATAATTTGACAGGTATTATATACTCTAATTAACTCCCGTCTTTAAAAAATATAATTTTACCTTACAAATTTGCACAGCTTTTCTTTTTAATAGTTACTACAACTAAAAAGTACCAATAATGTAATGCGCTGTAAAGTATTATACTTAATAAAAAAAAAAAAATAAATGTTTATAAATATTTATGAAGGATAAAAACTTTGGCATCATTTTTAACGAAATAAGCAATGATTTAAAGCGGATATTCAAATTAGTTAAATTAAGATCATTTAAACAGTGACTCATTTATTCAAACGTATCATATTTCCTTTATCTAAAAATACACTGTTAAATAAATTATCGCTTCGTTGCATAGGCAGGTAAATAACGCTCACAATAAAATTTTCCATCTATACTTCTACCTTTTTTTCCTGATATTTTTTTATCGCTAAATTACTTCAATATATTTACTGCTGTATAAAATATCGTTTGTTCTGCCTTTTAATTAAATGAAATAAACTATCACAATTTTATTAGTAACAAGCTTCTTTTTAAACTACGGCCACAATAAGACTCGGTGGAGCAATGGCATGTGAAGACATTTTGTAAATTTTTAAAAAAATTAAAAAGTTACGTCGCTTTATGGAACTTTGTCAAAATCCATATAAACCATTTAAATTATGCTAAATTTTCAAAATTTATACCAATGAGCAATTTTTCTATTTTACGTGATCTGACTATCATATATTGTTATAGGTTTGAATCAAAGTTCGTAAAATAATTTTATCGATTGTGGACTTAATAAAAAAATATCGTATGAGATAAACTGATATGCCCAAATTTTGTCAACAAGAGCGTATTTTTGTTTGCAATAGTCAAAACTAATATAAATGACTTGATAGAAAAGTTACAAATTCAAATGCTAAAATGATTAACAATAAAATCCAGAACAAATCTCAGAACTACATTAAAAAACGTGTTATTGGCGTCAAAATACCGCAATCAGCCTATACAGTATAAACAGCATTTTTCACGTTTTTATATGCTTAGTATGTTGGCAAAATCGAAAGTGGAACAATTATTAAATATTGGCAATCAAAAATAGAGGATCCATTTAAAGTTCCGTTTTTTTTTTAAAAAAAATTTCTAAGTTTAAAAATAGTTCTATAAAAACGGGAGTTCAATTAAATGGAAAAGATTTCATACCGTTAAAAAAAATTTGAAACTGGCACTACGTTAGGATATCTCTCTGTTGCATTAGAAAAAAGTGTTATTATAGCTTTGGCAAGTAAATAATGTTTATAAAAATAATTATTCCATCTATACTTCTACTTTTCCCAGACATTTTTATTTTATCGCCTAATTACTTAATCTAATTCAGGTGGTTGAATATATACACTGCCAAAATATGGTTTGGATGACAAAAAAAAAAAAAAAAAAAAAAAAATGATTGGTGTGAAAAAGAGAAATAATATCAAGAAAATATGATAGAATTATTTGTGGAGCAGTAAGGTGAGCAACTTAATACGAAACGGAAATTAAAGCAATATGTCCACATTTTATTAGCCGAGAAGAAATCTTTTTCACCACATGTTACTCACTCTATATGGATGGAACTTGTAATAGTAACAGCATTCTAAAGTTATTGAGAAAAAAAGAAAGAAAAATCTAAAAGTATTAATAATTATTACCTATTTGAACTTTTGGTCAATATTAGAGTCCAGACTTTAAAATGAGGTTAAAAATATAATTTGTGAAATTAGAATATATTCTAGAAGATTCCTGCTGTATTATTCATATCACATTTTTTTAAAGCTCAGATTGTTTTGAAGCTCAGTAATAGATATGTATTTAGAAAACTTATAATTAATTGTGTCAGAATATAGTTGGACATTATTTGAATATAAAATTTTTATACAAAATTAATAAACAGTAAAGGGGAATCGTAATTAAAAAAAATTAATTAACAGCAAATTAAATTAAAATTTAACCGCAGGGCTAAGAAAGATGTAACCCCACAGGAATTGAAAGTTAGTTAATTATTATATTGTTCATTTCAATTAGCGAATTCAATGCTGTAGGCCAGTGTTTCCCAAAGTGTGGTACGCGTATCCCTAGGGCAGTGTTTCCCAAACTTATGACTTCTGTGTACGCTTTCTAAATTTTTCGTAACGCCGTTTACCACTAATAAATAATTGTATTTTTTTTAAAAAATATCTTTATTTTTACTATAAGAAACTTGCACAAAAGGTAAAAATCATAACTGGCTGTTGACACCACTAATTATTAACTGTTAACTCTGCAAAAAATAGCTAATAGGAAAATAGCTAATAGGAAAATAGACAATCGTAAATTTTCATGGCTAGCTTTGTTTTTAAATGAAATTTTTTGAAATTTTCGTTTGTTGCAAGATATTTTGCAAAAGAATGCGTACCTCCGCTAAACTGTTCTCGTACCCCTGGGGGTCCGCGTACCACACTTTGGGAAACATTGCCCTTGGGGTACGGGAACAGTTTAGCGGGAGTACGCGTTCTTATGCGAAATATCTTGCAACAAACGAAAATTTAAAAAACTTTTATATAAAAATAAAGCTAGTCATGAAATTTACGATTACCTATTTTTCTATTAGCTAATTTTTGCAGAATTAACAGTCAGTAATTAGTGGTGTCAACAGTCAATTGTGATTATTAACTTTTGTGTAATTTTTCTATAGTAAAAAATACATTCATTTTTGTATTAGTGGTACGCAGCGTTACGAAAAATTTAGAAAGGGTACACAAAAGTCATAAGTTTGGGAAACACTGCTGTAGGCTGCTTGATATCATAGATTCTGAAGAGATAGCAGCAGCGTCGAAATTCAGAAATAGATGTTTGCCTCTTATGTTTTTCAATGATTTTTTCCCCTTGGAAAATATGTACTTTTTTAACTAATGGGCTATTCGTTTTTTTGAAATACGCACTTCTGCTCATTGAAATAAATTAAATTTTCTGACGTAATTCTCATTGCTTTTCTTTAGTTCAGGGGTAGCCACCTCCAAAGGCTAATGGTTACACCATCCTAAAATTTGAAAAAATCCTTCTTCAAACAACAAAAATACATATAAAATTTTTGTTTAAAGAATAATAACGTTTTAGCTATTTCTGATATACCACAATTAAATTCACGGTTAAAAGTATTTTGCAATACATTATTTTCAGAAGGCAAGATTAACATTGTGAAAAAAAAAAAAATCATAAAACAAAAAACAACCTAATATATTTCAATAGAATGTATAGAATTACTACGATTTTACATATTTTAAGCATGTTAACTAATTTATTTTTAAAATATCAATTTTTTGCTGAGATTATTTTCTTTCAGTAAAAAAAAGAAAAAATATTATCAGACAAAGAAAAAGAAAAAATAACATTTCACGTTAAATACATAAATTGCTCTGATTTTACAGTGAAATATTTATAATTACATAAAAATTCATGAAATTTTTAATGAAGATAAGAGAAAATATTAAATTTAGAAAAACTAAAGATTGAAAAAGAGTAATGTTTTAAAATTATATTTCATATTTTGCTGGCGAAACACAAACGACCCCGTTGCCATCATTCTACTTATTTTTTTTTTATTCACCTTCTGAATTCAAAAAACTTCTATAAATTTATATTTTACCCCAAATAAAATTGAGAAAACATATCAGAAAAATGGCCAGATAAAATAATAAATTTGTAAGTATGCAAAATAAAACATTAAAAATACTTTTATATCTAGACATTAGTGTAGTAAATAAACAGTTTTTATATAATTTAATAAATAAACATATTTTACATAAGCATACATAAATAAGTCTACAAAAATAAGCATAAATTTATCATCGAACTGAGTAATTTTTTTTCTTATGGTATAAATATTGATATTATTATATTATGTGTTATAGCATGTTGTCTAATAAACAGATTAAGTTATAGATACAAATGTTAACCGTGTGCATTACTTTAACACCACCAAATGGCAAAAGTTGAGGAATGTAAGGAATTTTGTAATTACGACTTCAATTAACATATTAACAGGACAATTTATATTTAGGATTTTCGAACATGAAAATATTTCACTTTCCTTAAGATAAAAGCATTTTTTTAAGAAATAAAGTAAGCTGTTTATCTATTAAAAACTTCACTTGCTTCAAAAAATCACAAATTGTAAATTAAAGGTGACATTTTTTAAGCGGTCAAAAAAGGCGCCCATTAAGTATTGCTAGGCTTGAATGATTGAAACAAAGGTGATTTCAAATAAAAACGTAAAGTAGCAAAAAAAAAAAAAAAAAAAATTCAAGATGAGAAAACGAAACTATATTTAAAAAAATAAATAAAAAAAAAAAAAAAAAAAAAAAAAAGAACAGTTGCTGAGAGGGAGAGAGAGAGAGAGAGAAAGAAAATGAAAAACTGTTTTCGACATGCCCTTTGAAAAATAAGTTTTATTCTTGTTTCATGTTGTGTTTATCTTTTTTTTTCTTCCTCTTCTTTCTCGGCTACTGTGGTTTCTTCCAATTTTGTTTTCTCACCTATTTGTGATTGATAATTTACATTTTTATTTTAAATCATTTTTGCTACTTCTCATTCACGTCTGACAAATCTTTAAAACGGGCACCTAATTTTTGAAAATGGGTCTATTTCTTTTTTTTTTTTTTTTAGTCCTGAAAATGGGCACCTATTTTTCGTGCCCCTGAAACATGTCAATTGTTGATACCAATTTGCAATTTTTTAAAGCGCGTGAATTTTTTAATCAAATAATATCTTACCCTTTCAGTTTCTTGGTATTATTTTTTAACAGTAAGCTGTTTTAAGAATAGTTTTTTTTTTCTTTTTAGCCCGGATGAAATATAAAATTAAAAACGAAGGCAAAGAAAAATTGGCTCGTAGTCTACATGTAGTCAAAAATATGAAAGCAATTTCTCATTTAAAATGGAACGGAGAGAGGGCAGCACAATACAAATGCATCATTCGAAGAACAGAAAGTTAATTTAAAAACCTTTTATTTAGTCTGTCGCATGGGCAGGCATAGCCGAGCGGTTACTTCGTATAATCAGACCTAAAATCCGTGATGACATTTCAACCGCTGGCGCAGTCCTGCTTTTTTGCAACCTTTGTTTTATATATTGAACTAAATTTTCATAATGAAAATCTAAATTTGTCTGAAGGGAAATTTGAAACGCAGGAACTCGGAATCAATGGAACTCGTTAAAGTGAAAGAACCATGAGGTGATGGGTTCGAATACACTCAGTTTCTCGTGATAAAAAAATCAAAATAGATGAGCCCAATTGTCAGAATGAAAAAGATCCACTGCCGTATCCACTTTATGTCCAGTTTTCACTATTTCAGATTTAATATTTATTTGCAATATGAAAACTTTTTATTCAATTAGAATATAGTTCGAAAAATTTGAGTTAAGCGTGTATGTTTCCTATATTGAAAATTGTTAGTGATCAAGTTATCAACATTTAAAAAACATACATGTCGCCTATCGGCTTTTTGTAATGTTACAAAAAAATCAGGACTTTAAAATAAAAACATTTTCTCATTCAAAATAACACAGAGGGAGGGCAGCACAGTATAAAATGTGTTACAAAACTTTTATTTATAAACATAACACACAGCTTATAGAGCGAGCAGGCACAGCCGAGCGGTTACTTCGTATAATCAGACCGCAAATCCGTGAAAACGTTTTAAACCGCTGGCGCAGTCCTGCTTTTTGCAACCTTTCATTTAATTTTCAAAGAATTTTCTTGACGCAAATTGAAAATAGCTTGAAATGAAATTAGAAACGCAGATGTATCTATGGAACTTATTAGGTTCATGTAAGAACCATGAGGTAGTGGGTTCGAATACACTCTGCTATAAGAGGAGAAATTAAATCAAAATATTTATGCCCAGTTGGAAAGCTTTCTGTCTGCAACTTTTAATGTAATTATTATTATTATTATTATTTTTTTTTTATGGAGACTCCTGAAATTTAGCCAGTAGTTTTAAATTCGAATAGATCTTACATATTTTACTTACACTATATTCTAATAAACTATTTCCTAATGAAATAGTAGAGGTTTTACATTCAAGTAAATTTTAAAAAGATGAAGTATTGAGAATTCAAAAGATGCATTTGTCATAACCACCTAATCACGAATTCTCAATACTTCAGCTTTAATATTTATTTGAATATGAAACCTCTTCCTACTTAATTAGAATGAAGTTTGAAAAATTTGATTTAAAATAAAGGGTTTAGAATAGTTTAATGAGTTTGAGTCAGAATATAGAGATCTAAAATAGAAAATTTAATTTATTTAAAAACTCATTTAATAAATGTTATTGTATTTCGTGTAAATATACTTAAAATGGAAATTATGTAAGTTATAAAAAAGTATAGAATTAAATATGACTCAATGCAGGCCGTGGGAAAGTAACTGAAAAGTTAAATTTTTGCTTGCAGAAAGGAGCAGCATTATTTATAAATTTGATACGTTTATTTTTAAAAAATTTCTAAAATTGTTTGAAAAGTGTTTAAAAATTGTTTAAAAATTATTTGAAATTAATTGCAATTTAAATTCTTTTTGTACAAATTTTTTCCCAGTTTTTTTCTTTTCCTTATACTTTATTTTGCTGCACAAAAACTAAAGTATACTTAGAAACTTGAAATTACGATGATGTGTAGAACAGAAAGTTAACAGTAAAGTTTGTCCAAGGAAGCGGTGGAGTAAAGCTATCAAGTTTTTGGTTAGCTTTAAAACTAGTTAACTAAAATTAATTTTAATGAAAAATAAAATCATGCTTATAACGTGTTAGTTTTAAACATAAAATTGTAAAAACTGTTTTATTAAGTATTAATTTCACACAATCGATTAATAGAAACAATCAATCGATTTTGAAGTATTCGAAAATTTAAAAAGGCAGTTGCAAAAAACACAGCTTCCTTCTTGCCTTATATAGTTTACTGTTTTTAACATCGGAAGCTTACTTATTTTTTTCTCACAGTGTTTTGCCTTTAATTAAATGTCAGACCCCCATTCGGACGTACTAGTGATCGTTCTGATTTTTTTTTTTTACAGATGTTTTAGTTTATAATACCATTTGGTTTTGAAACATTGGGCGCAGCATTGCCTATTCCGACTCTTTTGCCATGAAAATTCACACTTAATTTAATTTGAGTTTGTTTTCAAGTTTGTTTCAACTGCAAAGTTTGTTTTCAGAAAAAACAGCATGAAACCCACAGCCAAAACTATTGTCACAAAAGGGTAATTGATGAGTCGTGGTTGCTCTAGGGCTGAAGCGCTCGCTTTCGAATGAAATAACCTAGGCTCGAATCCCAGCGATTGCAGGTCGATACAATATCTGATCGCATCTGTCATAATACTAATGTTAAATTTCCTATGTGGTTGACGGATTATGTGTTAGAGTCTCCTTACCGTTAGGCTAAACATAAGAGGTATTCGCGGTTTTTCTTTCTATGTAACGTAAATGCGTGTTAGTTCCATCAAAAAGTCCTCCACGAAAGCAAATTTTTCTCAATACTTGATCCAGGAGTTTTCTTGTCTTCTGGATTGGGTTCAAAATTACGGTGCAAAGTTACCGAGTTGAATGTTAAACGTTATTCACCAATTTAAAAAAAAAAAAATAAAAAAAATAACTTAAGAAAACATTTTTTTTTATAATATACTATTTTATTTGAAAAGTTCTTATAATGACAAAAAATTATTAAAAAAAAAGAAATTGAAAATGAATAAAAATAAAAAAAATCGAGATGCTTTTGGCACCTCGTTTACATACTTAGTTTACATACCTCGTAAACATACTTAGTATTTACTATTTCTCTTAAACTTTTTTTAATTGCGTAGTTCAAAATTATGCTTTCAAATAAACATGTAAACACCGGTCAAATGAGAGTTTTAAACATTTAAGTTAAAAAAAATTAAATTTGCCTCGGAGATTGAAATCACACGCATTTGTGAGTCCCAGGCAATAATTTAACAGTATCTGGCAAGGAAATCGAAACTAATACTGACAACCTAGAAATGTCAGAAAATAGCTCATTTCAAAAAATAAAATTCACAATTTGACAATTTTTGATCAAATTACGAAATTTAAAAGAATATAATAACAAATGAGTAGTTTAAATTGCAAGAAGAATGATATATACGTATGATACTTCTCTTTAAATGAGAACTTCACTTTGTGTTGTGGTATGTGAGGAATGTACAATAGACAGAAGTTTTTTAAAAGATATAAATATATCATTTTTGGAGTATATTGTTATATGTCCAAAATTATTTACTAATTTTTGAAATTGTGGTTCGTTGTTATCATTTTATTTTCAATGGAAATTCTTAAAAATAAGCAAAAAATATTATGTTATGGATCATAACGGCAAGTTATGCAAAATAATAAGTTTAAGACATATTTTAGGTGATTAAAAAATCATAGGATACACATTTGATAATATATAAAACATTTAAAATAAGTGTTTAGTTTTTTTGAATTATGAATTAAGTTGTTTAAATTTCCCTCTTAATTTAATGTAAATAAATGGAATAAATTTATGCATTTAAAGTATTATAATTTTATGTTTTTAAAGCATAAAATTTTTTACGGGAATGCAAATGTTTGATTGATTTTTATCTTTTAAAGTTCAATAGCTATAAAAATATTGATTTATTCTTTGTAATATTTCATTCCTTAGATGGCAGCACGAACAATAATTTGTTTCGTATTTTCTACAATAAAATTAAACCAAGATTTTTTAAAAATAATATAATTTATGTTTGATATTTAATCGTGCGAGATGAAAAATTATAAACTTAGATCATCTCTGTGCTTCTATTTTTAACAAATAAAGCAATGTAGCGATTATATGACTGAAGTAATAGAAAATTATCTTTAAAAAAATTCTTTTTTCAGTGCTGAAATTTATAAATCAATAGGGCAAAATTATAAATTGAGAATCATAAACTAAATTAATTTTATTTCACAGTTATGTCATGTTTAACACTAAGCTTTCCCTATTTGAAATACGAAAAGCTTTATTGTTAACCAAATGCTTTATATATGCCTAAATTTATATAATGTTAAACAATTGAATTCTCAATAATATTTTATATCTGATTTATATCCAATTATTTGAAACTTACAGCTTATAAAAGGTCAAGTGTTGCTGACTGCTGTTCCGAGTTGTCGCCAACATTGGCCCTTATAATTAAAGTTCTGAATTTTAATACGGCATTACACTGGCAGAAAAATATCGATATTTAAAAAACTGTCGCAATATTTTTAATTTTAAATAGATTTATAATAATAAAATCACGAAAATATCACAATTAAATTGGGAAAATGGGATAAAACCGGGTAGTTAAGATTCGAAGTAGCTTAACTGTTTGATATAGAAACTGTCAGATTAGAACATCTCGGAGATTCATTACTTAATTGTGTACAATTGTGCTATAGACTAGATTAAAATTTTGTGTACAGAGAGTACAGTGAAGTAATAATAATAATAACAATAATAATAATAATAAACTGAAATTTAATACATAATTAGTTTGAGAATTTGCAACGGTTAATATTGTAGTAAAAAAATACCATGCGGGTTACATGACTTTTTTGTTTTTTTAAATATTTTTTTTTGTGCTTATCTGAAAAATGCATAAAACTATTAAATCAATTCTAAATTGTTTAAGTCTTGTTTAAAGCAATTACATAAAAATGTATTGATGAAAATGCGGGATACTTCACCATGTAACTCGTATAACAAATTTACATTTTGAAAATATTATATAGAAAAGCACTGTTTTATTTTAACATTTATTAATGTGTGTGCATGATAATGATAGAGGGAAAAATATATGATAACTAATACAGCGTCATAAGTCTAATTTGTGCTGTGATTTCAAAGTAATATATGATTTAAATAAAACACCGTAGAAATGAGTAGAGCGTTTGCGACTACAGAGGATTATATCTTCATGCATTTATTCATTTTTTGAATGGTTATTTCATACTCCTGTCTCAAAAAATCGAAACTTTCCTAACATGTTTTAAAACACCAATGACTTCTATTTTTTTAAAAAAAAACTTTTTTAATAAATAACTTTTTAAAAAACAAGCACAATATGATTAAGTCCTGGGAAACGGTGAGATGGTACAGCATTTGCACGATTTTTAAATTTGTCACCCACACCAAAAATATGCTTGATTACTTTTGTAAACATCTCAAGTTGAAATGCTTTATTTTTGTAATTTTATAAGAGATTTAAGTTAGAAATTTAAATGTAATAATACACACAAAAAAGAAATATTATATCGAAGTATGCAAACCCATATAAAACATTAAAAAAAAAAAAAAAGAAGAAAGAAATAGAAAAAAATAGAAAAAATCGGTGTTTTAATTTTGTTAAAAGTAAAAATGCCTGAATCCCATGTGTGCGGTAGATTAGAAAAGAAAATCATAATATAATTTATATAAATAACATATTATAATATGGGTCACTAAATTTCATATTGAATGTACTTGTCATCAGGAATAAATCGAAAGCAGGCGCTGCACTTCAGTGATAACAGTTTGAATCATAAGTGCTTCTCAGTGCAAAGGTAAACTTCACAACACTCTTTTAATTATATTCAGTTGGTTAGAAATCGCTCATGAGAGGTAAGAATGAGATAAGCTATGCTTTGGGGCTCATTTACTGAAAAAGGTTTTGGGTGAGCTATGACTCATGATAAAATTTTAGTATTTTAGGTACTTTTATTTAGGTCTGAGCTGCACAATAGGTAGAGCTGCACAATAAGCCATTGGCGACGGTCTGGGAAACAACCCTGAGGATGATCCGAAGACATGCCATCGTAATTTTGATCCTCTGCAGAGGGAAGGGATCCAATGCTTTGGTACCCCGAGGACTTGAGCACGAAGTCGAGTAATTTAAGGTAGAACAGTTTAACGAGGACCGATGCCGCACACCCTCGGTCCTTACTCAGGCTAATCACAGTGGTGACCCACCAGCTTTCTGGCCAGTGATGCTTGATTTCGGGATTTCATAAACTTTATTGCTGCTTTAGAACAAAAGTTTGGTTTAGTTATTGAGTATAGAAAAAATGCAAATTTATAAGGTTGAAAAATTACCATGACCTGCTACTTCTGTTCAGTGCTTTTGCCTTGTGAGGCTAACACTTATGTCATATTATTTTTATTTAGCTTAAGATTTTAATATTTTTTTCAATTTTCGTTTTAGTCATCTTGGAGCTTAGACGGTTCAGTTTTTCTCTTCGCTTTTTGTTTCACAGGTTTGTGATAAAAAAGGTTTTATTGTCTATTTTTCTTGTTCAGACAGCAAAGACCGCAAAATTTGCCCTTCATCCGACGTATATTTCAGGCTTAAAATAATTCTATGCATCTCGGATTAAAATTCTTCGGGCTCGGGAGAGTTTGGACATCCATAAGGGAGCTCGAATTCATCTCTAATGAAAGATCCATTTTCCTGTTCCCTCTTTCACATTCTGTTCTTTTTTCCCCCTGCTGTCTTTGATTGACAATCCATGACATTTGAAACTAAGAATTTTCCGATCTGTCCGCATGGGAACGTATAGTTTGCCCATAGAAAGTACTTCTCTCACCACAGTCAAAGACCGTCTGCTGCTATGGAAACAAGAAATAACGCATTTCAAAAAATTTTTAAATTTTTACTCATCACTCCTACATGAAATAGTTAAACCTTGTGACCATAGTCACCACCACTGCACCAGACGAATGGCGAGGAGAGTTCTTTTTTTAGACAGACTATAGATCGCCTCTGTGGGGGATGATTTGGTAGAAGTTCCCGCCAAGGAAATGTTAAAGCTCCTGAACTAGAGTCATTTCTTTTCTTTCCTGCTTTTAGAATTAAGACAAAACAAATTATCAATTTTTGTTTACAAAAATTATGGATTTAATTATACAAAAAATATTTATTGAAAAATTGCTACCTTATATTAGAAAGGGGTTGCTGCTATTCATCTTAAATGCAGGGGACTAAGACCCCTCTACCATCTCCCGGTTCCACGGTTCATGTTTAAGAGCAAGGTTAAATTCAAAATACTTACTCATAAGGAAAACTACTCGATTATATGTTTTTTTTTTTCTTTCATAACTGAAATAACATGGTACAGTTGTAATTCTAACAGTTCATAGTTCAAAATTCTACATACTTTTATGAGAGGGCTTCAAAAAATCCGTTTTAGCCAAAACTGTGATTCATTGGTGGTAGCGGATGGCGGTTAGAATACATAGAAAGTCAAAAAGTAAAAAGAAATCGAAGGATAAAACAATAAAAAATTAAATATCTAAACCTTTTTTTAATTTTTTTTCTTCCGTTTACAATTACGGTTAATTGTAAATCAATAATCCGTATTTCATTCTTTGCTGCAAATGTTCATGCCATATTAACTTATCACTTTCTATAACGGATCAACAAAAAGAGAATTCATATTTTAAAAAGTCGTACTTCCTCTGTTAATTCAAATTCATGGTTATTCAATCAAAAAATCATCGGCTTAGTAAGGACTGAGAGCTTCCCTATACGAGGATTTTACTTGGATTTTGGAAATCATTTTATAACCGGTTCAGCAAATGCTGTCGGAGGCTGATTTTTATATAAAGAAAGGATATTAATTAAATTGAAATAATAAAATATTTTCTCTTTCAAATTAAATCGAATAGATGGCAGCACAATCTAAATGCGTCATAAGATAAGTAAAAATTTCATTAATAATAATAAATAATGTTCATTTCGCTGGGCATGCATAGTCGAACGGTTACTTCGTTTAGCAGACTTGGAATACGTAATACCGATCTAAACCACTGGCGCTCTCCAGCTTTTGCAATCACTGTCTTTATTTTTAAAATTATTTTTTTAATCGAAATTAAATCTTAGTCTACAACGAAATTCTTAACAAAGCTTTAATTTCTTAAACTACTGACACAATGTTTGAAAAGGTCTGAAATTATAAGGTAATCGGTTCGAGTCCCTGCAGTGCCAACAACTTTTGTTAATTTGTTAACTTAAATTCAATTGTAAAAAATAAAACCGAATTTCCCTCCTTACTAAAAATTATAATATTTTAGAACTTTTCATATTCTCTAAAAACTCAGAAAAAGGGTAATGATTAAAACAGTCATTCTCATAAAAATCACATTCATGACCACAAAATGATAAAAAAAAAAAGGAGACAGACTCCATAATTGGAAAAAATATATTCGCGATCGCAACACTCGATACGCCATCTAGCGGGAGACTGTAAATATCGTGCATTAGTTCCCACATAACCATTGGCAATGACGGACGCCATTTTCTTAGCATAAAAAAAGAAGCAAAATTTCCCTAAAGAAAAGGTAAAACTTCTTGAAAAAACTAATCAGAACATGCCAAACATTGAAGCAGAACACGCCAAGCATTTGAAGAACAACTTCTCAATATTTTTTACCTTTCTATTACCAACAACATAACATGATTTCATGGTCACTTGCTGTTACAGATGTGTGTATTGCAGTAAAATAATTTTTCTGTCTTCAATTCATTACAAGTTAAAATGAAATCAACATTGCTTTCGTCATTCCAATGAATAAATGTGTTCCAATGAATTCCATACAGAACTGTAATAGTTATAGAATATTCTTCTTCTTCATAGATTAGTATATATTTCTGTATCTACATAATTCAGAAAACAACAATAAAGAATAATCCGAATTACTTAAAAAAGTATCTTTTGTGCTGATTATAAATAAATTTTTTATCGTTTTCTTGGTAAGTGTTTTTTAGTTTTGAAAGAATTTCAACTAGAATTCAGCTATTCTGTTTTTAAGCTACATATTAAAATTCATATCGAGATCTTACAATTATAAAATTTTGATGTGTGGTATGTTACCTAAAAGTAATGAAGGGATAAACTATGTATATATTATTTGAGAATAAAGTTTTCAAACAAAGAACATATCATTTGGGAATTCTCCGGACTTATAAATCAGGTAAGTGTTATGATTTTTATAATAAAAAATTTGCTTGTAAATAATTTTTTTTCTTACTTGATGATCGTTCTCTACAAAATGGTTTTTTTACGTCTGATTAAATACTTTAAGAATTTAAAAAAAGAAACAAAACGAAAGTTTTTATTGAAAAATGAGGAAATTTTAAAATCGTTTTTATCCTAAGAATTCTTTATTTTACGTTTTTTAGTTTATAATTTTTTGATAAAATTGTTGTCAAAATACTTTTTTTGAAAAATTAAATGGTATTAAATTATGTGTTTATGTATACTTCTTGCATATTCTAATATTTGAAGTAATATGATTCAGAAAAGTATGGAAGAAAAATTCGGTGCTTACGTATTAACCACAGCTATAGATTTGGCAGATTTTTAAGTGCCGCCAATCTACACTTAAACTTTTTGGAAAAAATCTTAAAATGAAATACTTTGTTTAAAATCAAAGTAGTCAATCGGATTTCGGTGGAAAATGGGCCGATATAGAGTTTAGCATAGATTCAAAACAAACTTTTCTCTCACCTGATTCTATAGCCATTATGAACTCTAATAAAAAAGATTCAAAATGAAATAACATTTCCAAAACGGACTTTTACTAAGATAAAGTTTCATGTTATGGACATTGGTACATTTTCGTTATATTTCACTCTATAAAATATTTCGCTTAAAAAAATAAAATTGCATCTTGTTTTGTTTTTGGCAAGTCCCAAAGACGCATTTTCGTAACACTAAAAATGGCGACAAAAAAAGAATAGTTCTTTTTTTGTTTCGTAAGCATTCTTTATTTTGCGTTAAAATTTAAATGGGCCTTTCATGTTATACCATTAAATTTAGTAAAACTATTTCTCAAGCATTAGGTTTGAACTTTTATAAGAATATACCTATTTTTTTCTCTTTATTTACAAATATTTTTCCGATGTGTTCTGGATGTTCCTTCTCTGAAAAAAAAGGAGATACCATTTTGTTTTCGTTTGCATAAGAAAGAAAACAAACATTTTTCTTTTTTAAATTTAATCAGCCACAATAAAGAAGGAACGTTACAATGCTACATGCTACATTAAAGACGTCTCCAGTGTAACTGAATGACTGTTCATATGGAAATCGCAGGGAATCGGCACATACAACAACGCCCCCTATAGTTCGTTGCGATCGCGAATTCGGCTTCATTTGGTCATTTATGAATAAACCTTTTTCGCTCAGAACCATGGCATCCAATAAAGAAGAATAACTAATAAATAAAAATATTTTCTTTTTCAAATTTAAATAAAAGAGATGGCAGCACAATCTGATTATTGAGTCATCAGAAAAGTAAAATTTTTTTAAAAAAATAACAATTAACGTTTGTTCTACTGGGCAGGCATAGCCGAGCGGTTACTTCGTATAGCAGACCGCGAATCCGTGAAATCGTTTCCAACCGTTGGTGCCGTCCTGCCTTTTGCAAACATTATTGATATATTTAAAAAATTTTTTTAACAAAAATTAGTCTCGAATAAAAGTTTTACTCAGCTTTTATAGCCACTACTCAGTGGGAACAAGATGTCATGGGTTCGAATCCAATCAGCACCACGAGAAAAGGAAAATTCCCCATATTTTTGTTTAGGCAAAAGTTATATTCCCCTTATTTGTGCTAAAAGAATTGTACTCTGATCTATGGTTATTTTTTCCTTTTAATTTAAATAAAAGATTGGTAGAAATAAATTCAAATGGATTAATTTTAATAAATTTTTTTTTTTTTTTTTTGTTCTCTCATCGTGTTAATTTAGATCATTTTAAATATTTGTTACAATTTACTATTTGTAAAATATTAGTTCTAATTTACTTTAAAAAACATTTATTTTTTTTTAAAATCATAAATTTATTACCATTTCTTGTCCGTGTTCATTGGCCTGACCTCTTAATTTAAATAACGCGTTTTAATAATTGATTGAATGAAGCTTGTTCGAATAGTTCAATAAATTTGAGTTAGAATAAAAAGGTTGATTAAAAAAATTAATCCTTGACGATTAACCGTGAAGTTTCGTAAAACAAAACATAAAAAACGAATGCAATGATTGTTTTTAAAAAAGGCAGGTTTTTAAGGTTGCAGTTGTGGTTGTTTCAAGCATAAAGATTTAAAAGAGTAATTAATTTATAAACTCTTCATATGAAGCACAAATTATATAAGTTATAAAAAAGTATGGAATAATAAAATAGCTTATTCGAATATTTCGACTATATATTTATTTCATTAGGTTCAATTAGAAATTGCCATGCTGTTAATAAATACAGGGTGCTGAGTGCTTGTCTAAATATTAAGCACGAAGATGGAAACCTCTGTAATAATCTTTAATATTAAAATTTTTACTTTTATATATATTTTTCGTTTGTTTGATTTGAATTTTTTTGTTTTATTATCGCAACGATATATTAAAAAAAACAAATATATTAAAAAATCGAACTATATTAAAAAATGAACTATGTATATTAAAAAATCGTAAAAGTTCTAGTCGCTGCTATTATGGGTGTTCAAACTAACATTTAATTTTGTTTCGTTGCGCAAAAACAAGATGGCTAAACAACATGAAATCACTAACGTTGGAAGAAAAATTCGACGGAATAAAAAAATGGCATTTGATTTTTTATTCGAGAATTATTAACTGCTAAACGTGTGGGAAAAATGTCGCTATATAGACATCTGGAATGCAACTACAAAATTGAAATTTAACATGTTGAAAGGGCCTTATTTTATTTTTATGAAATTAACAAACGGTTAACGGTATTATGCAAACGGTATTATGGTTAACTAAATGGTAGTTAACCATACTGGTAGAAAACCATACCATATGGTAAGCATTTGCTACCATAACTATTATGGTAGCAAAACGGTATTATGGTTAACTAAAGGTAAAGGTTAGGTTAGGTAAAGACTTAGACTTGAAATTAAAAGGTGTGTAAGGAACAAGGAATAGAAATAAAAAATAAAATGGAATTTAGTCAATTAATTTGAATTCTAAAAGAAATTAGGTTTTTCATAGCAAATTATTGGTGAGAAAGTTGTTTTTCTATATACCCATTTTTTTGATTGTTCAAAAAACTAGAAATTAATATCGAGTTTATATTTGTGTTAAAGTAATTTAAGAATTTGTCATAGAGAATTCTTTTAAACAAAAAATAACAACTGTAAAGCATACACGAGGAAAAAACTGAAAATATATTTTAGGACTTCAAAATGACAATAGATAGCAGCACAAACGTCAGACCACAAAAATTCCATTCAAATTTTATCTGATTTTTATGCTTAGAAATGTTCCCTTGAACGGGCGGGCTTAGCCGAGTGGTTACTTCGCTTCTAAAACATATAATACGTTCGAAAAATTGTTGACGACTGGACCGGAACTGGACTTAACCACTGGCGCTGTCCCGCCTTTTATAATACAATTTAAAATTTGTGTAAAATTAAAAGACTCATCCTTATTTTTAAAAAAAAAAATAGTTATTTTTTAATGGATTTTTGTTGATTAGAATGGTAGTGAGTTCGATCCTCAACGGTGTCAAAATTCATAAACATTATAATTATTATATTTATGAGTTATAATATTTAAATTTTTACTTTTATATATATATTTTTCGTGTGTTTGATCGGAATATTTTTGTTTTATAATCGCAACGATATATTAAAAAAACAAATATAATAAAAAATCGAACAATATATTCCAAAATGAACTATGTATATTAAAGTATCGTAAAAGCTCTAGTTGCTGCTATTATGGGTGTTCAGACTAACATTTAATTTTGTTTCCTTGCGAAAAAACAAGAAGGCTTAAAAACATGAAATTACTAAGATTGGAAGAAAAAGCCGACGGAATAATGGCATTTGATTTTTGTTCGCATTTGATTGGCATTGATTGCCTTTGGTTGGATTTTTTGTTCGAGAATTATTAACTGCTAAACGTGTGGGAAAAATGTCGCTATATAGACATCTGGAATGCAACTACAAAATTGAAATTTAACATGGTGAAAGGGCCATATTTTATTTTTATGAAATTAACACAGCGTTTTTCTGGAAATTCTAATTTATTCAAAAGTTATTACACATTTAAGTGCTTCATTTTTTTCTCACTTTTTTTTTTTTTTTTTTTGCTTTACATTACATTTTGCTTTGTTGCTTACAATCTAAAAGACTTAGAAGCTTGAAATTACAAAGGTGTGTAAGAAACAAGGAATAGAAATAAAGAAAATGGAATTTCGTCAATTAATTTTAATTCTTAAAGAAATTAGGTCTTTCATAGCAAAATATAGGTGAGAAAGTTGTTTTTCTATATAGCCATTTTTTTATTGTTCAAAAAACTAGCAATTAATATCGAGTTTATATTTGTGTTTAAGTAATTTAAGAATTTGTCATAGAGAAGTCTTTTAAACAAACAAATAAAAACTGTAAAGCATACACGAGAAAAAAAAAAAACTGAAAATATATTTTAGTACTTCAAAATAACAATAGATAGCAGCACAAACGTCAGACCAACACAAATTCGATTAAAATTTGATCTGATTTTTATGCTCTGAAATGTTCCCTTGAACGAGCGGGCTAGGCCGAGTTGCTACTTCGCTCCTAAAACATATAATACGTTCGAAAAATTGTTGACGACTGGACCGGTACTGGACTAAACCACTGGCGCTGTCCTGCCTTTTATAATTTAATTTAAAATTTGTGTAAAGATAAAAGACTCATCCATATTTTTTTTTTAAAAATAGTTTTTTATTTATTAGATTTTTGTTGATTAGAATGGTAGTGAGTTCGATCCTCAACGGTGTCGAAATTCATAAACATTATATTTATCAGTTTTAATATTAAAATTTTTACTTTTATTAATATTTTTCGTTTGTTTGATTTGAATTTTTTTTTGTTTCATAATCGCAACGATATATTAAAAATACAAATATATTAAAAAATTGAACTATATTAAAAAATGAACTATGTATATTAAAAAATCGTAAAAGCTCTAGTCGCTGCTATTATGGGTGTTCAAACTAACATTTAATTTTGTTTCGTTGCGCAAAAACAAGATGGTTTAACAACATTTAATTACTAAGGTTGGATAAAAAAGTCGACGGAATAAAAAAATAGCATTTGATTTTTTGTTCAGGAATTATTAACTGCTAAACGTGTTGGAAAAATACCATACATGTCGCTATATGGACATTTAGAATGCAACTACAAAATTGAAATTTAACATGGTGAAAGGGCCATAGTTCTGTTTTATGAGATTAACACAGTGTTTTTCTGGAAATTCTAATTTATTCAAAAGTTATTGCAATTTTAAGTGCTTCTTTGCTAATTTTTCCTCATTTTTTTTTCTCTTTACATTACATTTTGCTTTGATGCTTACAATCTTAGCAGCTTAGAAGCTTGAAACTACAAAGTAGTGTTAGGAACAAGGAATAGAAAAAAAAAAAAAAAAAACGAATTAAGTCAATTAATTTTAATTCTTAAAGAAATTAGGTCTTTTCTAGCAAATTAAAGGAGAGAAAGTTGTTTTTCTATATAGCCATTTTTTTGATTGTTCAAAAAACTAGAAATTAATATCGAGTTTATATTTGTGTTTAAGTAAATGAAGAATTTGTCATAAAGAATTCTTTTAAACAAACAAATCGTAAAAGCTCTTGTCGCTGCTATTATTGGTGTTAAACTAACATTTAATTTTGTTTCGTTACGAAAGAACAAGATGGCTTAACAACAAGAAATTACTCAGGATGGAAGAAAAAGAAGACGGAATAAAAAAATGGCATTTGATTTTTTGTTCGCGAATTATTAACTGCTAAACGTGTTGGATAAATACCATACATATTGCTATATGGACATCTGGAATGCAACTGAAAAATTGATATTTAACATGGTGAAAGGGCCATATTTTATTTTTATGAAATTGACAAAGCATTTTTCTGGAAATTCTATATTATTCAAAAGTAATTGCAATTTTAAGTGCTTCTTTGCTAATTTTTCCTCTTTTTTTTATGCTTTACATTACATTTTGCTTTGTTGCTTACAATCTAAAAGACTTAGAAGCTTGAAATTACAAAGGAGTGTAAAGTCAATTTTCAATTAAAGTCAAAAATTTAGTCAATTAATTTAAATTCTAAAAAAAATTAGATCTTTCATAGCAAATTATTGGTGAGAAAGTTGTTTTTTTATATAGCAATTTTTTTGATTGTTCAAAAAATTAGAAATTAATATCGAGTTTATATTTGTGTTTAAGTAATTTAAGAATTTGTCATAGAGAATTCTTTTAAACAAACAAATAACTACTGTTAAGCATACACGAAAAAAAGAAAAAAAACTGAAAATATATTTCAGTACTTCAAAATGACAATAGATAGCAGCTGAAACGTCAGACCAACAAAAATTCGATTCAAATTTTATCTGATTTTTATGCTCTGAAATTTTCCCTTGAACGGGCGGGCTTGGCCGAGTGGTTCCTTCGCTTCTAAAACATATAATAGGTTCGAAAAATTGTTGACGACTGGACCGGAACGCGACTAAACCGCTGGCGCTGTCCCTGCATTTTATAATTCAATTTAAAATTTGTGTAAAGATAAAAGACTCACCCTTATTTTTTTAAAAATATAGTATTTTTTTATTAGATTTTTAATGATTAGAAGGGTAGTAAGTTCGATCCTCAGCGGTGTCAAAATTCATAAACATTATATTTATTATATTTACCAGTTTTAATATTTAAATTTTTACTTTAATATATATTTTTCGTATGTTTGATTTGAATTCTTTTGTTTTATTATCGCAACGATATATTAAAAAAACAAATATATTAAAAAATCGAACTATATTAAAAAATTATATATGCATATTAAAAAATCGTAAAAGCTCTAGTCGCTGCTATTAATGGTGTTCAAACTAACGTTTAATTTTGTTTCATTGCGCAAAAACAAGATGGCTTAACAACAAGAAATTACTAAGCTTGGAAGAAAAAGTCGACGGAATAAAAAAATGGCATTTGATTTTTTTGTTCGAGAATTATTAACTGATAAACGTGTTGGGAAAATACCATACATATCGCTATATGGACATCTGGAATGCAACTGAAAAATTGATATTAAACATTGTGAAAGGGCCATATTTTATTTTTATGAATTTAACACAGCGTTTTTCAGGAAATTCTATTTTATTCAAAAGTTATTGCAATTTTAAGTGCTTCTTTGCTAATTTTTCCTTATTTTTTTTTTTGTGCTTTACATTACATTTTCATTTGTTGCTTACAATCTAAAAGACTTAGAAACTTGAAATTACAAAGGTGTGTAAGGAACAAGGAATAGAAAAAAATGGAATTTAGTCAATTAATTTTAATTCTTAAAGAAATTAGGTCTTTCATTGCAAAATATAGGTGAGAAAGTTGTTTTTTTATATAGTCATTGCTTTGATTGTTCAAAAAATTAGAAATTAATATCTAATTTATAATTGTGTTTAAGTAATTTAAGAATTTGTCATTGAGAATTCTTTTAAACAATCAAATAACAACTGTTAAGCATACACAAGAAAAAAAACTGGAAATATATTTTAGTACTTCAAAATGACAATAGATAGCAGCTCAAACGTCAGACCAACAAAAATTCGATTCAAATTTTATCTGATTTTAAGCTCTGAAATGTCGACGGAATAAAAAAATGGCATTTGATTTTTTTGTTCGAGAATTATTAACTGATAAACGTGTTGGGAAAATACCATACATATCGCTATATGGACATCTGGAATGCAACTGAAAAATTGATATTAAACATTGTGAAAGGGCCATATTTTATTTTTATGAATTTAACACAGCGTTTTTCAGGAAATTCTATTTTATTCAAAAGTTATTGCAATTTTAAGTGCTTCTTTGCTAATTTTTCCTTATTTTTTTTTTTGTGCTTTACATTACATTTTCATTTGTTGCTTACAATCTAAAAGACTTAGAAACTTGAAATTACAAAGGTGTGTAAGGAACAAGGAATAGAAAAAAATGGAATTTAGTCAATTAATTTTAATTCTTAAAGAAATTAGGTCTTTCATTGCAAAATATAGGTGAGAAAGTTGTTTTTTTATGTAGTCATTGCTTTGATTGTTCAAAAAATTAGAAATTAATATCTAATTTATAATTGTGTTTAAGTAATTTAAGAATTTGTCATTGAGAATTCTTTTAAACAATCAAATAACAACTGTTAAGCATACACAAGAAAAAAAACTGGAAATATATTTTAGTACTTCAAAATGACAATAGATAGCAGCTCAAACGTCAGACCAACAAAAATTCGATTCAAATTTTATCTGATTTTAAGCTCTGAAATGTTCCCTTATGCAGGCGGGCTTGGCCGAGTTGTTACTTCGCTTCTAAAATATATAATACGCTCGAAAAATTGTTGACGACTGGGCCGGAACTCGACTAAACCGCTGGCGCTGTCCCGCCTTTTATAATTCAATTTAAAATTTGTGTAAAGGTAAAATTTTTACTTTTATGTATATTTTTCGTTTGTTGGATTCGAATACTTTTGTTTTATTATCGCAACGATATATTAAAAAAACAAATATATTAAAAAATCTAACTATATTAAAAAATTATATATGCATATTATAAAATCGTAAAAGCTCTAGTCGCTGCTATTATTGGTGTTCAAACTAACGTTTAATTTTGTTTCGTTGCGCAAAAACAAGATGGCTTAACAACAAGAAATTACTAAGGTTGGTAGAAAAAGTCGGCGGAATAAAAAAATGGCATTTGATTTTTTGTTCGAGAATTATTAACTGCTAAACGTGTTGGAAAAATACCATACATATCGCTATATGGACATCTGGAATGCAACTACAAAATTGAAATTTAACATTGTGAAAGGGCCATATTTTACTTTTATGAATTTAACACAGCGTTTTTCAGGAAATTCTATTTTATTCAAAAGTTATTGCAATTTTAAGTGCTTCTTTGCTAATTTTTCCTTATTTTTTTTTTTTTTTTTTATACTTTACATTACATTTTGCTTTGTTGCTTACAATCTAAAAGACTTAGATGCTTGAAATTACAATGGTGTCTAAGGAACAAGGAATAAAAAAAAAAAATGAAATTTAATCAATTAATTTTAATTCTTAAAGAAATTAGGTCTTTCATAGCAAATTATAGGTGAGAAAGTTGTTTTTTTATATAGCCATTGTTTTGATTGTTCAAAAAATTAGAAATTAATATCTAATTTATATTTGTGTTTAAGTAATTTAAGAATTTGTCATTGAGAATTCTTTTAAACAAACAAATAACAACTGTTAACCATACAGAAGGAAAAAAAAATGAAAATATATTTTAGTACTTCAAAATGACAATAGATAGCAGCTCAAACGTCAGAACAACAAAAATTCGATTCAAATTTTATCTGATTTTTATGCTCTGAAATGTTCCCTTGAACGGGCGGGCTTGGCCGAGTGGTTACTTCGCTTCTAAAATATATAATACGCTCGAAAAATTGTTGACGACTGGACCGGAACTCGACTAAACCACTGGCGCTGTCCCGACTTTTATAATTCAATTTAAAATTTGTGTAAAGATAAAAGTCTCACTCTTATTTTTTTTTAAAAAAATAGTAATTTTTTATTAGATTTTTGTTGATTATAAGGGTAGTAAGTGCGATCCTCAGCGGTGACAAAATTCATAAACATTATATTTATTATATTTATCAGTTTTAATGTTTAAATTTTTACTTTTATATATATTATTCGTTTGTTTGATTTGAATTCTTTTGTTTTATCATCGCAACGATATATTAAAAAAACAAATATATTAAAAAATCGAACTATATTAAAAAATGAATTATGCATATTAAAAAATCGTAAAAGCTCTAGTCGCTGCTATTAATGGTGTTCAAACTAACATTTAATTTTGTTTCGTTGCGCAAAAACAAGATGGCTTAACAACAAGAAATTACTAAGGTTGGAAGAAAAAGTCGACGGAATAAAAAAATGGCATTTGATTTTTTGTTCGAGAATTATTAACTGATAAACGTGTTGGAAAAATACCATACATATCGCTATATGGACATCTGGAATGCAACTGCAAAATTGATATTTAACATTGTGAAAGGGCCATATTTTATTTTTATGAAATTAACACAGCGTTTTTAAGGAAATTCTATTTTATTCAAAAGTTATTGCAATTTTAAGCGCTTCTTTGCTAATTTTTCCTTATTTTTTTTTTATGATTTACATTACATTTTGCTTTATTGCTTACAATCTAAAAGACTTAGAAGCTTGAAATTACAAAGGTGTGTAAGGAACAAGGAATAGAAAAAAAAAAATGGAATTTAGTCAATTAATTTTAATTCTTAAAGAAATTAGGTCTTTCATTGCAAAATATAGGTGAGAAAGTTGTTTTTTTATATAGTCATTGCTTTGATTGTTCAAAAAATTAGAAATTAATATCTAATTTATATTTGTGTTTAAGTAATTTAAGAATTTGTCATTGAGAATTCTTTTAAACAAACAAATAACAACTGTTAAACATACAGAAGAAAAAAAAAACTGAAAATATATTTTAGGACTTCAAAATGACAATAGATAGCAGCACAAACGTCAGACCACAAAAATTCCATTCAAATTTTATCTGATTTTTATGCTTAGAAATGTTCCCTTGAACGGGCGGGCTTAGCCGAGTGGTTACTTCGCTTCTAAAACATATAATACGTTCGAAAAATTGTTGACGACTGGACCGGAACTGGACTTAACCACTGGCGCTGTCCCGCCTTTTATAATACAATTTAAAATTTGTGTAAAATTAAAAGACTCATCCTTATTTTTAAAAAAAAAAATAGTTATTTTTTAATGGATTTTTGTTGATTAGAATGGTAGTGAGTTCGATCCTCAACGGTGTCAAAATTCATAAACATTATAATTATTATATTTATGAGTTATAATATTTAAATTTTTACTTTTATATATATATTTTTCGTGTGTTTGATCGGAATATTTTTGTTTTATAATCGCAACGATATATTAAAAAAACAAATATAATAAAAAATCGAACAATATATTCCAAAATGAACTATGTATATTAAAGTATCGTAAAAGCTCTAGTTGCTGCTATTATGGGTGTTCAGACTAACATTTAATTTTGTTTCCTTGCGAAAAAACAAGAAGGCTTAAAAACATGAAATTACTAAGATTGGAAGAAAAAGCCGACGGAATAATGGCATTTGATTTTTGTTCGCATTTGATTGGCATTGATTGCCTTTGGTTGGATTTTTTGTTCTAGAATTATTAACTGCTAAACGTGTGGGAAAAATGTCGCTATATAGACATCTGGAATGCAACTACAAAATTGAAATTTAACATGGTGAAAGGGCCATATTTTATTTTTATGAAATTAACACAGCGTTTTTCTGGAAATTCTAATTTATTCAAAAGTTATTACACATTGAAGTGCTTCATTTTTTTCTCACTTTTTTTTTTTTTTTTTTTGCTTTACATTACATTTTGCTTTGTTGCTTACAATCTAAAAGACTTAGAAGCTTGAAATTACAAAGGTGTGTAAGAAACAAGGAATAGAAATAAAGAAAATGGAATTTCGTCAATTAATTTTAATTCTTAAAGAAATTAGGTCTGTCATAGCAAAATATAGGTGAGAAAGTTGTTTTTCTATATAGCCATTTTTTTATTGTTCAAAAAACTAGCAATTAATATCGAGTTTATATTTGTGTTTAAGTAATTTAAGAATTTGTCATAGAGAAGTCTTTTAAACAAACAAATAAAAACTGTAAAGCATACACGAGAAAAAAAAAAAACTGAAAATATATTTTAGTACTTCAAAATAACAATAGATAGCAGCACAAACGTCAGACCAACACAAATTCGATTAAAATTTGATCTGATTTTTATGCTCTGAAATGTTCCCTTGAACGAGCGGGCTAGGCCGAGTTGCTACTTCGCTCCTAAAACATATAATACGTTCGAAAAATTGTTGACGACTGGACCGGTACTGGACTAAACCACTGGCGCTGTCCTGCCTTTTATAATTTAATTTAAAATTTGTGTAAAGATAAAAGACTCATCCATATTTTTTTTTTAAAAATAGTTTTTTATTTATTAGATTTTTGTTGATTAGAATGGTAGTGAGTTCGATCCTCAACGGTGTCGAAATTCATAAACATTATATTTATCAGTTTTAATATTAAAATTTTTACTTTTATTAATATTTTTCGTTTGTTTGATTTGAATTTTTTTTTGTTTCATAATCGCAACGATATATTAAAAATACAAATATATTAAAAAATTGAACTATATTAAAAAATGAACTATGTATATTAAAAAATCGTAAAAGCTCTAGTCGCTGCTATTATGGGTGTTCAAACTAACATTTAATTTTGTTTCGTTGCGCAAAAACAAGATGGTTTAACAACATTTAATTACTAAGGTTGGATAAAAAAGTCGACGGAATAAAAAAATAGCATTTGATTTTTTGTTCAGGAATTATTAACTGCTAAACGTGTTGGAAAAATACCATACATGTCGCTATATGGACATTTAGAATGCAACTACAAAATTGAAATTTAACATGGTGAAAGGGCCATAGTTCTGTTTTATGAGATTAACACAGTGTTTTTCTGGAAATTCTAATTTATTCAAAAGTTATTGCAATTTTAAGTGCTTCTTTGCTAATTTTTCCTCATTTTTTTTTCTCTTTACATTACATTTTGCTTTGATGCTTACAATCTTAGCAGCTTAGAAGCTTGAAACTACAAAGTAGTGTTAGGAACAAGGAATAGAAAAAAAAAAAAAAAAAAACGAATTAAGTCAATTAATTTTAATTCTTAAAGAAATTAGGTCTTTTCTAGCAAATTAAAGGAGAGAAAGTTGTTTTTCTATATAGCCATTTTTTTGATTGTTCAAAAAACTAGAAATTAATATCGAGTTTATATTTGTGTTTAAGTAAATGAAGAATTTGTCATAAAGAATTCTTTTAAACAAACAAATCGTAAAAGCTCTTGTCGCTGCTATTATTGGTGTTAAACTAACATTTAATTTTGTTTCGTTACGAAAGAACAAGATGGCTTAACAACAAGAAATTACTCAGGATGGAAGAAAAAGAAGACGGAATAAAAAAATGGCATTTGATTTTTTGTTCGCGAATTATTAACTGCTAAACGTGTTGGATAAATACCATACATATTGCTATATGGACATCTGGAATGCAACTGAAAAATTGATATTTAACATGGTGAAAGGGCCATATTTTATTTTTATGAAATTGACAAAGCATTTTTCTGGAAATTCTATATTATTCAAAAGTAATTGCAATTTTAAGTGCTTCTTTGCTAATTTTTCCTCTTTTTTTTATGCTTTACATTACATTTTGCTTTGTTGCTTACAATCTAAAAGACTTAGAAGCTTGAAATTACAAAGGAGTGTAAAGTCAATTTTCAATTAAAGTCAAAAATTTAGTCAATTAATTTAAATTCTAAAAAAAATTAGATCTTTCATAGCAAATTATTGGTGAGAAAGTTGTTTTTTTATATAGCAATTTTTTTGATTGTTCAAAAAATTAGAAATTAATATCGAGTTTATATTTGTGTTTAAGTAATTTAAGAATTTGTCATAGAGAATTCTTTTAAACAAACAAATAACTACTGTTAAGCATACACGAAAAAAAGAAAAAAAACTGAAAATATATTTCAGTACTTCAAAATGACAATAGATAGCAGCTGAAACGTCAGACCAACAAAAATTCGATTCAAATTTTATCTGATTTTTATGCTCTGAAATTTTCCCTTGAACGGGCGGGCTTGGCCGAGTGGTTCCTTCGCTTCTAAAACATATAATAGGTTCGAAAAATTGTTGACGACTGGACCGGAACGCGACTAAACCGCTGGCGCTGTCCCTGCATTTTATAATTCAATTTAAAATTTGTGTAAAGATAAAAGACTCACCCTTATTTTTTTAAAAATATAGTATTTTTTTATTAGATTTTTAATGATTAGAAGGGTAGTAAGTTCGATCCTCAGCGGTGTCAAAATTCATAAACATTATATTTATTATATTTACCAGTTTTAATATTTAAATTTTTACTTTAATATATATTTTTCGTATGTTTGATTTGAATTCTTTTGTTTTATTATCGCAACGATATATTAAAAAAACAAATATATTAAAAAATCGAACTATATTAAAAAATTATATATGCATATTAAAAAATCGTAAAAGCTCTAGTCGCTGCTATTAATGGTGTTCAAACTAACGTTTAATTTTGTTTCATTGCGCAAAAACAAGATGGCTTAACAACAAGAAATTACTAAGCTTGGAAGAAAAAGTCGACGGAATAAAAAAATGGCATTTGATTTTTTTGTTCGAGAATTATTAACTGATAAACGTGTTGGGAAAATACCATACATATCGCTATATGGACATCTGGAATGCAACTGAAAAATTGATATTAAACATTGTGAAAGGGCCATATTTTATTTTTATGAATTTAACACAGCGTTTTTCAGGAAATTCTATTTTATTCAAAAGTTATTGCAATTTTAAGTGCTTCTTTGCTAATTTTTCCTTATTTTTTTTTTTGTGCTTTACATTACATTTTCATTTGTTGCTTACAATCTAAAAGACTTAGAAACTTGAAATTACAAAGGTGTGTAAGGAACAAGGAATAGAAAAAAATGGAATTTAGTCAATTAATTTTAATTCTTAAAGAAATTAGGTCTTTCATTGCAAAATATAGGTGAGAAAGTTGTTTTTTTATATAGTCATTGCTTTGATTGTTCAAAAAATTAGAAATTAATATCTAATTTATAATTGTGTTTAAGTAATTTAAGAATTTGTCATTGAGAATTCTTTTAAACAATCAAATAACAACTGTTAAGCATACACAAGAAAAAAAACTGGAAATATATTTTAGTACTTCAAAATGACAATAGATAGCAGCTCAAACGTCAGACCAACAAAAATTCGATTCAAATTTTATCTGATTTTAAGCTCTGAAATGTTCCCTTATGCAGGCGGGCTTGGCCGAGTTGTTACTTCGCTTCTAAAATATATAATACGCTCGAAAAATTGTTGACGACTGGGCCGGAACTCGACTAAACCGCTGGCGCTGTCCCGCCTTTTATAATTCAATTTAAAATTTGTGTAAAGGTAAAATTTTTACTTTTATGTATATTTTTCGTTTGTTGGATTCGAATACTTTTGTTTTATTATCGCAACGATATATTAAAAAAACAAATATATTAAAAAATCTAACTATATTAAAAAATTATATATGCATATTATAAAATCGTAAAAGCTCTAGTCGCTGCTATTATTGGTGTTCAAACTAACGTTTAATTTTGTTTCGTTGCGCAAAAACAAGATGGCTTAACAACAAGAAATTACTAAGGTTGGTAGAAAAAGTCGGCGGAATAAAAAAATGGCATTTGATTTTTTGTTCGAGAATTATTAACTGCTAAACGTGTTGGAAAAATACCATACATATCGCTATATGGACATCTGGAATGCAACTACAAAATTGAAATTTAACATTGTGAAAGGGCCATATTTTACTTTTATGAATTTAACACAGCGTTTTTCAGGAAATTCTATTTTATTCAAAAGTTATTGCAATTTTAAGTGCTTCTTTGCTAATTTTTCCTTATTTTTTTTATTTTTTTTTATACTTTACATTACATTTTGCTTTGTTGCTTACAATCTAAAAGACTTAGATGCTTGAAATTACAATGGTGTCTAAGGAACAAGGAATAAAAAAAAAAATGAAATTTAATCAATTAATTTTAATTCTTAAAGAAATTAGGTCTTTCATAGCAAATTATAGGTGAGAAAGTTGTTTTTTTATATAGCCATTGTTTTGATTGTTCAAAAAATTAGAAATTAATATCTAATTTATATTTGTGTTTAAGTAATTTAAGAATTTGTCATTGAGAATTCTTTTAAACAAACAAATAACAACTGTTAACCATACAGAAGGAAAAAAAAATGAAAATATATTTTAGTACTTCAAAATGACAATAGATAGCAGCTCAAACGTCAGAACAACAAAAATTCGATTCAAATTTTATCTGATTTTTATGCTCTGAAATGTTCCCTTGAACGGGCGGGCTTGGCCGAGTGGTTACTTCGCTTCTAAAATATATAATACGCTCGAAAAATTGTTGACGACTGGACCGGAACTCGACTAAACCACTGGCGCTGTCCCGACTTTTATAATTCAATTTAAAATTTGTGTAAAGATAAAAGTCTCACTCTTATTTTTTTTTAAAAAAATAGTAATTTTTTATTAGATTTTTGTTGATTATAAGGGTAGTAAGTGCGATCCTCAGCGGTGACAAAATTCATAAACATTATATTTATTATATTTATCAGTTTTAATGTTTAAATTTTTACTTTTATATATATTATTCGTTTGTTTGATTTGAATTCTTTTGTTTTATCATCGCAACGATATATTAAAAAAACAAATATATTAAAAAATCGAACTATATTAAAAAATGAATTATGCATATTAAAAAATCGTAAAAGCTCTAGTCGCTGCTATTAATGGTGTTCAAACTAACATTTAATTTTGTTTCGTTGCGCAAAAACAAGATGGCTTAACAACAAGAAATTACTAAGGTTGGAAGAAAAAGTCGACGGAATAAAAAAATGGCATTTGATTTTTTGTTCGAGAATTATTAACTGATAAACGTGTTGGAAAAATACCATACATATCGCTATATGGACATCTGGAATGCAACTGCAAAATTGATATTTAACATTGTGAAAGGGCCATATTTTATTTTTATGAAATTAACACAGCGTTTTTAAGGAAATTCTATTTTATTCAAAAGTTATTGCAATTTTAAGCGCTTCTTTGCTAATTTTTCCTTATTTTTTTTTTATGATTTACATTACATTTTGCTTTATTGCTTACAATCTAAAAGACTTAGAAGCTTGAAATTACAAAGGTGTGTAAGGAACAAGGAATAGAAAAAAAAAAATGGAATTTAGTCAATTAATTTTAATTCTTAAAGAAATTAGGTCTTTCATTGCAAAATATAGGTGAGAAAGTTGTTTTTTTATATAGTCATTGCTTTTGAGAATTCTTTTAAACAAACAAATAACAACTGTTAAACATACAGAAGAAAAAAAAAACTGAAAATATATTTTAGTACTTCAAAATGACAATAGATAGCAGCTCAAACGTCAGACCAACAAAAATTCGATTCAAATTTTATCTGATTTTTATGCTCTGAAATATTCCCTTATACGGGCGGGCTTGGCCGAGTTGTTACTTCGCTTCTAAAATATATAATACGCTCGAAAAAATGTTGACGACTGGACCGGTACTCGACTAAACCGCTGGCGCTGTCCCGCCTTTTATAATTCAATTTAAAATTTGTGTAAAGGTAAAATTTTTACTTTTATGAATATTTTTCGTTTGTTGGATTCGAATACTTTTGTTTTATTATCGCAACGATATATTAAAAAAACAAATATATTAAAAAATCTAACTATATTAAAAAATTATATATGCATATTATAAAATCGTAAAAGCTCTAGTCGCTGCTATTATTGGTGTTCAAACTAACGTTTAATTTTGTTTCGTTGCGCAAAAACAAGATGGCTTAACAACAAGAAATTACTAAGGTTGGTAGAAAAAGTCGGCGGAATAAAAAAATGGCATTTGATTTTTTGTTCGAGAATTATTAACTGCTAAACGTGTTGGAAAAATACCATACATATCGCTATATGGACATCTGGAATGCAACTGCAAAATTGATATTTAACATTGTGAAAGGGCCATATTTTATTTTTATGAAATTAACACAGCGTTTTTAAGGAAATTCTATTTTATTCAAAAGTTATTGCAATTTTAAGTGCTTCTTTGCTAATTTTTCCTTATTTTTTTTTTTTTTTATACTTTACATTACATTTTGCTTTGTTGCTTACAATCTAAAAGACTTAGAAGCTTGAAATTACAAAGGTGTGTAAGGAACAAGGAATAGAAAAAAAAAATGGAATTTAGTCAATTAATTTTAATTCTTAAAGAAATTAGGTCTTTCATTGCAAAATATAGGTGAGAAAGTTGTTTTTTTATATAGTCATTGCTTTGATTGTTCAAAAAATTAGAAATTAATATCTAATTTATATTTGTGTTTAAGTAATTTAAGAATTTGTCATTGAGAATTCTTTTAAACAAACAAATAACAACTGTTAAGCATAGATAACAAAAAAACTGAAAATATATTTTAGTACTTCAAAATGACAATAGATAGCAGCTCAAACGTCAAACCAACAAAAATTCGATTAAAATTTTATCTGATTTTTATGCTCTGAAATGTTCCCTTGAACGGGCGGGCTTGGCCGAGTGGTTACTTCGCTTCTAAAACATATAATACGTTCGAAAAATTGTTGACTACTGGACCGGAACTCGACTAAACCACTGGCGCTGTTCCGCCTTTTATAATTCAATTTAAAATTTGTGTAAAAATAAAAGACTCACCTTTATTTAAAAAAAAAAAAAAAAAATTATTAGATTTTTGTTGATTAGAAGGGTAGTAAGTTCGATCCTCAGCGGTGTCAAAATTCATAAACATTATATTTATTATATTTATCAGTTTTAATATTAAAATTTTTACTTTTATATATATTTTTCGTTTGTTTGATTTGAATTTTTTTGTTTTATTATCGCAACGATATATTAAAAAAACAAATATATTAAAGAATCGAACTATATTAAAAAATGAATTATGCATATTAAAAATCGTAAAAGCTCTAGTCGCTGCTAATATTTGTGTTCAAACTAACGTTTAATTTTGTTTCGTTGCGCAAAAACAAGACGGCTTAACAACAAGAAATTACTAAGGTTGGAAGAAAAATTCGACGGAATAAAAAAATGCCATTTGATAGTTTCTTCGAGAATTATTAACTGCTTAACGTGTTGGAAAAATATCATACATATCGCTATATGGACATCTGGAATGCAACTACGAAATTGAAATTCAACATGGTGAAAGGGCCATATTTTATTTTTATGAAATTAACACAGCGTTTTTCTGGAAATTCTAATTTATTCAAAAGTTATTGCACATTTAAGTACTTTTTGGCTAATTTTTCCTCATTTTTTTTTTTTTTTTTTTGCTTTACATTACATTTTGTTTTGTTGCTTACAATCTAAAAGACTTAGAAGCTTGAAATTACAAAGGTGTGTAAGGAACAAGGAATAGAAAAAAAAAATGGAATTTAGTCAATTAATTTTAATTCTTAAAGAAATTAGGTCTTTCATTGCAAAATATAGGTGAGAAAGTTGTTTTTTTATATAGTCATTGCTTTGATTGTTCAAAAAATTAGAAATTAATATCTAATTTATATTTGTGTTTAAGTAATTTAAGAATTTGTCATTGAGAATTCTTTTAAACAAACAAATAACAACTGTTAAACATTCAGAAGAAAAAAAAAACTGAAAATATATTTTAGTACTTCAAAATGACAATAGATAGCAGCTCAAACGTCAGAACAACAAAAATCCGATTAAAATTTTATCTGATTTTTATGCTCTGAAATGTTCCCTTGAACGGGCGGGCTTGGCCGAGTGGTTACTTCGCTTCTAAAATATATAATACGCTCGAAAAATTGTTGACGACTGGACCGGAACTCGACTAAACCACTGGCGCTGTCCCGACTTTTATAATTCAATTTAAAATTTGTGTAAAGATAAAAGTCTCACCCTTATTTTTTTTTTAAAAAATAGTAATTTTTTATTAGATTTTTGTTGATTATAAGGGTAGTAAGTGCGATCCTCAGCGGTGACAAAATTCATAAACATTATATTTATTATATTTATCAGTTTTAATGTTTAAATTTTTACTTTTATATATATTATTCGTTTGTTTGATTTGAATTCTTTTGTTTTATCATCGCAACGATATATTAAAAAAACAAATATATTAAAAAATCGAACTATATTAAAAAATGAATTATGCATATTAAAAAATCGTAAAAGCTCTAGTCGCTGCTATTAATGGTGTTCAAACTAACATTTAATTTTGTTTCGTTGCGCAAAAACAAGATGGCTTAACAACAAGAAATTACTAAGTTTGGAAGAAAAAGTCGACGGAATAAAAAAATGGCATTTGATTTTTTGTTCGAGAATTATTAACTGATAAACGTGTTGGGAAAATACCATACATATCGCTATATGGACATCTGGAATGCAACTGCAAAATTGATATTTAACATTGTGAAAGGGCCATATTTTATTTTTATGAAATTAACACAGCGTTTTTAAGGAAATTCTATTTTATTCAAAAGTTATTGCAATTTTAAGCGCTTCTTTGCTAATTTTTCCTTATTTTTTTTTTATGATTTACATTACATTTTGCTTTATTGCTTACAATCTAAAAGACTTAGAAGCTTGAAATTACAAAGGTGTGTAAGGAACAAGGAATAGAAAAAAAAAATGGAATTTAGTCAATTAATTTTAATTCTTAAAGAAATTAGGTCTTTCATTGCAAAATATAGGTGAGAAAGTTGTTTTTTTATATAGTCATTGCTTTGATTGTTCAAAAAATTAGAAATTAATATCTAATTTATATTTGTGTTTAAGTAATTTAAGAATTTGTCATTGAGAATTCTTTTAAACAAACAAATAACAACTGTTAAACATACAGAAGAAAAAAAAAACTGAAAATATATTTTAGTACTTCAAAATGACAATAGATAGCAGCTCAAACGTCAGAACAACAAAAATCCGATTAAAATTTTATCTGATTTTTATGCTCTGAAATGTTCCCTTGAACGGGCGGGCTTGGCCGAGTGGTTACTTCGCTTCTAAAATATATAATACGCTCGAAAAATTGTTGACGACTGGACCGGAACTCGACTAAACCACTGGCGCTGTCCCGACTTTTATAATTCAATTTAAAATTTGTGTAAAGATAAAAGTCTCACCCTTATTTTTTTTTTAAAAAATAGTAATTTTTTATTAGATTTTTGTTGATTATAAGGGTAGTAAGTGCGATCCTCAGCGGTGACAAAATTCATAAACATTATATTTATTATATTTATCAGTTTTAATGTTTAAATTTTTACTTTTATATATATTATTCGTTTGTTTGATTTGAATTCTTTTGTTTTATCATCGCAACGATATATTAAAAAAACAAATATATTAAAAAATCGAACTATATTAAAAAATGAATTATGCATATTAAAAAATCGTAAAAGCTCTAGTCGCTGCTATTAATGGTGTTCAAACTAACATTTAATTTTGTTTCGTTGCGCAAAAACAAGATGGCTTAACAACAAGAAATTACTAAGGTTGGAAGAATAAGTCGACGGAATAAAAAAATGGCATTTGATTTTTTGTTCGAGAATTATTAACTGCTAAACGTGTTGGAAAAATACCATACATATCGCTATATGGACATCTGGAATGCAACTGCAAAATTGATATTTAACATTGTGAAAGGGCCATATTTTATTTTTATGAAATTAACACAGCGTTTTTAAGGAAATTCTATTTTATTCAAAAGTTATTGCAATTTTAAGCGCTTCTTTGCTAATTTTTCCTTATTTTTTTTTTATGATTTACATTACATTTTGCTTTATTGCTTACAATCTAAAAGACTTAGAAGCTTGAAATTACAAAGGTGTGTAAGGAACAAGGAATAGAAAAAAAAAATGGAATTTAGTCAATTAATTTTAATTCTTAAAGAAATTAGGTCTTTCATTGCAAAATATAGGTGAGAAAGTTGTTTTTTTATATAGTCATTGCTTTGATTGTTCAAAAAATTAGAAATTAATATCTAATTTATATTTGTGTTTAAGTAATTTAAGAATTTGTCATTGAGAATTCTTTTAAACAAACAAATAACAACTGTTAAACATACAGAAGAAAAAAAAAACTGAAAATATATTTTAGTACTTCAAAATGACAATAGATAGCAGCTCAAACGTCAGAACAACAAAAATCCGATTAAAATTTTATCTGATTTTTATGCTCTGAAATGTTCCCTTGAACGGGCGGGCTTGGCCGAGTGGTTACTTCGCTTCTAAAATATATAATACGCTCGAAAAATTGTTGACGACTGGACCGGAACTCGACTAAACCACTGGCGCTGTCCCGACTTTTATAATTCAATTTAAAATTTGTGTAAAGATAAAAGTCTCACCCTTATTTTTTTTTTAAAAAATAGTAATTTTTTATTAGATTTTTGTTGATTATAAGGGTAGTAAGTGCGATCCTCAGCGGTGACAAAATTCATAAACATTATATTTATTATATTTATCAGTTTTAATGTTTAAATTTTTACTTTTATATATATTATTCGTTTGTTTGATTTGAATTCTTTTGTTTTATCATCGCAACGATATATTAAAAAAACAAATATATTAAAAAATCGAACTATATTAAAAAATGAATTATGCATATTAAAAAATCGTAAAAGCTCTAGTCGCTGCTATTAATGGTGTTCAAACTAACATTTAATTTTGTTTCGTTGCGCAAAAACAAGATGGCTTAACAACAAGAAATTACTAAGTTTGGAAGAAAAAGTCGACGGAATAAAAAAATGGCATTTGATTTTTTGTTCGAGAATTATTAACTGATAAACGTGTTGGGAAAATACCATACATATCGCTATATGGACATCTGGAATGCAACTGCAAAATTGATATTTAACATTGTGAAAGGGCCATATTTTATTTTTATGAAATTAACACAGCGTTTTTAAGGAAATTCTATTTTATTCAAAAGTTATTGCAATTTTAAGCGCTTCTTTGCTAATTTTTCCTTATTTTTTTTTATGATTTACATTACATTTTGCTTTATTGCTTACAATCTAAAAGACTTAGAAGCTTGAAATTACAAAGGTGTGTAAGGAACAAGGAATAGAAAAAAAAATGGAATTTAGTCAATTAATTTTAATTCTTAAAGAAATTAGGTCTTTCATAGCAAAATATAGGTGAGAAAGTTGTTTTTTTATATAGCCATTGCTTTGATTGTTCAAAAAATTATTAATTAATATCTAATTTATATTTGTGTTTAAGTAATTTAAGAATTTGTCATTGAGAATTCTTTTAAACAAACAAATAACAACTGTTAAGCATACATAACAAAAAAACTGAAAATATATTTTAGTACTTCAAAATGACAATAGATAGCAGCTCAAACGTCAGACCAACAAAAATTCGATTCAAATTTTATCTGATTTTTATGCTCTGAAATATTCCCTTATACGGGCGGGCTTGGCCGAGTTGTTACTTCGCTTCTAAAATATATAATACGCTCGAAAAATTGTTGACGACTGGACCGGTACTCGACTAAACCGCTGGCGCTGTCCCGCCTTTTATAATTCAATTTAAAATTTGTGTAAAGGTAAAATTTTTACTTTTATGAATATTTTTCGTTTGTTGGATTCGAATACTTTTGTTTTATAATCGCAACGATATATTAAAAAAACAAATATATTAAAAAATCTAACTATATTAAAAAATTATATATGCATATTATAAAATCGTAAAAGCTCTAGTCGCTGCTATTATTGGTGTTCAAACTAACGTTTAATTTTGTTTCGTTGCGCAAAAACAAGATGGCTTAACAACAAGAAATTACTAAGGTTGGTAGAAAAAGTCGGCGGAATAAAAAAATGGCATTTGATTTTTTGTTCGAGAATTATTAACTGCTAAACGTGTTGGAAAAATACCATACATATCGCTATATGGACATCTGGAATGCAACTGCAAAATTGATATTTAACATTGTGAAAGGGCCATATTTTATTTTTATGAAATTAACACAGCGTTTTTAAGGAAATTCTATTTTATTCAAAAGTTATTGCAATTTTAAGTGCTTCTTTGCTAATTTTTCCTTATTTTTTTTTTTTTTTTATACTTTACATTACATTTTGCTTTGTTGCTTACAATCTAAAAGACTTAGAAGCTTGAAATTACAAAGGTGTGTAAGGAACAAGGAATAGAAAAAAAAAATGGAATTTAGTCAATTAATTTTAATTCTTAAAGAAATTAGGTCTTTCATTGCAAAATATAGGTGAGAAAGTTGTTTTTTTATATAGTCATTGCTTTGATTGTTCAAAAAATTAGAAATTAATATCTAATTTATATTTGTGTTTAAGTAATTTAAGAATTTGTCATTGAGAATTCTTTTAAACAAACAAATAACAACTGTTAAGCATAGATAACAAAAAAACTGAAAATATATTTTAGTACTTCAAAATGACAATAGATAGCAGCTCAAACGTCAAACCAACAAAAATTCGATTAAAATTTTATCTGATTTTTATGCTCTGAAATGTTCCCTTGAACGGGCGGGCTTGGCCGAGTGGTTACTTCGCTTCTAAAACATATAATACGTTCGAAAAATTGTTGACTACTGGACCGGAACTCGACTAAACCACTGGCGCTGTTCCGCCTTTTATAATTCAATTTAAAATTTGTGTAAAAATAAAAGACTCACCTTTATTTAAAAAAAAAAAAAAAAAAAAAAATTATTAGATTTTTGTTGATTAGAAGGGTAGTAAGTTCGATCCTCAGCGGTGTCAAAATTCATAAACATTATATTTATTATATTTATCAGTTTTAATATTAAAATTTTTACTTTTATATATATTTTTCGTTTGTTTGATTTGAATTTTTTTGTTTTATTATCGCAACGATATATTAAAAAAACAAATATATTAAAGAATCGAACTATATTAAAAAATGAATTATGCATATTAAAAATCGTAAAAGCTCTAGTCGCTGCTAATATTTGTGTTCAAACTAACGTTTAATTTTGTTTCGTTGCGCAAAAACAAGACGGCTTAACAACAAGAAATTACTAAGGTTGGAAGAAAAATTCGACGGAATAAAAAAATGCCATTTGATAGTTTCTTCGAGAATTATTAACTGCTTAACGTGTTGGAAAAATATCATACATATCGCTATATGGACATCTGGAATGCAACTACGAAATTGAAATTCAACATGACGAAAGGGCCATATTTTATTTTTATGAAATTAACACAGCGTTTTTCTGGAAATTCTAATTTATTCAAAAGTTATTGCACATTTAAGTACTTTTTGGCTAATTTTTCCTCATTTTTTTTTTTTTTTTTTGCTTTACATTACATTTTGTTTTGTTGCTTACAATCTAAAAGACTTAGAAGCTTGAAATTACAAAGGTGTGTAAGGAACAAGGAATAGAAAAAAAAAATGGAATTTAGTCAATTAATTTTAATTCTTAAAGAAATTAGGTCTTTCATTGCAAAATATAGGTGAGAAAGTTGTTTTTTTATATAGTCATTGCTTTGATTGTTCAAAAAATTAGAAATTAATATCTAATTTATATTTGTGTTTAAGTAATTTAAGAATTTGTCATTGAGAATTCTTTTAAACAAACAAATAACAACTGTTAAACATTCAGAAGAAAAAAAAAACTGAAAATATATTTTAGTACTTCAAAATGACAATAGATAGCAGCTCAAACGTCAGAACAACAAAAATCCGATTAAAATTTTATCTGATTTTTATGCTCTGAAATGTTCCCTTGAACGGGCGGGCTTGGCCGAGTGGTTACTTCGCTTCTAAAATATATAATACGCTCGAAAAATTGTTGACGACTGGACCGGAACTCGACTAAACCACTGGCGCTGTCCCGACTTTTATAATTCAATTTAAAATTTGTGTAAAGATAAAAGTCTCACCCTTATTTTTTTTTTAAAAAATAGTAATTTTTTATTAGATTTTTGTTGATTATAAGGGTAGTAAGTGCGATCCTCAGCGGTGACAAAATTCATAAACATTATATTTATTATATTTATCAGTTTTAATGTTTAAATTTTTACTTTTATATATATTATTCGTTTGTTTGATTTGAATTCTTTTGTTTTATCATCGCAACGATATATTAAAAAAACAAATATATTAAAAAATCGAACTATATTAAAAAATGAATTATGCATATTAAAAAATCGTAAAAGCTCTAGTCGCTGCTATTAATGGTGTTCAAACTAACATTTAATTTTGTTTCGTTGCGCAAAAACAAGATGGCTTAACAACAAGAAATTACTAAGTTTGGAAGAAAAAGTCGACGGAATAAAAAAATGGCATTTGATTTTTTGTTCGAGAATTATTAACTGATAAACGTGTTGGGAAAATACCATACATATCGCTATATGGACATCTGGAATGCAACTGCAAAATTGATATTTAACATTGTGAAAGGGCCATATTTTATTTTTATGAAATTAACACAGCGTTTTTAAGGAAATTCTATTTTATTCAAAAGTTATTGCAATTTTAAGCGCTTCTTTGCTAATTTTTCCTTATTTTTTTTTATGATTTACATTACATTTTGCTTTATTGCTTACAATCTAAAAGACTTAGAAGCTTGAAATTACAAAGGTGTGTAAGGAACAAGGAATAGAAAAAAAAAAATGGAATTTAGTCAATTAATTTTAATTCTTAAAGAAATTAGGTCTTTCATAGCAAAATATAGGTGAGAAAGTTGTTTTTTTATATAGCCATTGCTTTGATTGTTCAAAAAATTATTAATTAATATCTAATTTATATTTGTGTTTAAGTAATTTAAGAATTTGTCATTGAGAATTCTTTTAAACAAACAAATAACAACTGTTAAGCATACATAACAAAAAAACTGAAAATATATTTTAGTACTTCAAAATGACAATAGATAGCAGCTCAAACGTCAGACCAACAAAAATTCGATTCAAATTTTATCTGATTTTTATGCTCTGAAATATTCCCTTATACGGGCGGGCTTGGCCGAGTTGTTACTTCGCTTCTAAAATATATAATACGCTCGAAAAATTGTTGACGACTGGACCGGTACTCGACTAAACCGCTGGCGCTGTCCCGCCTTTTATAATTCAATTTAAAATTTGTGTAAAGGTAAAATTTTTACTTTTATGAATATTTTTCGTTTGTTGGATTCGAATACTTTTGTTTTATTATCGCAACGATATATTAAAAAAACAAATATATTAAAAAATCTAACTATATTAAAAAATTATATATGCATATTATAAAATCGTAAAAGCTCTAGTCGCTGCTATTATTGGTGTTCAAACTAACGTTTAATTTTGTTTCGTTGCGCAAAAACAAGATGGCTTAACAACAAGAAATTACTAAGGTTGGTAGAAAAAGTCGGCGGAATAAAAAAATGGCATTTGATTTTTTGTTCGAGAATTATTAACTGCTAAACGTGTTGGAAAAATACCATACATATCGCTATATGGACATCTGGAATGCAACTGCAAAATTGATATTTAACATTGTGAAAGGGCCATATTTTATTTTTATGAAATTAACACAGCGTTTTTAAGGAAATTCTATTTTATTCAAAAGTTATTGCAATTTTAAGTGCTTCTTTGCTAATTTTTCCTTATTTTTTTTTTTTTTTTATACTTTACATTACATTTTGCTTTGTTGCTTACAATCTAAAAGACTTAGATGCTTGAAATTACAAAGGTGTCTAAGGAACAAGGAATAAAAAAAAAAAGGAAATTTAATCAATTAATTTTAATTCTTAAAGAAATTAGGTCTTTCATAGCAAATTATAGTTGAGAAAGTTGTTTTTTTATATAGCCATTGTTTTGATTGTTCAAAAAATTAGAAATTAATATCTAATTTATATTTGTGTTTAAGTAATTTAAGAATTTGTCATTGAGAATTCTTTTAAACAAACAAATAACAACTGTTAAGCATAGATAACAAAAAAACTGAAAATATATTTTAGTACTTCAAAATGACAATAGATAGCAGCTCAAACGTCAAACCAACAAAAATTCGATTAAAATTTTATCTGATTTTTATGCTCTGAAATGTTCCCTTGAACGGGCGGGCTTGGCCGAGTGGTTACTTCGCTTCTAAAACATATAATACGTTCGAAAAATTGTTGACTACTGGACCGGAACTCGACTAAACCACTGGCGCTGTTCCGCCTTTTATAATTCAATTTAAAATTTGTGTAAAAATAAAAGACTCACCTTTATTTAAAAAAAAAAAAAAAAAAAAAAATTATTAGATTTTTGTTGATTAGAAGGGTAGTAAGTTCGATCCTCAGCGGTGTCAAAATTCATAAACATTATATTTATTATATTTATCAGTTTTAATATTAAAATTTTTACTTTTATATATATTTTTCGTTTGTTTGATTTGAATTTTTTTGTTTTATTATCGCAACGATATATTAAAAAAACAAATATATTAAAGAATCGAACTATATTAAAAAATGAATTATGCATATTAAAAATCGTAAAAGCTCTAGTCGCTGCTAATATTTGTGTTCAAACTAACGTTTAATTTTGTTTCGTTGCGCAAAAACAAGACGGCTTAACAACAAGAAATCACTAAGGTTGGAAGAAAAATTCGACGGAATAAAAAAATGCCATTTGATAGTTTCTTCGAGAATTATTAACTGCTTAACGTGTTGGAAAAATATCATACATATCGCTATATGGACATCTGGAATGCAACTACGAAATTGAAATTCAACATGGTGAAAGGGCCATATTTTATTTTTATGAAATTAACACAGCGTTTTTCTGGAAATTCTAATTTATTCAAAAGTTATTGCACATTTAAGTACTTTTTGGCTAATTTTTCCTCATTTTTTTTTTTTTTTTGCTTTACATTACATTTTGTTTTGTTGCTTACAATCTAAAAGACTTAGAAGCTTGAAATTACAAAGGTGTGTAAGGAACAAGAAATAGAAAAAAAAATGGAATTAAAAATTTGAATAAAAAAATTGAATAAAGAAATAGAATAAAAAAATGTTATAAAAATATCAATGAAAAAAATATAATTCGATTATTAGTTAAGAATTATTTACTGTTAAACTTGTAGTAAATAGAAGCCATGTTATTCGATCTACTATCAGCAGAAATGCAACTACAGACCTGATATTTGGCGCACTGACATAACCATTTTGAGTTATAAACTTAACGAGATTTTTTTTCCTTTCGAATATCCTATTTATTCAAAAGTTATTGCAATTTTAAGTATATTTTTTTATTAAATAATAATTTTTATTCATTGTTATAAAAAGATTTACCATTCGCGTGATTTTTATGAGCTCGCGCTACGCCTAATGTCAAAAGCAGCAAAAATAAATAAATAAATGAAATAAAATAATAATAATAATTCTTAGTTGAGTGAGTGCGAAAAAGTGATGTTCACTCTATTGACGAACTGTCTTTCTGGTAGGGAAAATCTTGCAAAAAGTCCGAAAATGTCTCTATTTAGGGAAAAGAGGGAAATTTCAGAAATTACTATTGTTTAATTAAATAGATCACGCGATTCCCA